>CM032231.1:151525000-151557500 GCA_019009955.1 Riptortus pedestris
CCTATTTGCCCGGCGCCACATTAGGTTTGCTGTGTGAGATTAAAGCCAACTCTTTGCATTGAATGTTTATTTTGTGAGTTACATGCAAATACGTAGTGTGATGTCATTGATTATGATTTTATGGTCTTGAATAAAAATATTTATTTTTTTCTATGCTATTTGCTCGATATTTCCGTACACTCAAGTTACAGCCGAATCTATCAAATTATTTGTAGTTTTGACCCTTTTCTCCCTGAAAATTATTTAACGTTTCACACAAACATAAATAATAGTTATTTATTATACATGTATTACAAGTGACGAAAGTAGATCATTTTACAACTCGAGTGAAACGTTTACCCACACGAGCGAAGCGAGTCTGGTAATTTCACGAGAGTTGTAAATTCTATTTTCGTCACGAGTGTAATATTAATTTTTTTCTGTAATCGTGTAATACATGATCAGATCTAACCAGAATATGAACAAAATTAGGATGTTGTGAAGATTATGGTATGTTGTTGGTAGGTTATAAGCATGGTTGTGAAAGGTTATAAGCATAGTTATAAAACAACTAGTGATGATTGTGAAGTAGTGCAGTTATAAACATGTGCAGGTTATAAACAAGGAAGGTAATTATTATTATATTTAAATTTTAAAATATATTGACTATTTCCATCCATAATTCATTCACATTTCAATTTATTTTGTTAAAATAAATACTTACAATGCTAAGAAACATTTAAAAGCATTTAATTTCCAACTTCAAATTATTTTTTAATTTATACTTATTACTAATTAAGAAGGCAATTCACTTTCTTCACTCTATTGCAAAATGTTTCACTTTCTTCACTCATTTCAGTTTAATAATGTTACCATTATTCAACGATTACAGAAAAATTATATTGCTAACCATACTAACAGAAATTGGCCAGACTCTTGGCAACATGTTTGTTAACACAAGCCAATAAAATATCTATCTATCTACTCTATATTTAACTGCATCTTTCCAAACTAAAGATCCATATTAGATATCCAGTAATATGGATCTACAGTTTGGAAAGATGCAGTTAAATATCGAGTAGATAGATAGATATTATATTGGCTTATGTTTCCAAACATGTTGCCACGAGTCTGGCCAATTACTGATAGAATGGTTAGTAATATACTATAACATATTAAATAAAGTGTAAATAAATATAATAATAATTTCTAAATTCCAAATGAACAACATATACACTGGCATGTAATACAATATAAATAATAATCTAAATAATTATAATACTTAATTCAATAAATCATAATTTAATGTAAATGTAGATTAATTCATTTTTTTTAAATGCCTAAATAAAGATCAGTTTTATGATATATCAAATTAACATAATTCTTCTCAAAGATTTATGACAAACAGAATACTAATAATAAGTATAATTGCATATAATAAATAATGTGCCGATTGTTGTTGTTTAAGCACTCCCATAAAAATAATAAATTTCTTTCTTTTATACCGAAAACATCATTAACTTTATTTACACTGTTGTAATGCAAAATGTTTATCAATGAGTAAAACCGGGGCAATACAATAGTAAATAATTCAAATGTAAATCTATATATATATAGTACTAGCTAAGGTACCCGGCGATGCCCGGGAAATCATTGCTGACTGACTAATGATTGTATTTTTATATCAAGACTTCAATGTGTACAATTGTACTTTCCTCCACGATGTATTGTTTTTTAAAAACCAATCCTAAAGTGTAACTTTCAGGGTTAATAGAATAGAAATTTTAGTTTTGAAGAATATATGAAAATGGGTTCCTAATTTATCCCTCACGACTTTTTGACTCACGGTTTTTGAATAATTCAAACCATAATCATGGGTAGCATTTATCACAATTAAATGTCATCTATAATGAACATATTTCCTGCCAAAAATCAAACCAAGCACATATAGTTTTAACATAGTTTTATACATAAGATTATATTCGTATTAGTAAGCCTCAGCGGAAATCACTTCCCGTCGTGGCAGCATTCCACAGGAAATAACTAAACTCAATTACCTCCCGTCCATTTCCGCTCTCGCAGGAGCGTTATCATCGTTCTTTTCCTTAGAATATTGATTCAGAATATTATTTTAATAATTTATCTCCCTGATGGAACTAAATAATAGATCCCTAAAACATAATTTCATTTATGTTCAAAAAGCTAGATGAGGGGAAGAGAGCCCCCCTGCAACCTAGTAATACTTTAAACATTCATATCGAGTATATATTAAATACCAGAAATGCTCTTATAGTTTATATTCTATTAGAAATAAATAAAAAAGTTATAGGGAAAATAAATAAATAAATGAGGAGGCGACGGAGATTTATAAGCTCACTAATCCGAATCATACTTGCAACTATCATGTAAGACTAAAACATAACATCTTTTGTCATAATATCCATTTATTAAAAACACTTAAATAAACACTAATAAAATTAATGACTCCCGCAATGGATTTAGCGTATATGCCGTGTTAACTTCATTTACGGCAAAAGTGAATACAACAAAAGATACTTTAAATAACAAAAGTAAACAACTTTTGCTATGTGCACGTTAGCCAAAAAAAAATAGAAAATGAAAATTGCGAATTTTTATCTCAGGCCTGTCTTATAACCCCCACTCCCGTTTGAACCTAAACATTTTAATATAGCTTATAATCATGGAAGAATTAATGCTAATTCGCATACCCAAGCTTTGTTTAAATTCGGTTCAATCGTTTGAGCTCAACAAAATTGTTGGCTTCCGCTTTAGATTTTAACGCATATCTCGTTTATGTTATACAGCAAAAGTGAACATAACCAAAGTTACTTTAAATAACAAAATAAACAACTTTTGTCATGTGCATATTTGCAGAAAAACCAGTAGAAAAAGAAATATTGCTATTTTTAATTTCAGGCCTCCCTTATAGCCCCCACTCCTGCCCGTCCCTAGAAATGTTTGTATGGCTTATTATAAGGAAGGCGTTAGTGCTAATACACATACCGAGTTTTATTTAGTTCGGTTGAGTCTGTGTGCCAAATAAAATTGTTGACTCCCGCTATAATTTTTAGTGTATAACGCCTTTATAGTTCGGTATACGAAAAAAGTGTATATAACAAAAGTTATTCTACATAACAAAATAAACAACTTTTGTTATATGCATATTTGCCAAAAAACTAATAGGAAACGAAAGATCGCTATTTTAATTTTAGGCCTCCCTTATAACCCCCACTCCTGTTCGTCTCAGAGAATATTAATATAGCCTAAAGTCTAAGTTGGTTAGTAGTAATACACATACCAAGTTTCATAAAATTCGGTTCAGCCGTTTATGCGTGAAAAGGTAACAAACAAACAAACAAATAAACAAACAAACAAACAGACACCAAAGAAACAAAATGCAGTTATGGTGTCTATGACATGTGAAACGAAAAGTTATCGTGAAATTTCGTGAAAAAAATCAATGTACAGACAGAGGTTACAATTTTATATATATATAAAATTGTAACCTCTGTCTGTACATTGATTTTTTTCACGATAACTTTTCGTTTCACATGTCATAGACACCATAACTGCATTTTGTTTTCTTTTTGTTGCACAGGAGACGGGAAATATGACAATTTGGAGACTTACATAAAAAATTAATTTTCTTATTAACAAATGCCAACAACGGGTATTAACCCTAAACACTGGGACTGGGGGGGGGGCTCAAATCAATTCCCGGGAGAAGCCGGGTCTCTGCGTTAGTATATATATATATATATATATATATATATAACTCAATATTTATTCGTTTTATGTAAAAACAAAGATCAAATTCATTAACGGCTGATATCGGACGAGGGGGAGGGGAGTTTACAGGCGGAGAATTTTGAAAATTCCGAATATCTCTGTTACTATACGGCGGATCAAAGAAATGTATACAAATCAATGTAACAGCAAATTAAATGCCCTATAAATATTGTCATATACATTTATTACCTATCTTCAACATTACGATTGAGATCACAATTCTTCTGATTCATTATAAATAACAGTACTAGATATAGTAAACAGTTTTCAATCAAATTAATACCTTACACTCAGATATATTACAGTAATTGTTTTTCTTGGCAGCCCTGGTTCCATTTCAGATACTTTCCATCGGGAGGTTTCTTATTATTGTTTGTATTTATTCACTTAATATTTGCAGTGGCGTTACCAATATGTATGTTTATCTATTTTAAACCTCCGCCTGGGAAATCTGCTTAGTTTACGGCGGGCCTCCGTGGCGGAATGCTTTGTATTATTATTTCTGGAGATAAGGAGTCATGTGGATGCGAAACTATTGTAGTAGAGAAATAAATATGACTTTAATAATCATTTGTGGTCTTCATTTAATTTCTTCTTGACCATCAACCACAGATTGGTCAAGTAAAAGCTTAAATGGCAAATATTTTGATAACTAGGAGAGCAATGGAGTTGGTTTGGTTTCGACATCAGATCTTATTGTAGTGCCCAAAATGTCTCTTGCAAGAGGGTTTGGTTGTGTAGAGACGTTGTATAAAGGAACTGATATAGGAGCTGCGTTTGATCATGATAAAAATAGATAAAATAAAGAGGACCCAACCTGACTTTTATTAAGTCCAAGATGAAAGGGTTGAGAGAGATAACGGGAAGAGGGAGAGAGAGAGAATGAGACTAAGATTGGTTAGTGGAAGGTATATAGAGGTAGGGAGGGGCTGGGGTGGGGGGTGAATAGAGTGACGTCATGAAAGCCCCTTCATTACCCAGAGCCATTGTCCAGCGAGGTAGAATAGCCCCAATGCCTTCCAATACCCCCTCGTTCAAATGATCGGCTACTAGCCTATACTCTCTCACTCTCTCTCTCTCTCTCTCTCTCTCTCTCTCTCTCTCTCTCCACCAAACCTCTATCTCTCACTCTCTCTCTCTCTCTCTCTCTCTCTCTCTCTCCCTCTCTCCCCCCCCTCTCTCCCCCTCTCCCTCCCCCTCCCTGGGAGTTTGGTTGGTTTTTGAAGGGTAGGTATTGACATATTGAAGGGTAGAATTTCAATTTTGGATTTATGGAGGGTGGGTTCAACTCTGTCTTGAAATGAAATGTAACATGTGTTTATTGTCATTAAATGTTATAACACAATAGGATATGGCAAATACTTCTGTTTTCTAGAATGAATTATCTAATATTATGTCAATTAAAGTCCTTTAAAATTATTGAATAACAGTTATACATATATAATCCATTCGTTGTCAAATCAGCTCAAATTCTTAGACTACCTAGTATGAAACTCGTCAATTTAAATATTTATTTATTTATTATGTTTGGCTCCGCAACTATGGCGACTTGCTCGTTTTAAACGTGGGGAGGGCAAACAAAAAACAAGTAAACAATATAGCAAAACATGGTACACGAAATAATATAAAGAACAAAACTAAAGGAACAGAACACAAAAGAAACAAGAAACACGAACATAATATAGAACTAAAAACATGAGGTAAGTAAGTTGGTGAAAAGTAAACTTGGGCACTTATACAAAAATACTAGAACTAATAAACGCACTAAACACTTGCAATTTTAAAATGTGGTTACGCGGGCACAATGACATTACACAAATGACTGATATCTACAAACATGCAAAGATAGGAACAAAAATGACTACTACTGACATAACTGCACTATCACCAACAGACCTCAACAAGATAGTACAAACACAAATACTCCAAGACTGGCAAAAACATTGGTTACGTACTGACAACAAACTATTGGGAATAAAACGCAAAATTACTGGATGGACAAAGAGACAGAACGTATATTCACGAAGAGACCAAGTCGTGCTCACAAGACTACGTATTGGACATACATACCTGACACATTCTTACATAATGAACAGAAAAGACAAGCCTACTTGTAGTCATTGCAACACTGGACTAACTTTAACACACCTACTAACAGAATGCAAATTACGAACTTACTTAAACACTCCACATAACTTGAACCAATTACTGACTCAAGCTAGCCCACATATTACCACGATTCTGACATATTTAAAAATAATTGGGCAGTTTGAAAATATGTAATTACATATTTTAATTTTTTTGTTTAATGTGTGTGTGTGTGTGTGTGTGTGTGTGGGTGCGTCCGTGCGCGCGTGCGTGCGAGCGTGCGTGTGAGACTTATTTAAATTTGAATGATGCCTGTTTTTATGAATAGTTTCTGTTTCAATTTTAATAGTTATATACAATAAATTAATTCAATTCAGAATCGTAATACAACTCTAAATATATAACATACTTTTTTTTAATTTAATAACTGAAAAATTTATTAAAAGATAAGCTTCATAAACGAAGAGAAACGTGTCCTAGGTTACAGTGATATCTTGCCCGATCCGAAACTTTATAAATCCAATATTTAAGGCAAATATTTCGTAGTTTTAATAAATAATTGAATATCTTTTAAAGTATTCTTCTTGTGTATAAGCACACTCTTCAGACAAGAAGTTAATTAATTCATTTTTTAGGAAAGAATCTTTTTTTATAGATTCGACACATTCGGGCAGAGCGTAAATGAGCTCTGAAAATGGTACGCTTTTCTCGAAATATTTATATTTGTGGTTGGGTATTTGAAGGATACGGGGTGTGGCTATTAAATAACGAGACTGACGCTGCTACAGAAGAAGTGCGCATGCGTCAAACGCCAGCAACTAACAGCTGTTATCGTGAAGCTTCCTCTTTCGAATATAGTGCCTCTCGCTTCTGTAAACAAATCAGTACAGCCGTAGCCTTCGTTCGCATTAGAGTTGTTTTTTTGTTTCGCCGGAAAAATGTTATGTGTAACAGTAGAGCAACGAATTGTTGTGAAATTTCATGTGAAACTTGGAAAAAACACTACAGAAACTTATAATTTATTGAAAGAAGTGTATGGCAATGAATGTTTATCGCGTGCAGGTGTTTTTGAGTGGTTTAAGCGTTTTCAAGATGGCCGAGAAGACGTTCAAGATGATTCACGCCCGTGTCGCCCTTCCACGTCGAAAACGGATGACAATATCGAAAAAATCGGTAATCTGATTCGATCTGACCGTATTCGTGCGATTGCTGAAACTGTACGAATTGATAATGAATCCGTACGGCAAATATTACATAACAATTTTAACATGCAAAAAGTGTGTGCCAAAATGGTGCCTAAAATTCTCACATTTAAACAACTGGAAGCTCCCAAAAATGTTTGTACTGACACTTTGAATGCCATTGAAAATGACCCAAACTTACTGGAAAGGATAATAACATGTGACGAATCATGGTTTTTTATGTATGATCCTGAAACAAAGCGCCAATCCATGCACTGGAAGAGCCCATCTTCACCGAGAGCCAAAAAAGCTCGAATGAGCAAATCAAAATTCAAAGCAATGTCGATTGTTTTTTTCGATATTCATGGGATTGTGAACCTTCACTGGGTTCCTGAAGGTCAAACGATTAATCAACATTACTACCTTCACGTTCTTGCTGAACTCCGCGAAAGAATAAGGAAAAAACGACCTGAATTGTGGAAGGACAAGTCATGGGTTCTCCACCAAGACAATGCGCCGGCTCATTCCGCATTGTCTGTTAAGAGGTTTCTAGCCAAATTCAGCATCCCAGTGTTAGACCATCCGCCTTATTCGCCGGATCTTGCGCCGTGCGACTTCTATCTGTTTCCTAAGGTGAAATCTGCATTAAAAGGAACAAGATTTGAGTCTTTTGAAGCTGTGAAAGAGAAAACGGCACGCGTCCTGAAGGAGCTGACAGAAAAAGACTTGCAGCACTGTTTCGAACAATGGAAGGTTCGCATGGAGCGTTGTAGGGATAAAGGAGGGCTGTATATTGAAGCTGATAATAAGTAAAAATGTATGAAATAAAAATAAAATGTTTTACAGCGTCAGTCTCGTTATTTAATAGCCACACCCCGTATTGTTGTGTCTTGTTGCATGATTATGTGTTATACTATTTCTGCAAAAGAAGATCATGTTTGGTTTCACAAACAGCATTCCATGATAAATATATATTGAAGGGGAAAATCATTATTTTTGAATAATTAAAATATAAACAAATTAAATAATGGAAATGCTCTTATTATTTACATATTTAATGGGAATGAATAACAAATAAATGAAGAGGGGAGTGACGGGGATTTATAAACTCACTAATCCGAATCATACATAGAACTATTATATGATGGTTCTAATTATGATTCGGATTAGAATAAAGCATAATATTATTTGCCATAATATGCATTTATTAAAAACACTTAAATAAGTACTAATGAAATTAAGGACTCCCGCTATAGTTTTAGCGAATAACTCATTTCTACTTCGGTTTACGACAAATGTGTATATAGCAAAAGTTACTCTAAGAAAAAAAATAAACAACTTTTGTTATGTGCATAATTGCCGAAAAAGCAATACGAAACGAAATATCGCTAATTTTAATTTCTGGCCTCCCTTAAAACCCCCACTCCTGCTTGTCCCTTAGAAATGTTGGTACAGCTTATTATCGTGGAGGAATTACTGCTAATTCACATACCGAGTTTTGTTTAGCTCGGTTGAGTCTTTTATGCCAAATAAAGTTATTGACTCCCGCTATAGTTTTTAGCGAATAATAACTCATTTCTACTCCGGTTTACGGCAAAAGTGTGTATAACAAAAGTTTCTCTAAACAACTTTTATCGTGTGCATAATTGCCGAAAAAGCAATAAGAAACAAAATAACGCTATTTTTAAATTAAGGCTTCCCTTATCATAAACCCTGTTCGTCTCAGAAAATATTAATATAGCTTAAACTCTAAGTTGGGTTAGTAGTAATATACATACATAAGTTTTATAGAATTCGGTTTACCGTTTATGCGTGAAAAGGTAACGAGCAAACAAACTGACAGCAAAGCTACAAATTGCAAGATATCGTGTCTATGTCATGTGAAACGAAAAAAGTATCATGAAATTACGAAAAAAAAAAATCAATGTACATACAGAGGTTACAATTATAAATATATATTAAAAATAGCAATGAACCTAATTTTGAACCTTGGGGAATGCCCCTAGTAATTTTTGGCAAATCTTCATTTGCGAACACTGAAGTGGTTTTAGCGGATGAAACTCATTTTGGTTATCTTGTGACTAGGTCTGATGAACATTTGAAGTGATTTGGAGCAGACGTAGAAGGTGGACAGGCAACAGGGGGGAGTGCTAATAAACCCTGCCAGCCAATAATGACGAATTGGTTATATTTTCTGTAAAGGATTGCTGAGGGCGACCTATAGATTGAGTAAAAAGCCCCTTTATACACAGGCGGCCTATAGATGCCTATAGAGGTGCCTATAGATGCCTATAGAGCCCTATAGAATGTATACTATAGGCCCGCACTCTATACAGCTCGCCTAGGCCAATCATAATGTGTTTCTCCCCAATATTCAACATTTATTTTTTTTCTTATTCTCTTTCACATTTATATATATATTTTTTTATTTGCCTCTAGAATACGTTTCCTTTGTGTAGCTTCTCTAATTCCTTTTTGAATAGCGCTGTAATAAAAAGTAATTACACGGGAAATAATAACCGGAGAGAGAAATATATAAATATATTGGACGGAATATCCAACCAATGTTCCACCTTTTCATTCATCACAATATCCTCTTCCATTCACTAAATAAAGCAGCTATATTGCACGTTATACAAATAAAAATGATAGGCTCACCATTATACTATATTTATATCCCCTCTCTCTCTCTCTCTCTCTCTCTCTCTCTCTCTCTCTCTCTCTCTCTCTCTCTCTCTCTCTCTCTCACTTCTCTGTCTTCTCCCTCTCTCTCTCTCTCTCTCTCTCTCTCCCTCTCTCTCTCTCTCTCTCTCTCTCTCTCTCTCACCCTCTCTCTCTCTCTCTCTCTCTCTCTCTCTCTCTCTCTCTCTCTCTCTCTCTCTCTCTCTCTCTCTCTCTCTCTCTCTCTCTCTCTCTCACTCTCTCTCTCTCTCTCTCTCCCCTCTCTCTCCCCCCTCCCTCTCTCTCCCTCCCTCCCTCTCTCTCTCCCTCCTCTCTCTCTCCTCCCTCTCTCTCCCCCCTCTCTCGCTAACAATAACATTTGTTATGTGCACTTCTGCTTAAAAACTAATAAAAATAAAATATCGTGATTTTTTTATGCAGACCTCCTTTATAACCCCCACCATTTGAACCAAAAAAATTTAATATAGCTTATAATCATGGAAGAATAAATACTAATTTACGTATAGAATTTTGTTAAGTTCAGTTCAATCTTTAGTGCCCAATAAAATTGTTGGCTCCCATTTTAGTTTTTTAGTGTATATCTCATTTATACTTTGTTATACTACGAAAGTAAATATAACAAAAGTCCGTCACGCAGGGGCTGCGTACACTAAGCAGATTTCCCACGTGAAGTTTTACAATAGGGAAATCTGCCTAATAACAACTGTAATAGTAAGAAGCCACTAAACCTAAAACATTATTTAGGGCGTAACAACCCAGTAGTTTTTAGCCCCAAAAAACAGTTGACCTAACCTCTGAACCTATTCACGAGGGGCGAAGTTATAGAAACGGCCGCCAGAGCTCTCGCCGGAAAGTTCGAACATAGCCTACTGGTGACCAGTATCACGCAGAATACAAATGCAAATATCTCGGTTAATATTCAAGATACAGAATAAATAAATAGAACAATATTTATAGTAAATTTAATTTGCAATAAGATTTGTTCTATACAATGTTTCGATCCGACGCATAATAACGGAGATATTTTAAATTTTCAAAAATCCCCTCCTCTAAACCCCCCCTCCCACTGGTCCGATTTCAGCCATTAACGAACTTAGTCTTTCTTTTTACATAAAACGATTAAATTCCGAGTTTGGTAAAGATCAAACAAGAATTGCGACCGCTAGAGCGTTAACAGACAAATATATATATATATATATATATATATATATATATCTATATATATATAGATATATATATATATATATATATATATATATATATATATAGATATATAGATATATATATATAATTTTGAACGGACCTCATTTTCGTCATCTCCTGGGTAGGATCGATGGACATTTGAAGAAATTTTTCGAAACTCGCATCATGAGTACGACCTCAATAGCTGATTTCCCTTAAGGAAAATCTGCTAAAAATTACTCTAAATAACAAAAAAAAACAACTTTTATCCTGTGCATATTTGCCGAAAAAACCGTAGGAAACGAAATAGGGCTATTTTTAATTTTAGGCCTCCCTTACGACCCCCAATCCTGCTCCATCTGCCGGGCTGATTTGTGTACCTAAACCATCCGGGGCGTCACCCAAACGCGTACAAAAAAATTCACTCAAATCGGTCCAGCCGTTAAGGGGTTCAGTGACATGCACACGTACAGTAGAAGTATATGTATAATGATATATTATAAATAATTATGTATTGAAAACTGTGTATATTGTTGGCGAGTCGAGGCATGTTTGTAGAGGGGGAGCCTGTATGGGGAGTTGATTGCATTAACTCATTGGTTGTGTGCAATAGATCGATAGCAGAGACTCGATCAGCATGCATCGATAATCTAACACGGACAATATTATTATCGGACCTGCTACAGGCTTGCCAATAACCACTACCTCATTGCTTATGCAAATTGAACCCCCCCCCCAACACTCTGGAAATTTGATTCACATCGAATCAAGGACGCCATAATTAAAGATTCATCACATCTCATTTATATTTCTACTCAGTGAAACCATTTATTTCCCTTGATGTTTTATTTAGGTTTCTCTGGCATATTTCCCTATTAAAGAAATCAGCTATTGAGGTTGTACTCATGACGCGATAATCGAACAATTTCTTGAAATGTTCATCAATTCTACCTAGGAGATGACGGAGAAAAGCTCCGGCCAAAATTACATCTATATATATACTAGCGGAAATACCCGGCTTCGCTCGGAAAATCTTGACTGCGTTACTCGGGGAGTCTGAGTAATGATCGTTATTTCTTTTGGCTTTAGAATGCACAATATTTTTTCACCTCCCGTCTCAAGTCCTTACTTAGTTACTATAGAATACGTGATGATTCAGTTTCAAAGAATAATAAAAAAAAAAAGATAAAGAAAAAATTAGTTCCTGATCAATCTCCCTCTCCATTGTTCAAAATACTGTTTACAATATAAATCATAAATATTGATAGCATTTTTATTATAAACTTTGCAAGAATACAACTTTATTTTCCCAACAGCGTCCCCTAGCACAACGAGTGCATCTTCTTTACGTATTTAATTACCATTATTAAAAATACTCTAATATATATCTCAAAAAGAAACATTCTATTCAGAGTAGTTCCTATTCATACTCTATTATGTGTAAAATATTATCGGAGCAATATTAATAACTAGCAGACATTAGCTAGCATCTGGCTAGCACTTCGAAACCAAGAGGGTTCCAAGAGGGGTGTGTTGATGATGTATATGCTGCAGGGGAGCTGGTAGCACATAGAGTGTCTATTGATGCAGCCTGTTGTTGGAGGGGTGAGTTCATGATGTATATGCTGCAGGGGAGCTGGCAGCACATAGAGTGTGTATTGATGCAGCCTGTTGCTGGAGGGGTGTGTTGATGATGTATATGCTGCAGGGGAGCTGGCAGCACATAGAGTGTCTATTGATGCAGCCTGTTGCTGGAGGGGTGTGTTGATGATGTATATGCTGCAGGGGAGCTGGCAGCACATAGAGTGTCTATTGATGCAGCCTGTTGCTGGAGGGGTGTGTTGATGATGTATATGCTGCAGGGGAGCTGGCAGCACATAGAGTGTCTATTGATGCAGCCTGTTGCTGGAGGGGTGTGTTGATGATGTATATGCTGCAGGGGAGCTGGCAGCACATAGAGTGTCTATTGATGCAGCCTGTTGCTGGAGGGGTGTGTTGATGATGTATATGCTGCAGGGGAGCTGGCAGCACATAGAGTGTCTATTGATGAAGCCTGTTGCTGGAGGGGTGTGTTGATGATGTATATGCTGCAGGGGAGCTGGCAGCACATAGAGTGTCTATTGATGCAGCCTGTTGCTGGAGGGGTGTGTTGATGATGTATATGCTGCAGGGGAGCTGGCAGCACATAGAGTGTCTATTGATGCAGCCTGTTGCTGGAGGGGTGTGTTGATGATGTATATGCTGCAGGGGAGCTGGCAGCACATAGAGTGTCTATTGATGCAGCCTGTTGCTGGAGGGGTGTGTTGATGATGTATATGCTGCAGGGGAGCTGGCAGCACATAGAGTGTCTATTGATGCAGCCTGTTGCTGGAGGGGTGTGTTGATGATGTATATGCTGCAGGGGAGCTGGCAGCACATAGAGTGTCTATTGATGCAGCCTGTTGCTGGAGGGGTGTGTTGATGATGTATATGCTGCAGGGGAGCTGGCAGCACATAGAGTGTCTATTGATGCAGCCTGTTGCTGGAGGGGTGTGTTGATGATGTATATGCTGCAGGGGAGCTGGCAGCACATAGAGTGTCTATTGATGCAGCCTGTTGCTGGAGGGGTGTGTTGATGATGTATATGCTGCAGGGGAGCTGGCAGCACATAGAGTGTCTATTGATGCAGCCTGTTGCTGGAGGGGTGTGTTGATGATGTATATGCTGCAGGGGAGCTGGCAGCACATAGAGTGTCTATTGATGCAGCCTGTTGCTGGAGGGGTGTGTTGATGATGTATATGCTGCAGGGGAGCTGGCAGCACATAGAGTGTCTATTGATGCAGCCTGTTGCTGGAGGGGTGTGTTGATGATGTATATGCTGCAGGGGAGCTGGCAGCACATAGAGTGTCTATTGATGCAGCCTGTTGCTGGAGGGGTGTGTTGATGATGTATATGCTGCAGGGGAGCTGGCAGCACATAGAGTGTCTATTGATGCAGCCTGTTGCTGGAGGGGTGTGTTGATGATGTATATGCTGCAGGGGAGCTGGCAGCACATAGAGTGTCTATTGATGCAGCCTGTTGCTGGAGGGGTGTGTTGATGATGTATATGCTGCAGGGGAGCTGGCAGCACATAGAGTGTCTATTGATGCCGCGTGGTGCTGGATGGGGGTGTTGATGATGTATATGCTGCAGGGGAGCTGGCAGCACATATTGTGTCTATTGATGCAGCCTGTTGCTGGAGGGGTGTGTTGATGATGTATATGCTGCAGGGGAGCTGGCAGCACATAGAGTGTCTATTGATGCAGCCTGTTGCTGGAGGGGTGTGTTGATGATGTATATGCTGCAGGGGAGCTGGCAGCACATAGAGTGTCGATTGATGCAGCCTGTTGCTGGGGTTGATGATGTAATTGTGGAGCTGGCAGCACATAGTGTTTCTATTGATGCAGCCTGTTGCTGGAGGGGTGTGTTGATGATGTATATGCTGCAGGGGAGCTGGCACATAGAGTGTCTAGTGATGCAGCCTGTTGCTGGAGGGGTGTGTTGATGATGTTTAGGCTGCAGGGGAGCTGTCAGCACATAGAGTGTCTATTGATGCAGCCTGTTGCTGGAGGGGTGTGTTGATGATGTATATGCTGCAGGGGAGCTGGCAGCACATAGAGTGTCTATTGATGCAGCCTGTTGCTGGAGGGGTGTGTTGATGATGTATATGCTGCAGGGGAGCTGGCAGCACATAGAGTGTCTCTTGATGCAGCCTGTTGCTGGAGGGGTGTGATGATGATGTATATGCTGCAGGGGAGCTGGCAGCACATAGAGTGTCTATTGATGCAGCCTGTTGATGGAGGGGTGTGTTGATGTATATGCTGCAGGGGAGCTGGCAGCACATAGAGTGTCTATTGATGCAGCCTGTTGATGGAGGGGTGTGTTGATGATGTATATGCTGCAGGGGAGCTGGCAGCACATAGAGTGTCTATTGATGCAGCCTGTTGCTGGAGGGGTGTGTTGATGATGTATATGCTGCAGGGGAGCTGGCAGCACATAGAGTGTCTATTGATGCAGCCTGTTGCTGGAGGGGTGTTGATGATGTATATGCTGCAGGGGAGCTGCACATAGAGTCTATTGATGCAGCTGTTGATGATGTAATATGCTGCAGGAGCTGGCAGCACCTAGAGTGTTATTGATGCAGCCTCTTTCTGGTGGGGTGTGTTGTTGATGTATATGCTGCAGGGGAGCTGGCAGCACATAGAGTGTCTATTGATGCAGCCTGTTGCTGGAGGGGTGTGTTGATGATGTATATGCTGCAGGGGAGCTGGCAGCACATAGAGTGTCTATTGATGCAGCCTGTTGCTGGAGGGGTGTGTTGATGATGTATATGCTGCAGGGGAGCTGGCAGCACATAGAGTGTCTATTGATGCAGTCTATTGCTGGAGGGGTGTGTTGATGATGTATATGCTGCAGGGGAGCTGGCAGCACATAGAGTGTCTATTGATGCAGCCTGTTGCTGGAGGGGTGTGTTGATGATGTATATGCTGCAGGGGAGCTGGCAGCACATAGAGTGTCTATTGATGCAGCCTGTTGCTGGAGGGGTGTGTTGATGATGTATATGCTGCAGGGGAGCTGGCAGCACATAGAGTGTCTATTGATGCAGCCTGTTGCTGGAGGGGTGTGTTGATGATGTATATGCTGCAGGGGAGCTGGCAGCACATAGAGTGTCTATTGATGCAGCCTGTTGCTGGAGGGGTGTGTTGATGATGTATATGCTGCAGGGGAGCTGGCAGCACATAGAGTGTCTATTGATGCAGCCTGTTGCTGGAGGGGTGTGTTGATGATGTATATGCTGCAGGGGAGCTGGCAGCACATAGAGTGTCTATTGATGCAGCCTGTTGCTGGAGGGGTGTGTTGATGATGTATATGCTGCAGGGGAGCTGGCAGCACATAGAGTGTCTATTGATGCAGCCTGTTGCTGGAGGGGTGTGTTGATGATGTATATGCTGCAGGGGAGCTGGCAGCACATAGAGTGTCTATTGATGCAGCCTGTTGCTGGAGGGGTGTGTTGATGATGTATATGCTGCAGGGGAGCTGGCAGCACATAGAGTGTCTATTGATGCAGCCTGTTGCTGGAGGGGTGTGTTGATGATGTATATGCTGCAGGGGAGCTGGCAGCACATAGAGTGTCTATTGATGCAGCCTGTTGCTGGAGGGGTGTGTTGATGATGTATATGCTGCAGGGGAGCTGGCAGCACATAGAGTGTCTATTGATGCAGCCTGTTGCTGGAGGGGTGTGTTGATGATGTATATGCTGCAGGGGAGCTGGCAGCACATAGAGTGTCTATTGATGCAGCCTGTTGCTGGAGGGGTGTGTTGATGATGTATATGCTGCAGGGGAGCTGGCAGCACATAGAGTGTCTATTGATGCAGCCTGTTGCTGGAGGGGTGTGTTGATGATGTATATGCTGCAGGGGAGCTGGCAGCACATAGAGTGTCTATTGATGCAGCCTGTTGCTGGAGGGGTGTGTTGATGATGTATATGCTGCCGGGGAGCTGGCAGCACATAGAGTGTCTATTGATGCTGCCTGTTGCTAGAGGGGTGTGATGATGATGTATATGTTGAAGGGAGCTTCAACAGCGTTATTCCGGGCCGGCAGTTTTCCAGGTGACCTGCCTTCTCCTTCTCACCACACCACATTTACACCAATATACATTTTAGAACGCCACATTTTTGAAGGAATTGCCTTAAGGGATATCTGATATTGATGCTGTACTCTTGAGGCGATTTTTGAAAAATGTCTTCAAATGGCCATCGATCCTACCCAAGAGATAACCATAATGAGATCCGTTCATAATTATCGAGAAATGTCTATGTTCCTCTGAATGTAAGCGTTCCATGCGAAATTTAAAGTTCGTCACGCAGATTTCCTCAAAAAGTTTAAATTAAATTATGAATATCAATAATTCCATAATTGGTTTCCAGGCTTGAAATCAAGTGCTCCATAAGTTAGCAACTTACTGTCAAGATGGCATGAGTCGGGCGGGGGTTTACTTACCGCCTAGAACTGAATGAAGTCTGTCTCGTAGATACTGCGTAACCTAAGCAGATTTACTATAAAGTGTAATAGATCAATCTAGGTACTTTTACACCGTGAATATTAAGCGAACAAATACAAATGTCAATGAGAAATCTTTCAGTCAATATACATTTTAATAGCCTCCACAACGGAAAGCATCTGAATTGTAAACAATCATGTTAGCCAACCACTTAGAGCTGATAGAATGAAATATTCCTGACTGGAAAGAAAGACAATTGCTGAAGTATATGTAAATATAATTTTATTGAAAACTACTTATTATATCTAGTGCTGTAATTTATGGTGAACCAGGATAATATTTATCTCCATCTCACTATGGGGGCATCAGAACATATTTTCACGTTTCTCATCTAGAAACGATTTGTTGAGCACAATATTTGGCATTTCAGCTTGAAATAAGGGCGTTCATCATATGCTGACGTATTCATAACGTACGATGGTAAAGAAAGTTTTATTTTTGTATAAAAGAATCGCAATATTGTTATCTAGTTTAGTAGTTGGTTCATACATATACCTGATGTACAATGATACGGTAAAAGACATCATTTGCAGGAAAAGACGAACCTGGAAAAGAAAACAGAAACATTAGTTAGCTACATGAAGAAGTCCGTCACGCAGGGGCTGTGTATTCTAAGCAGATTTCCCACGCTAAGGTATAAAATTGGTAAATATAGATACAGGTAACACTACCTTGAATATTAAGTGAATAAATACAAACAGTAATGAGAAATCCTTCAGTCAATTTACAAGTTAATAATCTCTACAATGGAAAGCGGCTGAATTGTAAACGAACAGGCCAGCCAACCTCTTAGCGCTGAATAGATAGATTGACTGGAAATACAAACAATTAACGAAATATATCTGGATATAACATATTAATTTTATTGAAAACAATTTACTTGTGCTGTAATTTGTAGTGAATAAGAAACAGTTTTATCTGTGTAGCGGTTACTTTTTTTAAAAAATAAAAAAAAACATGATAGATAAAATTAACACCAATGCTTGAAAAAACATATGATATAAAAAAATTATCTTAGTGCTAGGTTACCATCAAAAAAGTGCGTGTATCTCACAAGAGCCTAAACTAAGAAACATTTTAAAAAATGGAACTGTTGTGTGCCCGCTTTGACCGTTAAATGTAATTTGTAGTGAACATGAGTGGAACGCCTGCAAGGACGCTTACCCGCCTCTACCACCAGTGAGTCACATATTATATTTACAAAAACTATCTCAGTCGGGTCGAGGTTGATAACTAACTATAGGTTATGGTGTTAGCATGTGTTCATTTCTTTTATCTTTTCAAATATAAGTGTTACATAAAATTACTGGTTAAGTTCATGTCTTAATATAACAACTTAACACCTGAATCATTTAAATTTTAGTAATCAAAGAACAAAATAAGGGGGGGGGGGGACTTTCCATAAACTATTTGAATATTTCTCACAAAATAAAAGTTCAATGAAAGCAATATTAGTCTCGTATTGATGTGGTTCATGATAAAACCGTTTATTATTAATATGACATGAGTGGGGCTTTGCTGAAAGCCGAAACTATAAAATCCAAATATCTCGGTTAATACTCATTATACGGAAAATATGTATGGAACAATAGTTATTTATCATTTAATGTTCTACAAGATTTTTTCTATACACTTATTTGATCTGACGTAAAGTAACACAGATATTTCGAAATTCCTTCCCTCTAAATCCCCCCTCCCCGTGGTACAATTTTAACCGTTAACGAACTTGGTTTTTCTTTTGACATAAAACGACTAAATATCGAGGTTGGTGAGGATTAAATGATAATTGCGACCGCCAAAGCGGTATATATACTAGCTAAGGTACCCGGCTTCGCCCAGGAATTCATTTGACGATTAATGATAAGGTGACCAACAGTGATTGAAAACCGAACAGAAAATGTAATATACTACTGTGAATTTTTATTTCAAGTTTCTCATATAACCCCCCCCCCCCTCCCCTCCCGTTTAAACCTAAAAAAATTAATATAGCTTATAATCGTTTAAGAATTACTGCTAATTCACATGCTGAGTTTTGCTAAGTTCCGTTCAATCGTTAGTGCCAAATACAATTGTCGGCTACCATTTTAGTTTTCAGTGTATATCTCGTTTATACTTCGTATACGACAAAAGTGAATATAACAAAAGATACTCTAAATAACAAAATAAACCACTTTTGTCATGTACATATTTGCAAAAAACCCAATATAAAACCAAATATCACTATTTTTAATTTCAGGGCTCCCCTACAACCCCCACTCCTGCTTGGGGTAGTAGTAATATACATACCAAGTTTTATACAATTAGGTTCAGCCGTTTATGCATAAAGGTAACAAACAAAAGAAACAGAATGCAGTTAGGTGTCTATACACACTGGACACGGAACTACTAAATCTTATTTACATAGGTTCAAAATACTAAATGACAAAAACTGCCGCTGTGACAGAATGAGTGAACAGACTTTAGAACACCTCATCTATACTTGCACACTGACTACACAGTTACGAAACACACTCCAACAAACACTTTGACCAGTGGCCAATAAATCTAAAGAATTTGTTTAAAAAATACCCATTAGTATTTAGGCATTTTTCTAAAACCTTAATAGCAGCAGCGGACATTTTAATCACCTTACTTAAAGAATAATAATTAAGTCTTCCTTCCATATTTTTTTTTCCTTTTTAACGCCTACATCAAGAATAATTCAATAGAATGAGTGACATAACTTCCTTAATGAAGTCAAATTAACATGTAATTGGATTGTTTCAATTTTCTGATTATGCGTACTAATTTTTCATCACTTTGATTGTTGTTCTATCATTATTTACGTTATTTTAACATACATGCTATATACTGTAATAGTATGGTACATGTTGTAAATAATATATATATATATATATATATATATATATATATATATATATATATATATATATATATATATTTGACCGGACCTTATTTTCGTTATCTCCAGGGTTGGATCGATGGACATTTGACGGTCTCAATAGCTGATTCCCTTTGAGGGAAATGTGCAGAAATCATGTATGCTGTGGAGAGACAAAACTGAGTATATTGTCGCAGAGAAGGAGTATAGCAGGCAAGGACAGAGGAAATAGCTGGCATAGGAGAAAGGAATGCCGAGGTTATCCGCCCCTTACTCTCTTTATATCAGAGATTCGATGACTAACAGGAATCCCCGAGATTATTCACTCCTCTACTCGCAAATACCTCACTCCAATCAATAAACCAACTCCTGCTGACGTAATAAGCTCCGCCACGCAGGGGCTGCGTAAACAGAACATATCCCACACTTGTTGGAATGCATATCAACCGACAATCATTTATAAATTAGACGATTATCAGAGAACTCGGTGTGAAAACATTACAATACATACAGCCTGCCTAATATTCGGGAAAAGAAAAACGTCCGTCACGCAGGGGCTGCGTAAACTAAGCAGATTTCCCACGTGAAGTTTAACAGAATCTACATACTTCTAACACAACACCACGGTGAGTATTAAGAGAATAAATCCAAATGTAATAATAAAAGTCCGTCACGCAGGGGCTGCGTAAACTAAGCAGATTTTCCACGTAAATTTATACAATAGAGAAATCTCCAAACGAGTTACGGAAACGGCCGAACTAGCTTTTGGCGGGAACCATAGCTCGTCCGTTACATTTAATAAAAATGCAAATATCTCGGTTATTATTAAAGATAGAGAATAAATGTATATAACAATATTTATAGTAAATTTAATTTGCAATAAGATTGGTTCTATACAATTTTTCGATCCGACGTATAGTAGCGGAGATATTTCGAATTTTCGAAAATCCCCTTTAAACTCCCCCCATCCCCCACTGGTCCGATTTCAGCAGTTAACGAACTTGATCTTCCTTTTTACATAAAACGATTAAATACCGAGTTTAGTGACGATTAAACAAAAATTGCGACCGCTAGAGTGTTAACAGACAAATATATATGCTTTGCATTTTAAAAGAAATTTTAAGCAGATAATCCTTCTCCTATATTCCAATGGAGGTTCTCCTGCTTCAACACATAAACTATCAACAGGGCTCGATCTGAAGGCTCCAGTTGCTATCCTCAGTCCTGTGTTGTGTATTGTGTCTAACATTTAAGTGTATTTGGACTGGCTGATGAATATGCTATACAGCCATAATCCAGCAATGACCTGGTATAAGCACGATAAAAAGATAGCATAGAACATCTGTCAGCTCCCCATGCAGAATTGCTAAGTACCCTTAATAAGTCCAAGCTTTTCTTGCACTTATTAATGAGTCCTTTTAAATGGGGAACCCATGTGAGTTTTCTGTCAAATGTAAGTCCTAAAAATGTCAGTTCGTCTGTCTTATTTATAATAGTGTTGTTAAGAGCCAATTGTGAGCATTCAAAACTTGTTTTACGAGTGAATACGGTGTATTTGGTTTTTTCACTCGATATCTTAAAACCGGTTAAATTGCACCATTTTTGAAGTTGATTGTGATATTTTGTGCGTGCGTTAATGAAGTGTAAGTGATGTATAAGATAAGGTCATCAGCATACAGGCAGTAAGATACTTCTTGGGGGATATACTTTATGACTGAATTTACAGCTATGTTGAACAAGGTTGTACTCAGCACACCTCCCAGAGGCACTCCATTCTCCTGAAGAAATGCTTCAGATAAAGTGGTACCGACCCTCACTCTGAAAAATCGTTCAGACAGATAGTTATCCAGGAACCTTACAATGTTTCCCTGGACACCCCATTCGATCAACTGAGCCTTCTCCAAACAGTCATAGGCTTTCTCCAGAATGCATTGAGTATTTCGCTTTCCATCCGTGCTATATGGTGCATAGTGGAATGCCCTCGTTCAGGGCTTCTTAAACTATGGGTCGCGACGCCATTTGGGTCACAAAATTCTGGGGTCGCGAGAGATAAAAATACAATTTAACAGAAAATGTTTTTTAACTTGTAAAATTATTGTTATAAAGATAAAATAACAATTATCGTAGATAAATATATAATAAAATCTTCTAGTTCGGAAAGTTACCTGTTTGTACCTGCATTTCTATTAAGAGTATTATAATAACTTGTATAACATTTACTATGAATTATGAAATGTTATTGGAATTAATAAAAAATATAAATTTATTTTTGTCAATCTCTAAAAGCCGAAATAATTTTCATATGTATATGTATATTGTTACCTAATAAATAAATCATCAAAAAATATTAATTTATTTTTTTTTTATATTTGTTTGGGGTCGTCAAGAAACTCGCTATCATAAATGGGGTCGTAAATTACAAAAGTTTAAGAAGCCCTGCCCTCGTTTAAACGCATATTGGAAAGGGGATAATAATTTTTTATGGTCTAAGTAGCACAGAAGGTTTGTGTTAATAATCTAACACAAGGTTTACATAACGTGGTAGTTAAAGAAATCGGCCCAAAGCTTCTGGCTAGATTCTTGTTTTTCCCAGGTTTTAGAACTGGTATAACTATAGCTTCATTCCAGGTGTGAGGGTACGTACCTCTAGTGTAAACTTCATTTAATAGGTGAAGAAGAATTAGTAAGCCCTGTTCCGGTAGTATTAGCAGATTCCTCTTAAGGGAAATCAGCTATTGAGGTCGTACTCATGACGCGATTTTCTTCAAATGTCCATCGATCCTACCCAGGAGATGACGAAAATGAGGTCCGTTCAAAACTGTATATATATATCTATATATATATATCTATCTATCTATATATTTGTCTGTTACCGCTCTAGCGGTCGCAATTTTTGTTTAATCCTTACAACTTCATATTTAAGCGTTTTATGTAAAAAGAAAGATCAAGTTCGTTAACGGCTGAAATCGGACCAGTGGGAGGGGGGGGTTTAGAGGGGAGGATTTTCGAAAATTCGACATATCTCCGTTACTATACGTCGGATCGAAAAATTATACAGAATCAATCTTATTACAAATTAAATTTACTATAAATATTGTTATATACATTTATTCTCTATCTTGAATATTAACCGAGATATTTGCATTTTTCAGTTTTCAGCAAACCGCCACTTCTACTCATGTTACGTAAACAATACTCTGATACACAATAAATCATATTATTGGAAGTTTAAATACCAAAAATTGTATTCAAAAGACCTTTATTATACGAGATACATGCAAATATGTCCTGGTGCCCCCCCCCATCTTAAAGTTTTGGACTTCAAAAATTTTATTGATTGAGATAACAATTATTCTGACTCATTATTAATTACAGTACTAGATATAGTAAATAGTTCTCAATAAAATTAATGTGTTATATTCTGATATATTTCAGTAATTGTTTTTCTTTCCGGTGTGAGGCGGGACCCGTTTGTTTACATTTCTAACCTAACGCTTCCTGTCGGCAGGCTATTGAAATTGGATGAAACATTTTTTATTTCCGTTTGTATTTATTCACGGCGTTGTGTTAGCAGTATGTATATTTATCTATTACTAAACTTCACGAGGGAAATCTGCTTAGTTTACGCAGCCCCTGCGTGACGGACTTTTTCTTTCCGGTGTGAGGCAGGCCGACCCGTTTGTTTACATTTCTAACCTAACGCTTCCTGTCGGCAGGTTATTGAAATTGGATGAAACATATTTTCGTACAGTCGATAGTGCGAGCTTTAGTTCTGTACAACTGAAGGGATCATTAAGTGGGTGTTGGTGGGGCAAGTCATAGTTTCAGTTTGTGTTTTGTGTCTGGAGAATGGATCGTATTGTACTTTTTATGCCTAAAAATAACACATTATTTGAGCATTTTAGCAGATTTCCTTTAAAGGAAATCAGCTATTCAAGTCGTACTCATGACCCGAGTTTCAAAATTTTCTTCAAATGTCCATCTTCCCTACCTAGTAGATGACGAGAATGATGTCCGTTCAAAACTGTATAAATATGTATATATGTACGTTTATTTGACTGCTAACGCTCTAGCGGTCGCAATTTTTGTCATATAGTTACCAAACTCGATATATAAGCATTTTATGTAAAAAGAAGGGTCAAGTTCGTTAACGGCTGAAATCGGACCTGGTGAAGGAGAGGGGGATGGTTTAGAGGCGAAAATTTGAAATACCTCCGTTATTATGCGTCAGAAAGAAATATTGTATTAGAATCAATCCTATTGCAAATGTACTAATCTATAAATGTTGTTATGTACATTTTTTCACTATATTGAATATTAACCGAGATATGTCCATATTTTAATTTTCGGCCATGAGTAAACCCCCACCCCTACTCATGTCATATTAATAATAAGCTGTTATATAATGAAGTACTTTATTTGAAGCCTTAATATTGTTCTCATTGAACTTTTACTTTTTGAGATAAATGCAAATCTTAACTCAGCCGCTGCGTGACGGACTTTTAGCAGATTTCCTCTTGAAGGAAATCAGCTATTGAGGTCTTACTCAACAGGCGACTTTTCAAAAATTTCCTCAAATGTCCATCGATTCTACCCAGGAGATGACGAAAATGAGGTCCGTTCAAAACTGTGTATATGTATATATATATATAGATATATATATATATATATATATATATATATATATTTGTCTGTTCGCTCTTGCGGTCGAAATTTTTGTTTGATCGTTACCAAACACCATATTTAATCGTTTTAAGAAAAAAGGATGATCAAGTTCCTTAAAGGCTGAAATCGAACCACTGGGAGGGGGGGTATAGAGGGGAAATTTTGAAAATTCAAATTATCTCCGTTACTATAAGTCGGATCAAACGATTGTATAAAAACCAAGTTTATTGCAAATTAAATGATCTATAAATATTGTTCTATACATATTTTCCGTATCATGAATATTTTCCGAGATATTTTGATTTTATAGTTTTCAGCCTTCAGTAAACCCCCACTTCTACTTATGTTTAACTAACAATACTCGGTTATGTAATATACCACATTATTCGAACCTTAAATAGTAATTATTGTTTTCATGAGACCTTTATTATACGAAATACATGCAAATATGTTCTGGTGATCCCCACTCCTCGTATTTTAAGTTTTTGGACTACTTAAATTTGATTGATTGAGATAAAAAAATTTCTGATTCATTATAAATAACAGTACTAGATATAGTAAATAGTTTTCAATGAAATTAATATGTTATATTCTATTATATAACAGCAATTGTTTTCCTTTCCGGTGAGAATAGGGTTGGCAGACCTATTTGTTTACATTTGAGACGCTTTCCGCCTGGAAGGGAAATATTTCTTATTACCATTTGTATTTATTCTCTTAATTTTAAAGGTGGTGTTATATTAGCAGTATGTAGATTCATCTACTGTTAAACTTTACGTGGGAAATCTGCTTAGTTTACGAAGCCCCTGCCAGAGTGACTTCATTAATTTTCTACTTGCCGAAGAGAAGATAGTTTTTTCCCAGTTCGATTCCTAAGCGGGGACTGGAGTGAATCGGCCGGAGAAGGTCAAACTGCGCCGGCTGTGCCTTGACTCCAATCTGAAGGACCGTCAGCTGCACTTGACCTGTTTGGAGACATTGACGGCGGCTGATTGAAGAAGCAGGCTGATTGGACCAGCTCTGATTGAGAGAGATGCAAGGTCAATGCCACACACTCCATACTTCCTTCTAGGCTCAATCACATTATTGATTTGCCAGATAGTATTGGAGGTCGTGGTCCATCCATCATGGTCTCCAAGAATGCTTCATCAGAGAAAAAGAGTTTTACCAGTTTATCAAACCTAATACAAAATAAAAATATCGTTCACGCAGGGGCTGCGTAAACTAAGCAGATTTCCTACGGGAAGATTTGCAACAGGTACACTCAACCGCAAAAAAACCGGACACTTAGATTTAGTCTTATTATTTTGTTAAATACTTAATATATATGTATATTAATCTTTTTAATTAAAATAATTGGTTAATCCATAGGTTATTTAAACAAAATCTGCCAAAAGTGAATAATTTTTATTGATTATTTACAAAATAAAAAAAAAAGATTTTAATTAATTTAACACATTTAAAAAAAAAAAATTATTCTTCATTTTTATTACAGTGAATGGTAGACTTCGCTACCCCAAGCGTTTCGGCAATGTAACGTAAGCTCCGGCCTTCCATCTAAGTTTGAAAGACCCATTATTCTGGACCGAAATAAAAATAAAACATACTGAGAACATCACACCACCGTGAATATTAAGTGAATAAATACAAACGGTAATAAGAAATCTTTCCCCTTCCTGTCGCGTCTCAAATGTAAACAAACAGGTCAGCCAACGGCTCACCGGAAAGAAAAACAATAACTGGAACATATCAGGATATAACACATTCATTTCATTGAAAACTATTTACAATAGTTAGTACTGTAATTTATAATGAATCAGAATAATTTTTATCTCAATCAATCAAATTTTAGTAGTCCAAGAATTTAAGATGGGGGGGGGTGGGGGTCACCAGAGCATATTTGCATGTATCTCGTATAATAAAGGTCTCTTGAATACAATGTTTGGTATTTAAGCTTCGAATAATATGTTTTATTATATAACAGAGTATTGTTTATGTAACACGAATGAAGATTGTTCCTACACAATTGTTCGATCTGACGTATAGTAACAGAGACATGTCGAATTTTCGAAATTCCTTCCCTCTAATTCCCCCCCCCCTCTGGTCCAATTTCTGCCGTACTTGATTTTTCTTTTTACATAAAACGACTAAATATCGAATTTGGTAACTTATATATATATATATATATATATATATATATATATATATATATATATATATATATATATTTATATATATTTTATTTTTTAGGCCACAGCGGTGGGGAGTATTATCATTGTGAGAACCTCGGCTATCTGCTCCAGCGGTTGGAATTTTTGTTGTTCTGCAAATTGTCGATGGAAATGCGTCCATCTTCGTCAGGCAATTAACTTAATTTGATTTGAATAGCTACTTCAATCATATGGTTTGGGTTTTATTTAATATGGTTTTCCATGTCTCAGAGAGAGTGACACCGTCCACGCCGTTTATCGTATTCGTTCTCTTGTTAATTTCTATAGCTTCTAGGACCAATCTTTTGCCAAGATGATCCTCTCTGTGTAAAACTTTGGTCTCATCGAACTTAATTTGGTGCGAACAAATACTGGCGTGTCTAGCTATCTAAATATTACAATATGGATGACAGTGAAGTCTTACATAAAAAATTAATTTTATTATTAAGAAATCCACAGAAACAACCGGTATTAACCCTAAACACTGGTACTGGCAAATGTCAAAATATTGTGCAAAGTAAAGCCTTGCCAAAAAAATACCATCTTCATTCAAGCTCAAATGAATTTCCGGGCGAAGCTTCTTAGCTAGTATACATGTATAAATTTTGAACGAGCCTCATTTTGGTCATCACCAAGGTAGGATGGATGGGCATTTGAAGAAATTATTTCAATATTCCTTAGGGAAATCTGCCACAAAAACAGACTTTATTGGTTTGTGAACAGCTTCTTCTACATAAATCTAATCTGTCCTTTGTTTTAAACGTGTGCAAAATATAACTTTGCTAGAAACTAATGTATGAGTCGCCGTCAATACATTTGATTGTAATATCCGATATCTCCATTACAATGAATTCAACCAAAAAACATTATTTGCAGATCGCTGAGGTGTTCCTACTGTTTGTATCTTGCTCATGGAGTAATTGTTGGTTTCTAGAATTATTACTCTATTTCTTAAATAATTGGCTACTAAATAAAAAATATTTTTCTCTTAATGAATTGAATACTGATGGAGCCCAATGGGTGATGGAATGCCCCTGGATATCCTTATGACTATAATGAATGAACATATTTATGGATAATTGACAGATAAAGTTGAAAGTTTAATAGACTTTAGCGGGACCATTCCAATATCCCTGCTAAAGTTTTAATTCCACAGAGTTCGAGTCCGATCAACCACAATTAAACTCTAAATTTAGACCAATTCCAGATTCGTTTTAACATTTAATTAAATAATGACGAGTCAATTATTGGGAGAAATCGACAAACTTTTAATTGAAATATTAACGGACAAGAAGTTGGAAAACTAGCATAAGTTTTATATAACTTAAGTAAATGTATTAGAACTATCATAATTAGTTGAAATAAAATAATAATCATTATTAGTGCATTTATGGTCATTCGAATATAATCTATAAAGAAAACCTGAATTCAAATCTTACAATTTTAAAATTTAAATTATTTATTAACGTCCACTTTTTGCAACTAAGGCTAATTGGGTCTGGTTATCTACAGGTTTCCACCCTTATTTAGCCAGGGTGGGACTATGGATTTTATTACTCTTGGATTACCATCTGAGATTATCTTACAATTTTAGGTATTTAAATAAAAATCGGTGGTCGTCAAAGAGAAAATATAACCAAAAAA
Source organism: Riptortus pedestris (assembly GCA_019009955.1). NCBI lineage: Eukaryota > Metazoa > Arthropoda > Insecta > Hemiptera > Alydidae > Riptortus > Riptortus pedestris. The sequence goes on from CM032231.1 coordinate 151,553,404, forward strand.
TCAAAATAGGAGTAGGGCTTTATAGACTGAAAACCAAACGTATTCCATCACGTAAAATAAGCAGATTTCCACATGTTGGAACGCGATGACGAAAAGCGAAAATTTACTGAGTTCATAAAAAGTCAGTCACGCAGGGGCTGCGTAAACTAAGCACATTTCCCTCGTGAAGATAATAGATAAACCTAAATACTGCTAACAAAACGCCACCTTGAATATTTAGTGAATAAATACAAACGGTAATAAGAAATATTTTCCCTCCCGGCGTCTCAAACGTAAACAAAAAGGTCTCTTAACCTCTCACTAGAAAGAACAACAACTGAAATATATCAGAATATAACATACTAATATAATTAAAAACTTAGTTACTATATCTAATACTGTAATGTATAATGAATCAGAATAACGTTTATCTGGTGTGTCACCGGAGCATATTTGCATGTATCTCGTAAATAAAGTTGTCTGGAAAAAAATATTTCATATTAAAGCATCCAATGAAAATTTATTAAACAACATACTATTGTTCATGTAACAAATGCAAATATCTCCGTTAATATTCAAGATAGAGCATTTAATTTGCAATAGGATTAGATTTATAGAATTTTTGAACTGGATCTTTCTTTTTGTATAAAACGATTAAATATCGAGTTTGGTAACGTTAAAACAATAATTGGGATCGCTAGAGCTTTACAGAACAGACATATATATATATATATATATACACACACACATATATATATATATATATATATATATATATATAGTTTTGAACAGACCTCATTCTTGTCATTCGCTAGTCAGGATTGATGTACACTTGAAGAAAAATTTTGAAAATCGCGTCATAAGTACGACCTCAATGGTTGATTTGGCCCCTGAAGGGAAATCTGCTAAAAAGAGAAACAACCCAATAACATTTTGATTTGAATTCATTAAGAAAGTTTGCCACTCAGTCTATTGCATTATTCTTATATATTGTGACGTTTATTACAAAAATCAGTAATAAACGTTGTTTATTAGAGTTCTTTTGGATTGCTAAATTAAACACACACAAGCTTCACAGTTTTGATCACTGCACAATTTATTTCTCAATGCACTATTCTTAATTGCTACTCACAGTATACACTGATAGCGTCACTGTTCTTCAAAGAGTCACAGTCCAATAATTCACTAACATTCACAAAAAGACGGCACTGCACTGTCTTTTACTTCGCGAAGTTAGCGGCACTGCACTGTCTTAAACACGTTATTAATCTGCTACTTACAGTCACGTCACAACACTGTTCTTCTCATAAAAATACTTTACCGCACTGCACTAAGTCGCAGTGTTGCACTGATGAACACTTGAAGACAGCTGAGAGCAAACTAAACTGACTCGGGTCAGCCAGGGTGCCTTATATAGATTGGCGGCAAAACATCAAAGGGAAAGGTCTCCAAGGTACTGGACTCTTTAGTCTTGAGCAATCCAGAGACTCCGCCGGCTCCTTTCATCCCCCATCTCCCAAATACGCGGCTATCTCTGTTAATTTTTTGTATGTATTTAATTTCCGCAGCAAAATAATCTGAACCCGGACTTCGTCATCCCCTGGGTTGGATCGATGTACATTTAAAGAATTTTTTTGGAAATCACGTCTCAAGTACAATTTCAATAGCTGAATTTCCTTATACGTTTATTTGGGGTCGTTACTAGGGTAGAAATTGAGAACAGAATTGGAGATGGCGTAATCTATATAATATAGGCTAAAGATTTTATTTGTGCACTGTACAGAAATGGAGTCGGTGTGAACGGGCTGAGAATATCACCGAACCGAAGCATATGTGAGGCTGTATTTTCCTTCATTTTTTGTTTCGTTCCATTTCGCCGATCCAAGGAGATAGGAAAGGGAAGGTGGAAATTCACGGGTAAACAGACACAAGGAGCTGTAGCAACAAATGCTCAAAGTAACATACAACAGAGTCCTCCCCCAGAGCAGCAGGCTGTGAAGCAAAGACATGATTATGGAAGACCCGATAAACCAGCTATATACAACGAACAACACAAATATTGTATATACTACACACACACACACACACACACACACACACACATATATATATATATATATATATATATATATATATATATATATATATATATATATATATATATATATATATATATATATACCCTCCCTCCTCCTGAATTACGATTTCAGACATTAACGTACATTATCATTAGTTTTGCATAAAATGTTATAGAAATAATGGACTGAGTAACGAAAACGTTCGTCCCGCACGGGCTGCGGTAACTAAGCAGATTTCCCACGCTAAGGTTTCAATAGATAAATATACATACAAATAACACTACTGCGAATGTTAAGTGAATAAATACAAACGTAATGAGAAATTTCCAGTCAATTTACAATACAAGTTAATAATCTCTACAACGGAAAGCGGTTTAATTGTAAACAAACAACCTCGTAGCGCTGAATATATATATATATATATATATATATATATATATATACAATTAATGAAATATATCTGTATATAACATATTAATTTTATAGAGAAGAACTTACTAAAGCTACTGCTGTAAATCTGCTTATTTTACGCAGCCACTGCGTGACGAACTTTTTATACATTTACGAGTATTTTCTACAATCTACAATATTAACCAAGATACATGCATTTTTCAGTTTTCAACAAACCCCCAGTTCTACTCATGTTACATAAGTAACAAGTATTGTTTTCAATAATAATAATACTAATAAAGTATGTTTATTTTGAAATTTGAAATAATTTACATGTTAAATATACAAATAAGTTATCATAATAATATCTTTCCTTCTACTATATATAACATACATAAACATGGACTCGATAAGTCTTTCTGTTGAGTTTGGCCATTATTTACTAAATTATTAATCAGCATGATTGATTATTGCTATATAGATATATAAACATAACGTTAACATAATATTACAATATTCTAAATAATACAAATATAATCATTTATAAGAATTCTATCTTTAAAAAACAACAACAAAAAATAAACTAATTATTAATATTTATTTACAAAGAAAACTCAGCTACTAGTAACTTTCTATATCTCTGTGCAACACATAGATATTTATAAAGGGCCTGCCAATCTTTGCCATTCAAAAACCAAATAAATTCATTTTGGCTAAATGTTGATGAGCCAAGGAACTGTTTCCTAAATTCACTAAGCACTGGGCATACTGCTATAAAATGATATGTATTTTCTATTTCATTCATATTACATAAGGAGCCAATGGTTATTGGCCTTCAGTTCTACATACTGAATAATTCAGATTTAACATTTCCCCCCTTGCTTTTATTATAAGGCTTGTGAAATGTAAAGTATTATTGCTGTTTAAATAACTATTACTACCTAAAATTACATCGAAATTCTTGTAATTAGAGTTAAACCTAGAATGATTTGCCTTTTCCAACATTTTTTCAATAAATTGCAACCTTAATTTTTCCAATATTATTTATATTTTTTTATTCATACTTCCTTGCTCTTTAATCCAGCTCCAATTTACACCCAGATACTCCTGGCATATATTTTCAATACTCCTAAACCAATTAGCCTGTTTTTGAATTATATGCTCAGCAATTATTCTGGGCCAACGATGACTTGGGAGGTTTAATGATCTACTTAAATAATTTAAGGGTGAAAAAGTAAAGAGGGTAACGCTTAGTTTCTAAAAACAATATATAATCTGGACAGTTTTTCGGAAGTGCAAACATCTTTTTAATGAAGTATTTTTGAATTAATTAACCTCAACATATTTTTCATAGCCCCAGAATTGTGCACCATAGCACATAACCGCTCTTGAAGTAGATTCAAATACACTATACTTGGACTCGAGTGGTATATTTTTATTAGTGATAAATGTGTGCCATGTTGAATTAATTCCAAATTTGGCTATAGTGATCTTTTCCCTGAAATGATGTTTCATTACCAGTCGAGGAGTGAGTAGTATACCTAAATATTTATATTCATTTACTACCTCTATTTCTGAGCCCCTAAAATACCACTTTTCTTTTTTTGACAACTTTCCTCCTTTTCTGAGTATCATAATTTTTGATTATTG
>CM032231.1:151562500-151975000 GCA_019009955.1 Riptortus pedestris
CTATCGATGCACCACCATTATCTCTGAACAATTGGACTATGTCAGATATAAACATGATGAAAAGTGTTGGACTAAGGCTTTCCCCGTGCAACAGGCCCGACGTTATATCTATTTCTTCCGAGAGTTGTCCTTTGACTGTTATTTGAGTCGTAGCAGTGTCATACAGCATCTTCATAATCCTTATCAGTTTGCCTCCCAGTCCCAGTGAAAAGCGCTGTTCCCACAGCAAGGCGTGATTGATAGAGTCGAAGGCTTTCTTGAAGGCAGCATATAAGTAGATGCCTTTGGTTCTGAATTTAATATCAACTAGTGACTTTAAAGTGAAGATGTGGTCTATGCAGCCTCTGCCACTTCTAAACCCTGCTTGCTCTTCAGGTATGAGGTTTTCAGCTTCAGCCCATTGTATTATCCTCCTTGCTAGAATGAAAGTAAATAACTTCAGCATGGTATTTAAAAGAGATATCCCCCTATAGTTATCTGTATCTTTCCTGTCCCCTTTCTTGAAGAGTAAATGAAGTTTTGAGTTGATTTAGACCATTGTAAAACAGGTTTTTCACGGTCCATTCCTGTACTGAGTAGATAGTGCTGCCACTCCGGCGTGAGGTTTTTGTAGTTTTCATAGATAATACAGTCGAAGCCAGGAGTTTTCTGATTTTTGGATTGCTGGATGCAATATTGTAGTTCTTCTAGTGTGATGTCACTCTCAAGATAAGGATGAATGGCTGAGAAATAATTTGCTTTCATGGATGGATTTTTGACCGTAGTGTGCTGCATAGAATCTAGTTTATTCTTCAATCCCTATTTCGTTTAATTTGGTGTTACTTGGTTTCAGGGAATTTATAGTAGTCCAGAACTGTTTGCTGTATTTAACCTCCCTAAGATTATTTAGTATGCGTATCGGATTTTTTTTGTGTCGTATTAATTTCCTGTATGAGTTCCTTGAATGAATATATTCATTCAATAGATCCTCAGAAAAGTTGAATCTAACCAAAGCCCTGTATTTTTGTCCCAAATGTCTCTTCGAGTTTCTACAGTCTTGATCAAACCATGGTTGCTTGGCGCGATACTGCGAGTTCTTCGGCAACTTTCTAGAAAACATTAGCCCTGTTGTATTCATACATTCCTGCATGCACATGATGAAGTTCTCATATAGAAGATCTACCTCTTTTGAGTTGAAATATATTTTATTAGAGTTCGACAAACACTTTTTGAACTCGTTTATCTTCAATTCATCCCAATTGACGCCAATTCTAATATTATTAGATAGCACATCTGTAAATTCGCGAGAATGATCAAGATCCGCGTATATCGAGGGAACGTGTAAAGATGTAATACAGGCCAAGTGGTCAACGAAATCCGAGCCAACCGCTATATTCATATCTTCAAATATATCTAGGGAGTTATGATGACCTAGCTGAAAGCGAGCGACCATTGCATAATATAACACCCGAAATTAAATGTACTATAAATATTGTTATACACATTTTAATGATTCATATGTTGGTGAATGTGGGAGTGCAGATCTGGGAAACAGGTCTTAAGAACAAGAAGTCTTGTCAGCAAGTTCTTTATTAAAGCACAAGGCCTTTCAGCACCAACCTCCCATCATCAGGTGCTAACAGACAAACAAACAGACGGACATGATTAAGCCCATGTGATATATCAAAAACTTACATCTGAAATGTTTCAACTTAAATAAAATTACTAAAATCAGTCATGCACATCGTCTTAGCTTAAGGACATTAAAATTAGAGTCAATCGTAAAAAAGTAATACAATATTATTTAAATTAAGCATTAAAGTTGAATCATTTCAGATGTAAGTTTTTGATATATCACAAGGCCTTAAACAAGTCTCTCTTTTCGTTTTGTTGTTAGCACCCGATGATGGGAGGTTAGTGCCGAAAGGCCTTGTGCTTTAATAAAGAAAATGGTGGAAAGACTTATTTTTATTAAGACCTGCTCCCCTTACATACATTTATTCTCTATCTTGAATAGTAACTGAGATATTTGTATTAGCAGATTTCCCTTAAGGGAAATCAGCTATTGAGGTTGTACTCATGACGGAATTTTCGACATTTTTCTTCAAATGTCCATCGATCCTACCTAGTAGATGACGAAAATGAGGTCCGTTCAAAACTGTATATATATATCTATATATATATATATATATATATATATATATATATATATATATCTATATATTTGTCTGTTACCGCTCTAGCCGTCGCAATTTTTGTTTAATCCTTACCAAACTTCATATTTAAGCGTTTTATGTAAAAAGAAAGATCAAGTTCGTTAACGGCTGAAATCGGACCAGTGGGAGGGGGGGGTTTAGAGGGGAGGATTTTCGAAAATTCGAAATATCTCCGTTACTATACGTCAAAATGAAAATTTATACAGACTCAATCTTATTACAAATTAAATTTACTATAAATATTGTCATATACATTTATTCTCTATCTTGAATATTAACCGAAATATTTGCATTTTTCAGTTTTCACCAAACCGCCACTTCTACTCATGTTACGTAAACAATACTCTGCTACATAATAAATCACATTATTGGAAGTTTAAATACCAAAAATTGTATTCAAGAGACCTTTATTATACGAGATACATGCAAATATGCCCTGATGACCCCCCCCCCCATCTTAAAGTTTTGGACTACTAAAATTTTATTGATTGAGATAACAATTATTCTAACTTATTATTAATTACAGTACTAGATATAGTAAATAGTTCTCAATAAAATTAATTTGTTATATTCTGATATATTTCAGTAATTGTTTTCTTTCCGGTGTGAGGCGGGACCCGTTTGTTTACATTTCTAACCTAACGCTTCCTGTCGGCAGGTTATTGAAATTGGATGAAACATTTCTTATTTCCGTTTGTATTTATTCACGGTGTTGTGTTAGCAGTATGTATATTTATCTATTACTAAACTTCACGAGGGAAATCTGCTTAGTTTACGCAGCCCCTGCGTGACGGACTTTGTTTTTCAGTTTTGAGCCTTCAGTAAATCCCTACTTCTACTCATGTAACATAAACAATACTCGGTTAATAGCACACATTATTCGAAGCCTAAATACAAAATATTATTTTCAAGAGACATTTATTAAACGAGATACATGCAAATATGATCTGGTGCCCCATTCTTAAGATTTTGTACTACTTAAATTTGATTGATTGAGACAAAAATTATTCTGATTCATTATAAATTACAGTACTAGATAAAACGAAGTTGGATACCTGTTTGCTTACATTTCAGACGCTTCCCGTTAGGATGTTATTCAAATTGACTGAAAGATTTTTTATTGTCACTTAATATTCACAATAGTGTTCTGTTACCAGTAAGTAGATATATCAATTATATTGTTCTATACATATTTTCCGTATATGACTATTAACCGAATCATATGGATTTTAGCATATTTCCCTTGAGGGAAATCAGCTATTGAGGTTGTACCCATGACGCGATTTTCGAAATTTTTCTTCAAATGTCCATCGATCCTACCCAGGACATGACGAAAATGAGGTCCGTTCAAAACTGTATGTATATATATATATATATATATATATATATATATATATATATATATATATATATATATTTGTCTGTTAACGCTCTAGTGGTCGCAATTTTTGTCTTATTGTTACCAAACTTGATATATAATCGTTTTATGTAAAAGAAAGATCAAGTTCGTTAATGGCTGAAATCGATCCAGGGGGAGGGGGGGTTTAGAGGGGGAGAATTTCGAAAATTCTTAATATCTCCGTTATTATACGTCGGATCGAAAAATTGTATAAAACCACTCTTATTGCAAATGTAATGTTCTAAAAATGTTGTTATGTACATGTTTTCACTATCTTAATTATTTACTGAGATATTTGCATTCTTTAGTTTTCGGTCTTCAGTAAAGCCCCACTCCTACTCATCTCATATTTTCCATATTCTATTATGTTATGAACCACTTTATTTGAAGCTTAAATACCAAATAGTATTCTCATTGAACTTTTAAATTTTGAGATAAATGCAAATACGTGGCGCACGTGGGAAATCTGCTTAGTTAACGCAGCTCCTGCGTGACGGACTTTTTATAGTTTTCCGCTTTCAGTAAACCCTCCCCCCTCCTACTTGTGTCATATTAATAATAAGCTGTTATATCATGAACCACTTCATTAAAAGGTTAAATACCAAATAATGATTTCAACAAAGCTTTATTATACGAGATACAAACAAATACGTCCTGTTGACCCCCCCCCCTTTCTTTTAGCAGATTTTCCTTAGGGGAAATCAGCTATTGTGGTTGTACTCATGACGGAATTTTCGAAATTTTTCTTCAAATGTCCATCGATCCTAATTAGGAGATGACGAAAATGAGGTCCGTTCAAATCTGTATATATATATATATATATATATATATATATATATATATACTCGTATATATTTGTCTGTTATCGCTCTAGCGGTCACAATTTTTGATTGATCGTTACTAAACTCGATATTTAGTCGTTTTATGTAAAAAGAAAGATCAAGTTCGTTAATGGCTGAAATCAGACCAGTGGGAGGGGGGTTTAAAGGGAAGGATTTTCAAAAACTCGAAACAATTCCGTTACTATACGTCGGATCGAAACATTGTATAGAATCAATCTTATTGCAAATTAAATTTACTATAAATATTGTTATATACATTTATTCTCTATCTTGAATATTAACCGAGATATTTGCATTTGTATTCTGTGTGTGGTCGGCAGGAGTCGGCTGTTCGGTACTTTCCGAAGAGAGCTCTGGCGGCCGTTTTCGTAACTGTTCGTCCCTCGTGAATAGGTCTCAAGATACCTTCCTACTACTGTTATTATTAGGCAGATTTCTCTATTGTAATACTTCGCGTGGGAAATCTGCTTAGTTTCGGCAGCCCCTGCGTGAAGGCCTCTTCGGAATCGATATAAAGTGCAACAGTACTTGCATCAGAGATGACTTCCCCTACCAGAGTTGTGACTCATGCTGCAACACTCCGCTGCAATATTCCTAAGAATCCACAAACAACATTCGCGAATGCATTGAGAATCGTTGTAAAAATCCTTGGTTGGAAAGCTGATGAAGGGCCATTGGTATGCCGTATGTTGATGCAACGAGACCAGTAGCGCAGTATTAGCAGATTTCCCTTAAAACAAATCAGCTATTGTGGTTGTACTCATGACGCAATTTTTGAAAAACTTCCCCAAATATAAATATATATATATATATATATATATATATATATATATATATATATATATATATATACTAGCTCAGATACCCGGCTTCGCTCGGGAATTCATTTGAGGCTGAATGGTGATGGTATATTTTTGGCAAGGCTTTACTTTGCACAATATTTTGACTTTTACCCGTTCCAGTGTTTAGGGTTAATACCCGTTGTTGGCATTTGTTAATAATAAAATTATTTTTTTATGTAAGACTTCACTGTCCTGCATATTGTCATATTTCCCGTCTCCTGTGCATTATGCATAGATTTGAATTATTAAGGAGAAAATATTGACATACATTTGAATTAATTTTTTCAGGGCAGGTACCTGGTAGTTCATATCGAAATGAAGTGTTGAGCAAATTTCTCTAAATAACAAAATAAACAACTTTTCTTACGTGCATATTTGCCGAAAATGCATTAGGAAACGAAATATCATTATTATTAATTTCAGGCCTTCCTTATAACCCCCACTCCTGCCCGTCCCTAGAAATGTTAGTATAGCTCATTATAATGAAGGCGTTAGTACTAATTCACATACCGACTTTGGTTTAATTCGGTTGAGTCTTTAGTGCCAAATAAAATTGTGGACTCCCGCTTTAGTTTATAGCGTATAACTCATTTATGCTTCCGTATACGGCAAAAGTGCATATATTAAAAGTTACTCTAAATAACAAAATAAACAACTTTTGTTATGTGTAAATTTGCCAAAACCCCAATAGGAAACGAAATATCACTATTTTTAATTTCAGGCCTCCCTTATAACCCCCACTTTTGCCCGTCCCTAGAAATGTTAGAATGGCTTATTATAAGAAAGATGTTAGTGCTAATTCACATACCGAGTTTGGTTTAGTTTGGTTGAGTCTTTTGTGCCAAATACAATTGTTGACTTCCGCTATCATTTTTAGCGTATAACGCCTTTATACTTAGGTATACGACAAAAGTGTATATAACAAAAGTTACTCTAAATAACAAATTAAACAACTTTTGTTATGTGCATAATTGCCGAAAATGCAATAGGAAACGAAATATCACTATTTTTAATTTCAGGCCTCCCTTATAACCCCCACTCCTGTTCGTCTCAGAGAATATTAACATAGCCTAAAGTCTAAGTTGGGTTAGTAGTAATATACATACCAAGTTTCATAAAACTCGGTTCAGCCGTTAATGCATGAAAAGGTAACAAACAAACAAACAAATAAACAAACAAACAAACAAACATACACGAAAGAAACAAAATGCAGTTATGGTGTCTATGACATGTGAAACGAAAAGTTATCCTGAAATTTCGCGAAAAAAATCAATGTACAGACAGAGGTTACAATTTTATATATATATATATATATATATAGATATATATAGTTTTTTTTTTGTATTTTTACATTGTTTTAGATCATATTTACATGTTTCAGTTTTCAGCCTTCAGTAAACCCCCACTTCTACTCATGTTACATAAACAATACTCTGTTATATAATAAACCACATTATTCGAAGCTTAAATACCAAATATTATTTTAAAGAGACCTTTATTGTACGAGATAAATACAAATATATTCGGGTGACCCCCTCCCCCACCCCATTTAAAGTTCTTGGACTACTAAAATTTTACTGATAAAGATACAAATTATTCTGATTCGTTATAATTTCAGTACTAGGTATTGTATGTAGTTATGAATAAAATAAAAATGTTATATTTTGATATATTTCAGTAATTGTTTTTCTTGGCCGCCAGACTTACATTTCAGACGCTTCCCGTCAAAAGTTGTCTACTTATCATTTGTATTTATTCACTTAAATTCACGGTGGTGTTAGCAGTGTGCAGATTTATCTATTGTAAACCTTCACGAGGGAAATCTGCTTAGTTTACGCAGTCGCTGCTTGACGGACTTGTGTATGTATGTATGTATATATATATATATATATATATATATATATATATATATATATATATATATATATATATATATATATATATATATACTAGCTAAGGTACCCGGCTTCGCCCGGGAATTCATTTGAGCTTGAATGAAGATGGTATTTTTTTGGCAAGTCCTTACTTTCCACAATATTTTGACATTTCCCCGTCACAGTCTTTATTTATTTATTTATTTATTTTGGAGCGTTCGCAGCGAGGCGATTTTGCTCATAAAAAACAATTTATATAAACAAAATACAAAATGAAAATAGAAACAAGAAAAAATTAAATAATACAAAATAAGAACGCAAACAAATAATAAAACTCAACTAAATAACAGAACGCAACAATATAACAAAACACAACTAAATAACAGAACGCAACAATATAACAAAACACAACTAAATAAAACTCAACTAAATAATAGAACGAAATCAAATAACCAAACAACGAAAAACAACAATAAACTCAAAATAACAAATAAAATAAATAAACAAAAACAAAACATTAAGTTCAAAAACAAAAACTGTAAAGACTAATAAAATTACGTAAACAATTATATAATTTCAATGGATAAAAACTAAACTAAAATCAAATAAATATAAATTAGTATGTAAATAAAATGAAGATTTCTAACACCTAAAATATTTACAATCATATGCTCTCACTTTCTTTATCACACATACAAACATGCACACACACTCACTCTCGCATGCACACGTACACACACGCGTGCAGGCACACACGCTCACACGCACGCACACACACACGCACACGCACACATAAACATACAGTAAAACGGTTTAGCTGGAATTTAAAATATTTAATTTAAGAAGGATTAAAAAGGATTTTAAAATGTAACAATTCTAAATTTGTGAGTATATGTTAATATCATGTAAATGTTGGAGTATTATGGGTATGTGTGGGCTACCTTCAGTAAGTGTAAGTCATGAGGGATCTTTAGATGGTCTTTAGGTTTAACCCTAGAACGACACACTGGGGTGTCACATACCCCAGCACTTTTTAAATATTGATTAATTCCTACATGTGTAGGACTTTCGCCAAATCCCGCCATGTAAATAACATTTATTCATAACAAAATCGATTCAAATTATCAGCTGCTACATATCAGTCTTGATTTGCTATTTTTAGTAATCTGAACTAGTCTTGGGGTATCTGAGTGAGTGACAGAGGTGTCTTGAGGACCACCACTATGTATTTTATTAATGTTTAATACAAAAAATGACTTTTCCACCACGTTTTATGATTATTTTACTTCATATTTTTCTGTGTTTAAGAGCCATACAATGTATATCTTTATTTAGGAACAACATTGAATTTTGCTTTATTATTGAGCTAGTTGGCTCGGTTTATTTCACTATATCTGGAATTTTGAAAATACATATGAACATAATCCATTTTGAAATTATTTCTTTTTGTTTCCTAGACCACGTAGATATTTTCAAATGCATTATGAGCATCGTAGATTGTACCACACCCCAGAGTGTCAGATTAAGTTGATTTATAGAAGTGTGTCATTCTAGGGTTAAATACCCGTCGTTGCTGTGGATTTGTTCATAATAAAATTATTTGTTATTTAAGACTTCCCTCTGCTCAATATTTTTTATATTTCCCGTCTCCTGTGCATGTCGTTTTTTTTTTAATAACGTATTGAACAGTATTATTCATAACCGTAGAAAGTATTATATCCTCCAAAGCATGTATGAATAAACGTTCCTTTCCCTTCATGCGGTACAGAACTTAATGGTGACAGCTGTTTTAGGTAAGTCATAACCACTATTAAAAATACTCTTTTGTAAGTCTCGATTGTAAACTGTATATTTAGTATATTACTATTTAGTAAAGTATATCATATATTAACGGAGCAGAGTTAATAAATACCTGAAATAACTGGGTGCACATCCCCAGCGTTCATCCTTTTAAATTATTTATTTATGATTATTAAACAAATTCATATCCCTCAGAATAACACTACATTGCTAAAAGTGTAAGCATCAATTATCATGTAAGCATAGACCAATATGAAGTCGGCAGGGAAGTGGCAGAACAAGGACAAAGGAAGTAGCTCGACACTTCCCTAGCCCCCAGTGCTGCCAAATCCATTAGGATATCAATTCTATAATACATTAAATTATATTAGCAAATCAGATTACACTATTTTCACAATACGAAAACTGTTTGTTCAAATATTTTTCACGTTCTAATTAAATAATGTATTAAATACACTTAGAGAAAACCGGCGTTTCTCATGAATTAATGTTTGGGATAAGAGAAGGGGGGGGGGTGCAAAACTTTATTTGGTGCAAACTGTTGCTGGTGTTAAAAAATAACATAGTTTTGAATTATTAAGGATAAAATTCTAACATGGATTTGATTAATTTATCCAGGTGAGGTACCGGGTAGTTCATGTTGGAATGAATTGTTGAGCATATCAATATTTCTACACACATTACTTGCTTCATACCTTATTTTACAAAAAAAAAAAAAATATAACACAAAAGTTAATCTAATTATATAATAAAATATAATATAATAATAAGCTAACAACTTTTGTTATGTGCACGATTGCCGAAAAATAAGTAGAAGATGAAATATCGCGAATTTTTATTTCAGGCCTCCCTTATAACCCCCACTCACGTCTGAACCTATAAATTTTAATATAGCTTATAATCTTGGGAGAATTAATGCTAATACAAATACCGAGTTTTATTAAGTTCGGTTCAATCGTGAGTGCCCAATAAAATAGTTGTCTCCCGCTTTAGTTGTTTGTGTATATCTCGTTTATACGTTGTTATAAAACAAAAGAGAATATAACAAAAGTTACTCTAAATAACAAAATAAACAACTTTTGTTATGTATGTTTATATTTACCGAAAAACCAAGGGGGGGCCTTATAACCCCCACTCCTGCCCGTCCCTAGAAATGTTGGTATGGCTTGTTATAATGAAGGCGTTAGTCCTAATACACGTACCGAGTTTTATTTAGTTCGGTTGATTCCTTTGTGCCAAATAAAATTGTTGACTCCCGCTAAACTTTTTAGCGTAAAATAGTGTATTATAAGCGTGTCTAATACGTAAAATGTTATGTCTAATACGGAATAGTGGAGGAAGATTTCTTACAAAAATGCGATTTTACTGATCCACCCTTTATTAGAGTAAGGTTTAGAGATAAAAGAAAATTTGAGAACCAAAAAACACTTAAAAAATAAGAATGTTTTTGTCAAACAATGATTATTCCAGGAAGATTGTTGCCAAAAATACGAATTTATAGTGTTAGATGTGAGGTTTATAGATGAAAGTCAAATTAACTACGAAGAACACCTAAAAAATAATGCATATGACGAATAGTCCAGGAAGATTTCTTACAAAAATGCGATTTTACTGTTCCACCCTTTATTAGAGTAAGGTTTAGAGATAAAAGAAAATTCGAGAACCTAAAACATCTAAAATATAGTATATTATAAACGAATGTTATGTCTAACACGGAATAGTCAAGACAATTTCTACCAAAAATGCGACTTTATAGTTTCACTAGCTAAAGTACCCGGCTTCGCCCGGGAATTCATTTCAGGCTGAATAAAGATGGTATTTTATTGGCAAGGCTTTACTATCCACAATATTTTGACATTTCCCAGTCAAAGTGTTTAGGGTTTATACCCGTCGTTGCTGTGGATTTGTTAATAATAACACTATTTGTTATTTAAAACTTCAACTTTCTAATATTATTATATTTCCCGTCTCCTGTGCATGTAAGTTTTTTTATAACGTAATGAACAGTATAATTCATAGTCGTAGAAAGTATTCTGTCTTCCAAACCACGTATGAATTAAAATTACTCTCCCTTGATGCCAAAGCTGTTTTAGATAGAAAATGAAATATCGCATTTTTATTTCTGGCCTCTCTTATAACCCCCACTCCCGTTTGAACCTTTACATTATAATATAGCTTATAATCATGGAAGAATTAATGCTAATTCACATTCCGAGTTTTTTTAAGTTCGGTACAATTGTTAGTGCCCAACAAAATTGTTGGCTCCCGCTCTAGTTTTTAGTATCTCGTTTAAACTTTGTTATACGAAAAAAATGTATATAACAAACGTTACTCTAAATAATAAAATAAATAACTCATGTTGTTTGCATATTTGCCGAAAAACCAATAGGAAACGAAATATCGCTATTTTAAATTTCAGGCCTCCCCTACAACCCCCCCTCCAGTTCGTCTCAGAGAATATTAATATAGCCTAAAGTCTAAGTTGGGCTAGTAGTAATATTCATACCAAGTTTCATAAAATTCGGTTAAGCCGTTTATGCGTGAAAAGGACCGTCAAGCAGGGGCTGCGTAAATTGTGTTAACTTATTTCATGTTAAATGCCGGCACTATTGGAATTTCATTCTACTTATAACCGACTATTTCTAAACTATGTCAGCTCCGAGTGGGGTTGACAGAAAATATGTGCATTATAGATACTATTTAATTATAATAAATGCTGTCCACGATCATGATTTGAATTATTCACGGTGCGTCAAACAGTAGAGAGGGATACCCATTTCCATTTACTCTTTTTAATTCAAATTTCTATTTTATAAGTCCCCACAGTTACCTGGCCCTTATGGACAAATAATAGGCCCAGACGGGAAGTGTAATTGTACAAATTGAAGCCTTGCAATAAAAATACCCTCAATATTCAGCCTCTAATGATTTCCCGAGCGAAGCCGGGTACCTTAGCATGTGTGTGTGTGTATATATATATATGTACATACTAGCTCAGATACCCGGCTTCGCCTGGGAATTCATTTGAGGCTGAATGGTGATGGTATTTTTTTGGCAAGGCTTTACTTTGCATAATATTTTGTCATTTCCCCGTCCCAGTGTTTAGGGTTTATACCCGTCGTTTTTTTTTTGTAAGACTTCATTGTCCTCCAAATTGTCATATTTCCCGTCTCCTGTGCATTATGCATAGATTTCAGCTATTAAGGACAAAATATAAACATACATTTGAATTAATTTTTCCCGGTGAGGTACCTGGTAGTTCATATTGGACAGAATTGTTAAGCAAATCAATATTTCTACGCAAATTACTTTAGTTTTACTGTATATCTCGTTTATAATTCGGTATACAAAAAAAGTTTATATGACAAAAGTTACTTTAAATAACAAAATAAACATCTTTTGTTATGTGCATATTTGCAGAAAAACCAATAGAAAACGAAATACCGCTATTTTTAAATTCAGGCCTTCCTTACAACCCCCACTACTGCCCGTCCCTAGAAATGTTGGTATGGCTTATTATAATGAATACATTAGTGCTAATACACATACCGAGTTTTATTTAGATCGGTTGGGTCTTTTGTCCCAAATAAAATTGTTCACTTCCGCTATATGTTTTAGCATATATCTCGTTTATAATTCGGTATACGAAAAAAGTTTATATGACAAAAGTTACTCTAAATAACAAAATAAACAACTCTTGTTATGTTCATATTTGCCGATAAACGAATAGAAATCAAAATACCGCTATTTTTAAGTTCAGGCCTTCCTTACAACCCCCACTCCTGCCCGTTCCTAGAAATTTTGGTGTACCTTGTTATAATGAAAACTTTAGTGCTAATACACATACCGAGTTTTATTTATTTCGGTTGGGTCTTTTGTCCCAAATAACATTGTCCACTTCCGCTGTAAGTTTTAGCGTATATCTCGTTTATAAATCGGTTCATATTGGACAGAGTTGTTAAGCATATCAATATTTCTACGCAAATTACTTTAGTTTTACTGTATATCTTGTTTATAATTCGGTATACAAAAAAAGTGTAAATAACAAAAGATACTCTAAATAACAAAATAATACAACTTTTGTTATGTACATAAAGTATTTGCCAAAAAAAGCAATAAGAACGAAATATTGCTATTTTCAATTTCAGGCCTCCCTTATAACCCCCACTCCTGTTCATCTCAGAGAAATTTAATATAGCCTAAAGTCTATGTTGGGTTAGTACTAATATACATACCAAGTTTCATAAAATTCGGTTCAGCCGTTTATGCGTGAAAAGGTAACAAACAAACAGACACCAAAGAAACAAATTGCAGTTATGGTGTCTAGGACATGTGAAACGAAAAGTTATCGTGAAATTTCGCGAAAAAAATCAATGTACAGACAGAGGTTACAATTTATATATATATATATATATAGTTTTTTACCGCGCTAGTGGATGCTCCAACTAAGTAAATATCAGAAAGAAGAAAAGATGTATTTAGATAAATGCTGCCTTCCTTATTCCCTAGAATTTCTTATTTACAAGAGAGAAAGAGTGATTCATGATCCAGCTGTTTGAAGGCAGGGAGGATTAGCATGAGCTGCGCGTGGGCGATAGAAAACAGTGTCCCACGCGCAGCTCAACATGGAAACTTGCCCCCAATTCCAGCTCAAGTTGGCTCCTCTAACCTTGTTTCCATTCGACGCTGCAATAGCATTTCAGCATAGTTCCCAGGTAGCTTGTGTGGTATTAGCAGATTTTCCTTAAGGATAATCATTCCACACGTTATTCTCGTGACGCAATTTTTAAAAACTGTCAAATGATGACGAAGAAGAGGTGCATCCGTCACGCAGGTGCTGCGTAAGGTAAGCAGATTTTCCACGAGAAGTTTTACAATAGAGAAATCCGCATACTGCTAACACTTAACACCACCGTGAGTAAATACAAAGAGTAACGAGAAATCTTTCAGTTAATTTTATGCTCCCAACAGAAACGGCTTCTGAATTGTAAATAAACAGGTCTGCCAACCACTCAGAGCTGAACAGATAGATGTACATATTCTTCACCGGAAAGAAAAACCATTACTGATATATATCTGAACATAACATATAAACTCTTTTGCATACTATATACTATATCTAGTGTTGCCATTTATAATAAATCAGAATTATTTACATTTGAATAACCAAATTTTAGTAATCCAAGAACTAAAGGCTGGGGGGGCGGATGAACAGAACGTATTTGCATATATCTCACAAAGTAACGGTTAGAAGAAGCTTACACGAACAGTTACGGAAACGGCCGAACTAATCCGGGAACGTACGACCAAAACCGAAAATAGCCAATCTCATCTCGTCCGTTATCCACACCCACTTAAAAATAGAAATATCTCGGTTAATATATAAGATAGAGAATAAATGTATACAATGATATTTGTAGTACATTTAATTTGCAATGGGATTGGTTCGAGATACTTTTTCGATCCGACATAACAGATAGAACTACGTATAGATATATAGAATTTTCGAAATTCCCACCTATAACCCCCCCCCCTCCCTCGGGTCCGATGTCATCCGTTAACGAACTTGATCTTTCTTTTTACATAAAACGACTAAATATCGAGTTTGGTAACGATCAAACAAAAATTGCGACCGCTAGTGTGGTAACAGACACACACACACACACACACACACACACACACACACACACACACACACACACACATATATATATATATATATATATATATAATTTTGAAGGGACATCATTTTCATTTGTGGACATCATGCAAGTGGCAGGGTGTTGGAGTCCACCATTTTAAAGAAACTCAGGACTGAACAAGCATATGACCGAGAAACAGTTGCTCTCTGCTTCAGAATGGACAAACTTAATATAAATTACACCCCGTTGGGTGGTGTTCCGGGAGTTGTCTCAAAATCAGCGGATGTTGGAGCCCTCTGTCGAAGGTGTGGCAGGGAGACCGAAACACCGGCCCATGTGGTCGGGAATTGTCCACGTAACATGTTGCTGATCACGAGGCGACATCGCTGGGTAAAGCATGCTATCATGGAGCTCATGAAAGCTAAGAATTTTACATGCTTTGTAGAGGTGTACGCAGTAGATGACTCAGGGTCAACGAGGTTCGCGGACATCATTACCTTCAAGTAGAATTGTGAATTTGCCTACATCCTGGACCCAACGATAAGGTACGAGAGCAACGACCCTGATCAAGCGGAGATGATCCACCAGGAAAAGAAGAATATTTACGAAAAATGTACTAAATTTTAATCGGAAAAATTCAGGGAATCATTTGGGGAGCGGGATTTTCTGGTGATAGGCTTGTGGTTCGGTGGCCGAGGGACGGTCCCTAAACGTACCCAGACATTTTTCTGACGAGGTGGGAATAGACAAGAAGGTTCTGCAAACCTTGGTCGAGGATATCATTATTGATACTGTAGGGATTATTTCCCACCATATATTTTAGTTTTATCTTTGACCAGTGATCTTATTATAGATCGACGGATCATGTTACTACAATAATGCTGTTTCTAATTTATAGCTTGTGACATACACCTTTTAGTTTGCTGATTGTGTTTATTTTAGTTAATATTTTAGTTATTGAGCTGACTAAATACAATATTTATTGTTTTACTGTTGTCCTAGGGATTGACTTCAGTTGCTGTGTGCTTCAGCATCTCAGTGTAATTGAGCAGCCCCACAAACTGTATATATATATATATATATATATATATATATATATATATATATATATATATAGAGAGAGAGAGAGAGAGAGAGAGAGAGAGAGAGAGAGAGAGAGAGAGCAGGCCAAGGAGAGCAAGTGAAACTGTGTTAGATTCGCTCTGATTTCCTCAACGACGGGTACCACTTCCGCCCTCAGCCCCGACTATCTCTAGATAATTCACACAGAGGATCAACAGCAATAAACGTCCGTCACGCAGGGTCCGCGCAGACTAAGCAGATTTCCCACGCGTTGCTAAAGCACACTACAAGTCTCAGACTATTGTGATTCTGAAGATTATTTAAAATTCACTTAAAAAAGTCCGTCACGCAGGGGCTGCGTAAACTAAGCAGATTTCCTACATGAAGTTTTACAATAGAGAAATTTCACGAGAACCGAACCAGTCAAAGAAACGGCCTAACTAGCTTTTGGCGGGAAAGTAACTCTCGTCCGTTAGGCTCCGAGATTAAATTAAAAACAATTCATTCTCAAAAAACAACAAGAACACAAAAGATGGACTTACCGTTAATGATAGCAGCGCTCTGAACACTTATTACACCAACACTAAATAGTACCACAGAATATCCATTATTTGTAAGACTTAATACTGCTGTGAATATTAAGTAAACAAATAAAGGGCAAGTCAAATGGTAAGAACCTTCCTGATAGCAAACAGTCTGAGTTCTAAACAATCAGGTTAGCCAGCTTTTACAGGAAATAAAAGCAATTACGGAAATATATTTGAATATAAGTTATAAATTTTATTCATATAACTATTTATTATATCTAGTACTGTAATTAATAATAGAACGTAACCTACACCGTAATACGGCTGGATTGTAAACAAACAGGTTAGCCAACCTTGTAGCGCAGTATCGATAGATAGACCGGAAAAACAAACAATTAAAGAAATATATCTGAATATAAAATATTAATTTTATTGGAAACTATTTATTATAGTTAGTGGAGTAATTTGAAATGAATCAAAATAATTTCTATCTCAATCACTCAGATTTTTGTAGTCCAAGAAAAAAAAAAGGAGGGGGGGGGGTTCAACAGAACGTGTGTGTGTGTCTCTCTCTCTCTCTCTCTCTCTCTATATATATATATATATATATATATATATATATATATATTTATTGTAGTTAAGTAAGATAGTAGACTGTCATTAGGAACATCGTATTTTAAGAAGTACAAATAACAAGATTATTCTTTTTCCAAATAAAATATCTATCAATCCTTGTACTTTTTAAGGAATGACTAATTCAGGTACTGGAAAGGAATAGAAATTTTAGTGGGAGGGGCATCAGTTAATCCGATTTTAGTCGTTAACGAACTTGATCTTCCTTTTTCTATAAAACGTTTAAACATTGAGTTTGGTAACGATGGAAACAAAATTTCGACCTCTAGAGCAAATATATATATATTAGCTCAGATACCCGGCTTCGCCCGGGAATTGATTTGAGGCTGAATGGTGATGGTATTTTTTTGGCAAGGCTTTACTTTGCACAATATTTTGACATTTACCCTTCCCAGTGTTTAGGGTTAATACCCGTCGTTGGCATTTGTTAATACTAAAATTATTTTTTTATATAAGACTTCACTGTCCTCCATATTGTCATATTTCCCGTCTCCTGTGCATTATGCATAGATTTCAGTTATTAAGGACAAAATATTAACATAGATTTGAATTAATTTTTCCAGGTGAGGAACCTCATAGTTCAAATTGGAATGAATTGTTGAGCATATCAATATTTCTACGCAAAATACTTGCTCCACACATTGTTTCTGGAGAAATGTATAAAACAAAAGTTAATCCAAATAACAAAGTAAACAACTTTTGTTATGTGCATTTTTATTTCAGGCCTCCCTTATAACCCCCACTCCCGTTCTAACCTAAACATTTTAATATAGCTTATAATGATAGAAGAATTAATGCTAATTGACATACCGAGTTTTTAATCGTTAGTGCCCAATGAAATAGTTGACTCCCTCTTTAGTTTACAGTGTATATCTCGTTTATACTTTGTTAAAAGAAAAAAGTGTATATAACAAAAGTTACTCTAAATAACAAAATAAACAACTTTT
This sequence comes from Riptortus pedestris, assembly GCA_019009955.1. Lineage (NCBI taxonomy): Eukaryota > Metazoa > Arthropoda > Insecta > Hemiptera > Alydidae > Riptortus > Riptortus pedestris. The sequence continues at coordinate 151,580,264 of CM032231.1, forward strand.
GTTATGTTCATATTTGCCAAAAAACTAATAGTAAACGAAATATCGCTATGTTTAATTTGAGGCTACCCTTATAACCCCCACACCTGTTCAGCTCAGAGGATATTAATATAGCCTAAAGTCTAAGTTGGGTTAGAAGTATATACATACCTAGTTCCATAAAATTAGGTTCAGCCGTTTATGCGTGAAAAGGTAACAAACAAACAAACAGACACCAAAGAAACAAAATGCAGTTATGGTGCCTATGACATGTGTTACAAAAAGTTATCTTGAAATTTCGCGAAAAAAATCAATGTACGGACAGAGGTTACAATTTTATATATATATATATATATATATATATATATATATATATATTAGCTTAGATACCTGGCTTCGCCCGGGAGTTGATTTGAGGCTGAATGGTGGTGCATTTCTTTGGGAAGGCTTTACTTTGCACACTATTTTGACATTTACCCGTCCCAGTGTTTAGGGTTTATACCCGTTGTTGGCATTTGTTAATAATAAAATTAATTTTTTATGTAAGTCTTCACTGTCCTCCAAATTGTCATATTTCCCGTCTCCTGTGCATTATGCATAGATTTCAGCTATTAAGGACAAAATATACCTCTAGAGCGGTAACAGACAAATATATATATATATATATATATATATATATATATATATCTATATATATCTATATACAGTTTTGAACGGACCTCATTTTCGTCATCTCCTGGGTAGGATCGATGGACATTTGAAGAAAAATTTCAAAAGTCGCATCATGAGTACAACCTCAATAGCTGATTTCCCTTAAGGGAAATCTGCTAATAGAAAACGAAATAACGCTATTTTAATTTCAGGCCTCCCTTACAACCCCCACTCTGCCCGTCCCTAGAAATGTTGGTTTGGCTTATTATAACGAAAGCGTTAGTGCTAATACACATACCGAGTTTTATTTATTTCGGTTGGGTCTTTTGTCCCAAAAAAAATTGTTCACTTCCGCTATAGGCTTTAGCGTATATCTCGTTTATAATTCGGTATACGAAAAAAGGGTATATAACAAAAGTTACTCCAAATAACGAAATAAACAACTTTTCATATTTATTTTTAGCTAGTGGTGAGGGTGATGAATGGTTAATCACAAAACATTTTTATGGCTCCTCACAATTTTTTTTCTTATAAACGCTGAGCGCTTTCGGGGACCAAATCCCCATCCTCAGAGCGTCAGAGTGTAGGGCGATCCTATAGACTTGCTACCAGGCTAAACCCTGCCGATGCACTCAGAGTATTAAAATACTTACTTAAATACTTGCGAGTATTTAATTTTGCAATCCAAAAGAACTCTTATTAAAAACGTTTATTACTGGTTTTGGTAATAAAACGTAACAACATATATATATATATATATATGTGTGTGTGTGTGTGTGTGTGTGTGTGTGTGTGTGTGTGTCTGTTAACACTCTAGCGGTCGCAATTTTTGTTTAATCGTAACCAAACTCAGTATTTAATCGTTTGATGTAAAAAGAATGATCAAGTTCGTTAACGGCTGTAATCGGACCAGTGGGAGGGGGGGGGTAGAGGGGGGAATTTTTGAGAATTCAAAATATCTCCGTTACTGTACGTCGGATTGAAAAATTATATAGAACCAATCTTATTGCAAATTAAATTTACTATAAATACTGTTCTATACATTTATTCTCTATCTTGAACATTAACGGAAATAATTGCGTTTTTATTAAGTGTGTGTGCGGCTATTGTCGGAAGTTTCCTGATTACCTAGCCTTTCCCCGTTCTCGCCTTCTAACCTTTTACTTTGTTATCTCTGGAATATGCTGGATGGTAGAGGAACCAATTGATCAGGATCAATAAGAAGGCCAAGTCCTCTACAGTTTTTTAATATAATGCAGAGTGCACTTTCGGAGTCAATGCTCCATCCTCAGTGCCTGCTGACAAACACAAACCTCGAGTTAATTTAACATTCACAGCATGGCCAAAAAGCAAAATAGACAACAGTCATAAAAAAACAAAAACAAACAAACACAATATAAATAGTAAAAACAATGTTAATTCTTAAAACTAGTCAACTAATAAAAATATAAAATCTAATCCTAGTCAACTACTATAAATTAAAGCCAAAACAATCAAAAAATTTAATAACAAGTCAAATAATAAAAACAAACAACGGTAAGCATATGTCAAAAACTATAAATAAAATTAAAAACTAAAAACTACCTAAATTTCAGATTTATATCACAGTGGGTGAGAACCTCGGAAAAACACTACCCAGAGGAACTGTAAGAAACATCTAAAAAATAAGCAAAAACCCCATACTAATAATAACTCTCATTATATGTGAGTGAAAGTGCACTCTGCATTATATTAAAAAACTGTAGAGGACTTGGCCTTCTTATTGATCCTGATCTTTTACTTTGTGACATATATGCGAATATGATCTGTTGATGCCCCCCCCCACATATTGAAGATGGTGTTTTGTTACCGGTATGTAGATTTATCTATTGTAAAACTTCACGTGGGAAATGTGCTTAGTTTACGCAGCCCCTGCGTACGGACTTTTTTTTATGTGTTCTTGGTTCTTAAATAGAATTTCAACTCTAATTCTTGCACCGATTAGCCTAAGTTGCAAAAAGTGGACGTTAATAAATAATAATAATAATAATAAAGGATGAAAGTCGCATTTTTACCAGTAATTTTCCTGAATATTCCGTATTAGACATACCATTCGTTTATAATAGACTATTTTTTAGGTCTTCTTGGTTCTCAAATTCTCTTTCAACTCTACTAAACCTTACTCTAACAAACAATGAAACTATAAAATCGCATTTTTGTAAGACATCGTCCTGGACTATTCCGTATTATACATACCATTCGTTTATATGCATTACTAGCTCAGATACCCGGCTTCGCTCGGGAATTCATTTGGGGCTGAATGGTGATGGTATTTTTTTGGCAAAGCTTTACTTTGCACAATATTTTGACATTTACCCGTCCCAGTGTTTAGGGTTAATACCCGTCGTTTCTGTGGATTTGTTAATAATAAAATTAATCTCTTATGTAAGACTTCACTATCATCCATATTGTCATTATTTCCCGTTTCCTGTGCATTATGCATAGATTTAAATTATTAAGGAGAACATATTGACATGAATTTGAATTAATTTTTTTCAGGTGAGGTACCTGGTAGTTCATATTGAAAAGAAGTGTTGAGCAAATTTCTCTAAATAACAAAATAAACAACTTTTGTTATGTCCACATTTGCCGAAACCCCAGTAGGAAATCACAATTATTAATTTCAGGCCTCCCTTATAACCCCCACTCCTGCCCGTCCCTAATAATGTTGGTATGGCTTATTATAAGGAAGGCGTTAGTGCTAATTCACATACCGAGTTTGGTTTAGTTCGTTTGAGTCTTTTGTGCCAAATAAAATTGTGGACTCCCGCTATAGTTTTTAGCGTATAACTCATTTATACTTCCGTATACGGCAAAAGTGCATATATTAAAAGTTACTCTAAATTACAAAATGAACAACTTTTGTTATGTGCATATCTACCGAAAACCCAATAGGAAACGAAATATAGCTATTTTTAATTTCAGGCCTCCCTTATAACCCCCACTCCTGCCCGTCCCTAATAATGTTGGTATGGCTTATTATAATGACGACGTTAGTGCTAATACACATACCGAATTTTATTTAGTTCGGTTGAGAGTTTTGTGCCAAATAAAATTGTTGCCTCCCGCTATAATTTTTAGCCTATAACGCATTTATACTTCAGTATATGACGAAAGTGTATATGACAAAAGTTACTCTAAATAACAAAATAAATAACTCTGTTATGTGCGTATTTGCCAAAAAACCAATAGGAAACGAAATATCGCTATTTTTTATTTCTGGCCTCCCTTATAACCCCGACTCCTGCACGTCTCAGAGAATATTAATATAGCCTAAAGTCTAAGTTGGGTCAGTAGTAATACACATACCAAGTTTCATGAAATTCGGTTCAGCCGTTTATGCGTGAAAAGGTAACAAACAAACATACACGAAAGAAACAAAATGCAGTTATGGTGTTTATGACATGTGAAACGAATAGTTATCGTGAAATTTCGCGAAAAAAATCAATGTACAGACAGAGGTTACAATTTTATATATATATATATATATATATATATATATATATATATATAGATTATTTAGTTGTTCTTGGTAGTTAAATTGACTTTCCTACCTCAATCTAAAACTATAAATTCGCATTATTGGCAGACATTGTCCTGACTATTCCGTGTTAGACATAACATTCGCTTATAACACTCTATTTTTTAGGCTTCTTGATTGTCAAATTGCCATTCAACTCTAAACCTTCAACTAATAAAGGATGAAACTATAAAGTCGCATTATTGGCAGACATTGTCCTGACTATTCCGTGTTAGAAATAACATTCTCTTATAACACTCTATTTTTTAGGCTTCTTGATTGTCAAATTGCCTTTCAACTCTAAACTTTCAACTAATAAAGGATGAAACTATAAAGTCGCATTATTGGCAGACATTGTCCTGACTATTCCGTGTTAGACATAACATTCGCTTATAACACTCTATTTTTTAGGCTTCTTGATTATCAAATTCCCAGTCAACTCTAAACCTTCAACTAATAAAGGATGAAACTATAAAGTCGCATTATTGGCAGACATTGTCCTGACTATTCCGTGTTAGACATAACATTCGCTTATAACACTCTATTATTTAGGCTTCTTGATTGTCAAATTGCCATTCAACTCTAAACCTTACTCTAATAAAGGATGAAACTATAAATTCGCATTATTGGCAGACATTGTCCTGACTATTCCGTGTTAGACATAACATTCGCTTATAACACTCTATTTTTTAGGCTTCTTGATTGTCAAATTGCCATTCAACTCTAAACTTTCAACTAATAAAGGATGAAACTATAAATTCGCATTATTGGCAGACATTGTCCTGACTATTCCGTGTTAGACATAACATTCGCTTATAACACTCTATTATTTAGGCTTCTTGATTGTCAAATTGCCATTCAACTCTAAACTTTCAACTAATAAAGGATGAAACTATAAATTCGCATTATTGGCAGACATTGTCCTGACTATTCCGTGTTAGACATAACATTCGCTTATAACACTCTATTTTTTAGGCTTCTTGATTGTCAAATTGCCATTCAACTCTAAACCTTCAACTAATAAAGGATGAAACTATAAATTCGCATTATTGGCAGACATTGTCCTGACTATTCCGTGTTAGACATAACATTCGCTTATAACACTCTATTTTTTAGGCTTCTTGATTGTCAAATTGCCATTCAACTCTATACCTTCAACTAATAAAGGATGAAACTATAAATTCGCATTATTGGCAGACATTGTCCTGACTATTCCGTGTTAGACATAACATTCGCTTATAACACTCTATTTTTTAGGCTTCTTGATTGTCAAATTGCCATTCAACTCTAAACCTTACTCTAATAAAGGATGAAACTATAAATTCGCATTATTGACAGACATTGTCCTGACTATTCCGTGTTAGACATAACATTCGCTTATAACACTCTATTTTTTAGGCTTCTTGATTGTCAAATTGTCATTCAACTCTAAACCTTCAACTAATAAAGGATGAAACTATAAATTCGCATTATTGGCAGACATTGTCCTGACTATTCTGTGTTAGACATAACATTCGCTTATAACACTCTATTTTTTAGGCTTCTTGATTGTCAAATTTTCTTTCAACTCTACTAAACCTTACTCTAATAAAGGATGAAACTATAAAGTTGCATTATTGGCAGACATTGTCCTGACTATTCCGTGTTAGACATAACATTCGCTTATAACACTCTATTTTTTAGGCTTCTTGATTGTCAAATTTTCTTTCAACTCTACTAAACCTTACTCTAATAAAGGATGAAACTATAAAGTTGCATTATTGGCAGACATTGTCCTGACTATTCCGTGTTAGACATAACATTCGCTTATAACACTCTATTTTTTAGGCTTCTTGATTGTCAAATTTTCTTTCAACTCTACTAAACCTTACTCTAATAAAGGATGAAACTATAAAGTTGCATTATTGGCAGACATTGTCCTAACTATTCCGTGTTAGACATAACATTCGCTTATAACACTCTATTTTTTAGGCTTCTTGATTGTCAAATTTTCTTTCAACTCTACTAAACCTTACTCTAATAAAGGATGAAACTATAAAGTTGCATTATTGGCAGACATTGTCCTGACTATTCCGTGTTAGACATAACATTCGCTTATAACACTCTATTTTTTAGGCTTCTTGATTGTCAAATTTTCTTTCAACTCTACTAAACCTTACTCTAATAAAGGATGAAACTATAAAGTCGCATTATTGGCAGACATTGTCCTGACTATTCCGTGTTAGACATAACATTCGCTTATAACACTCTATTTTTTAGGCTTCTTGATTGTCAAATTGCCATTCAACTCTAAACCTTCAACTAATAAAGGATGAAACTATAAATTCGCATTATTGGCAGACATTGTCCTGACTATTCCGTGTTAGACATAACATTCGCTTATAACACTCTATTTTTTAGGCTTCTTGATTGTCAAATTGCCATTCAACTCTAAACCTTACTCTAATAAAGGATGAAACTATAAATTCGCATTATTGGCAGACATTGTCCTGACTATTCCGTGTTAGACATAACATTCGCTTATAACACTCTATTTTTTAGGCTTCTTGATTGTCAAATTGCCATTCAACTCTAAACCTTCAACTAATAAAGGATGAAACTATAAAGTCGCATTATTGGCAGACATTGTCCTGACTATTCCGTGTTAGACATAACATTCGCTTATAAGACTCTATTTTTTAGGCTTCTTCATTGTCAAATTTTCTTTCAACTCTACTAAACCTTACTCTAATAAAGGATGAAACTATAAAGTTGCATTATTGGCAGACATTGTCCTGACTATTCCGTGTTAGACATAACATTCGCTTATAACACTCTATTTTTTAGGCTTCTTGATTGTCAAATTTTCTTTCAACTCTACTAAACCTTACTCTAATAAAGGATGAAACTATAAAGTTGCATTATTGGCAGACATTGTCCTGACTATTCCGTGTTAGACATAACATTCGCTTATAACACTCTATTTTTTAGGCTTCTTGATTGTCAAATTTTCTTTCAACTCTACTAAACCTTACTCTAATAAAGGATGAAACTATAAAGTTGCATTATTGGCAGACATTGTCCTGACTATTCCGTGTTAGACATAACATTCGCTTATAACACTCTATTTTTTAGGCTTCTTGATTGTCAAATTGTCATTCAACTCTAAACCTTCAACTAATAAAGGATGAAACTATAAATTCGCATTATTGGCAGACATTGTCCTGACTATTCCGTGTTAGACATAACATTCGCTTATAACACTCTATTTTTTAGGCTTCTTGATTGTCAAATTGCCATTCAACTCTATACCTTCAACTAATAAAGGATGAAACTATAAATTCGCATTATTGGCAGACATTGTCCTGACTATTCCGTGTTAGACATAACATTCGCTTATAACACTCTATTTTTTAGGCTTCTTGATTGTCAAATTGCCATTCAACTCTAAACCTTACTCTAATAAAGGATGAAACTATAAAGTCGCATTATTGACAGACATTGTCCTGACTATTCCGTGTTAGACATAACATTCGCTTATAACACTCTATTTTTTAGGCTTCTTGATTGTCAAATTTTCTTTCAACTCTACTAAACCTTACTCTAATAAAGGATGAAACTATAAAGTTGCATTATTGGCAGACATTGTCCTGACTATTCCGTGTTAGACATAACATTCGCTTATAACACTCTATTTTTTAGGCTTCTTGATTGTCAAATTTTCTTTCAACTCTACTAAACCTTACTCTAATAAAGGATGAAACTATAAAGTTTCATTATTGGCAGACATTGTCCTGACTATTCCGTGTTAGACATAACATTCGCTTATAACACTCTATTTTTTAGGCTTCTTGATTGTCAAATTTTCTTTCAACTCTACTAAACCTTACTCTAATAAAGGATGAAACTATAAAGTTGCATTATTGGCAGACATTGTCCTGACTATTCCGTGTTAGACATAACATTCGCTTATAACACTCTATTTTTTAGGCTTCTTGATTGTCAAATTTTCTTTCAACTCTACTAAACCTTACTCTAATAAAGGATGAAACTATAAAGTTGCATTATTGGCAGACATTGTCCTAACTATTCCGTGTTAGACATAACATTCGCTTATAACACTCTATTTTTTAGGCTTCTTGATTGTCAAATTTTCTTTCAACTCTACTAAACCTTACTCTAATAATGGATGAAACTATAAAGTCGCATTATTGGCAGACATTGTCCTGACTATTCCGTGTTAGACATAACATTCGCTTATAACACTCTATTTTTTAGGCTTCTTGATTGTCAAATTGCCATTCAACTCTATACCTTCAACTAATAAAGGATGAAACTATAAATTCGCATTATTGGCAGACATTGTCCTGACTATTCCGTGTTAGACATAACATTCGCTTATAACACTCTATTTTTGAGGCTTCTTGATTGTCAAATTTTCTTTCAACTCTACTAAACCTTACTCTAATAAAGGATGAAACTATAAAGTTGCATTATTGGCAGACATTGTCCTGACTATTCCGTGTTAGACATAACATTCGCTTATAACACTCTATTTTTTAGGCTTCTTGATTGTCAAATTTTCTTTCAACTCTACTAAACCTTACTCTAATAAAGGATGAAACTATAAAGTTGCATTATTGGCAGACATTGTCCTGACTATTCCGTGTTAGACATAACATTCGCTTATAACACTCTATTTTTTAGGCTTCTTGATTGTCAAATTTTCTTTCAACTCTACTAAACCTTACTCTAATAAAGGATGAAACTATAAAGTTTCATTATTGGCAGACATTGTCCTAACTATTCCGTGTTAGACATAACATTCGCTTATAACACTCTATTTTTTAGGCTTCTTGATTGTCAAATTTTCTTTCAACTCTACTAAACCTTACTCTAATAAAGGATGAAACTATAAAGTCGCATTATTGACAGACATTGTCCTGACTATTCCGTGTTAGACATAACATTCGCTTATAACACTCTATTTTTTAGGCTTCTTGATTGTCAAATTGCCATTCAACTCTAAACCTTACTCTAATAAAGGATGAAACTATAAATTCGCATTATTGGCAGACATTGTCCTGACTATTCCGTGTTAGACATAACATTCGCTTATAACACTCTATTATTTAGGCTTCTTGATTGTCAAATTGTCATTCAACTCTACTAAACCTTACTCTAATAAAGGATGAAACTATAAAGTCGCATTATTGGCAGACATTGTCCTGACTATTCCGTGTTAGACATAACATTCGCTTATAACACTCTATTTTTTAGGCTTCTTGATTGTCAAATTGCCATTCAACTCTATACCTTCAACTAATAAAGGATGAAACTATAAAGTCGCATTTTTACGAGAAATTGTCTTGCACTTTTCCGTGTTAGATACAACATTCCTTTATAATACACTATTGTTTAGTTGTTCGTGATTCTCGAATTTTGTTTCAACTGTCTGTACATTGATTTTTTTTCGCGAAATTTCACGATAACTTTTCGTTTCACATATCATAGACACCATATCTCCATTTTGTTTCTTTCGTGTCTGTTTGTTTGTTACCTTTTCACGCATAAACGGCTGAACCGAATTTTATGAAACTTAGTATGTTTATTAGTAATAGCCCAATTTAGACTTTAGGCTATATTAATATTCTCTGAGACGAACAGGAGTGGCGGGGGGGGGTTTGTAGGGGAGGCCAGAAATTAAAAATAGCGATATTTCATTCCTATTGCTTTTTCGGCAAATATGCACATAACAAACGTTATTTATTTCATTATTTAGAGTAATTTTTTTTTATATACACTTTCGTCGTATACCGAAGTATAAATGAGTTATACGCTAAAAATTATAGCGGGAGCCAACAATATTATTTGGCACAAAAGACTAAACCGAACTAAATAAAACTCGGTACGTGTATTAGCACTAACGCCTTAATTATCATAAGCCATACCCACATTTCTTGGGACGGGCAGGAGTAGGGGTTGTAAGGGAGGCCTAAAATTAAAAATAGCGGTATTTTGTGTTTCTACTGGTTTTTCTGAAAATATGAACATAACAAAAGTTGTTTATTTTGTTATTTAGAGTAACTTTTGTGATATTCATTTTTGTGTTTAACAACGTATAAACGAGATATACACTATAAACTAAAGCGGGAGTTAACTATTTTATTGGGCACTAACGGTTGAACCGAATTTAATAAAACTCAGTATGTGAATTAGCATTAATTATCCATGATTATAAGCTATATTAAAATGTATAGGTTCGAACGGGAGTGGGGATTATAAGGGAGGCCTGAAATAAAAATTTGCGATATATTTCATTTTCTATCTAAAACAGCTGTCACCATTAAGCTTTGGGCCGCATCAAGGGAGAGGAATTTTAATTTATCCATGGTTTGGAAGACAGAATACTTTCTACTTACGACTATGAATTATACTGTCCATTACGTTATAATAAAAAACCTGCACAGGAAACGGGAAATATAATAATATTAGAAGAGTGAAGTCTTAAATAACAAATAGTTTTATTATTAACAAACCCACAGCAACGACGGGTATAAACTCTAAAAACTGTGACGGGGAAATTTCAAAATATTGTGGATAGTAAAGCCTTGCCAATAAAATACCATCTTTATTCAGCCTAAAATGAATTCCCGGGCGAAGCCGGGTACCTTAGCTAGTGAAACTATAAAGTCGCATTTTTGTAAGAAATCTTCCTCCACTATTCCGTATTAGACATAACAATCGCTTATAATACACTATTTTTTAGGTGTTATTGATTCTCAAATTCACTTTCAACTCTAATTCTTGCACCAATAAAGGATGAAACTGTAAAATCGCATTTTTACCAGTAATTGTCCTGGCTATTCCGTATTAGACACAACATTCGTTTATACAATAATACACTAATTTAGCAGATTTCCCTTAAGACCAACAACACCTAAATTATAGTATTTTAGGTGTTGTTGGTTTTCAAATCGACTATCAACTCTAAACCTTACACTAATAAAGGATCAAACTATAATGTCGTATTATTGGCAGAAACTGGCTGCTCCACATTAGAAACCACATTCGTTTATAATATACTATATTTTAGGTGTTGTTGGTCTTCAAATCGACTATCAACTCTAAACCTTACACTAATAAAGGATCAAACTATAATGTCGTATTATTGGCAGAAACTGGCTGCTCCACATTAGAAACCACATTCGTTTATAATACACTATTTTTTAGGTGTTATTGATTCTCAAATCGACTATCAACTCTAAACCTTACACTAATAAAGGATCAAACTATAATGTCGTATTATTGGCAGAAACTGGCTGCTCCACATTAGAAACCACATTCGTTTATAATATACTATATTTTAGGTGTTGTTGGTCTTCAAATCGACTATCAACTCTAAACCTTACACTAATAAAGGATCAAACTATAAAGTCGTATTATTGGCAGAAACTGGCTGCTGCACATTAGAAACCACATTCGTTTATAATATACTATATTTTAGGTGTTGTTGGTCTTCAAATCGACTTTCAACTCTAAACCTTACACTAATAAAGGATCAAACTATAAAGTCGTATTATTGGCAGAAACTGTCCAGGGCTGCTCCACATTAGAAACCACATTCGTTTATAATATACTATATTTTAGGTGTTGTTGGTCTTCAAATCGACTATCAACTCTAAACCTTACACTAATAAAGGATCAAACTATAATGTCGTATTATTGGCAGAAACTGGCTGCTCCACATTAGAAACCACATTCGTTTATAATATACTATATTTTAGGTGTTGTTGGTTTTCAAATCGACTATCAACTCTAAACCTTACACTAATAAAGGATCAAACTATAATGTCGTATTATTGGCAGAAACTGGCTGCTCCACATTAGAAACCACATTCGTTTATAATATACTATATTTTAGGTGTTGTTGGTTTTCAAATCGACTTTCAACTCTAAACCTTATACTAATAAAGCAGCAAACTAAAAAGTCGTATGATTGGCAGAAACTGGCTGCTCCACATTAGAAACCACATTCGTTTATAATATACTATATTTTAGGTGTTGTTGGTTTTCAAATCGACTATCAACTCTAAACCTTATACTAATAAAGGATCAAACTATAATGTCGTATTATTGGCAGAAACTGTCCAGGGCTGCTCCACATTAGAAACCACATTCGTTTATAATATACTATATTTTAGGTGTTGTTGGTTTTCAAATCGACTATCAACTCTAAACCTTATACTAATAAAGGATCAAACTATAATGTCGTATTATTGGCAGAAACTGGCTGCTCCACATTAGAAACCACATTCGTTTATAATATACTATATTTTAGGTGTTGTTGGTTTTCAAATCGACTATCAACTCTAAACCTTATACTAATAAAGGATCAAACTATAATGTCGTATTATTGGCAGAAACTGTCCAGGGCTGCTCCACATTAGAAACCACATTCGTTTATAATATACTATATTTTAGGTGTTGTTGGTCCTATAAAATTCCATTCTTCTAAGAAATATTCATTGACTATTGCAAATTAGACATAATATTCGTTTATGTACATTATTTTTTAAGTACTGTTGATTATCAAATTGGCTTTCAACTCTAAACCTTACTCTAATAAAGGATCAAACTATAAAGTCGCATTATTGGCAGAAATTGTCTTGACTATTCCGTGTTAGGCATAACATTAGTTTATAATACACTATTTTAGCAGATTTCCCTTAAGGGAATCAGCTATTGAGGTCGTACTCATGACGCGATTTTCGAGATTTTTCTTCAAATGTCTATCGATCCTACCAGGAGATGACGAAAATGAGGTCTGTTCAAAACTCTGTGTGTGTGTGTGTGTGTGTGTATATATATATATATATATATATATATATATATCAAACAATCTATCTATCTATCTATCTATATATTTGTCTGTTGCTCTAGCGGTCGCAATTTTTGTTTGACCATTACCAAACTTGATATATAATCTTTTTATACAAAAGAAAGATCAAGTTTACGGTTCAAATTGGACCAGGGGAAGGGGGGGTTTAGAGGGGGAGAATTTCGAAAATTCTTTATATCTCCGTTATTATGAGTGAGATCGAAAAATTGTATAGAACCATTCTTATTGCAAACGTAACGTTCTAAAAATGTTGTAATGCACATTTTTTCGCTATCTTGATTATTAACTGACTTGGTCTTCAGTAAAGCCCCACTCCTACTCATCTCATATTAACAATATTCTATTATGTTATGAAACTCTTTATTTGAAGCTTAAATACCAAATATTGTTCTCATGGAACGTTTAAAATTTGATATAAATGCAACAACGTGACGCACGTGGGAAATCTTCTTAGTTAACGCAGCCCCTGCGTGACGGACATTTTTTGAGTTGTTTTTGGTTCTCAAATTTTCTTTTATCTCTAAACCTTACTCTAATAAATGGTGGAACAGTAAAATCGCATTTTTGTAAGAAATCTTCCTCCACTATTCCGTAATAGACATGACATTCGTTTATATGCATTATTTTTTGGGTGTTCTTCGTTCTTAAATTGCCTTTTATCACTAAATCTTGTACTAATGATCAAACTATAAAGCCGCATTTTTGGCAAAAATCTTCCTGGAATAATCCTTGTTTGACATAGCATTCTTTTAAAATACACTTTCTATTTTATGTGTTCTCGATCCTTAGATTGACTTTCAACTCTGAGCCTTGTAAACTATTAAGTCTCATTTTTGGCAGAAATCTTCTTGGACTATTAAGAATTAGATATGCAACATTGGTTTGTAATGCACTACCTACATAGAGGCCACCTTTAGAGGAATGTCAACTCTTGCAGGTCGTGTGGGATTGTCGACTTCAGTTTGATAATATGTTTAGGTAATCCGTGAGGTTGTGTTGAGATAACAGTTGGTGTTATTGTTGGAAAGAGTTCTTTGTTGTCCGTCCGTTGTGCTAGCATTGCGTTATGGAGTAAGTTCGTTTGAGGTCGACTTTCTACCGACTCGATGCTGTGTCAGGTTGAGGCCTTTAAGAAATGGACGGTTACAGACTTTTGAGTTGTTAGAGTCACGTTGGCATCTCGCTGGTCTGTCCAGGCGTCCCTTTCGTCAGCTGGATACAGCACATTTGGCGACTATATTTATAGTTTATTGATAAGAAAGCCTAGTGCATAAGTACCTGTATTGATAACGGAGAGAGGTGTGAGACATCCCCGCGAGACAGTGTACAATAGTAGGAATATAATCCTGACCAGCCAAGCCATTGCTAACCCAGGGCTGCATGGGTAGTTGCTCCTGCTGCACTAGCTATACACAACACGACATAACAGCTGATCGCTAAGCTATACCCGGCACTGGCGAGCTGGCTCACTCAACTAACGGGCTGACTGGAGGAGGGGGCCTTGCATACAGCGCCCCTAGCGGCCCTCCCTCCTACCAGCTCATACTCTACATACGGGTATACCTCTTACTAGCATATTTCCCTAATCAGCTATTCAGGTAGTGCTCATGATGACACGATTATCGAAAATGTTCTTCATCGATCCTACCCAAAACACAACGAAAAAATCCGTCACGCAGGGGCTGCGTAAACTAAGCAGATTTCCCACGTGAAGTTTTACAATAGAGAAATTTCACGAGAGCCGAGCCAGTCAAAAGAACGGCCGAACTAAGTTTTGGCGGGAAAGTAACTCTCGTCCGTTAGGCTCCGAGATTAAATTAAAAACAATTCAATCTCAAAAAACAACAAGAACACAAAATATGGACTTACCGCTAATGATAGCAGCGCTCTGTACACTTATTACACCAACACTAAATAGTACCACAGAATATCCATTATTTGTAAGACTTAATACTGCTGTGAATATTAAGTAAACAAATAAAGGGCAAGTCAAATGGTAAGAACCTTCCTGATAGCAAACAGCCTGAGTTCTAAACAATCAGGTTAGCCAGCTTTTACCGGAAATAAAAGCAATTACGGAAATATATTTGAATATAAGTTATAAATTTTATTCATGTAACTATTTATTGTATCCTACTGTAATTAATAATAGAACGTAACCTACAACGTAATATGGCTGGATTGTAAACTAACAGATTAGCCAACCATGTAGTGCAGTATCGATAGATAGACCGGAAAAACAAAATATTAAAGACATATATCTGAATATAAAATATTAATTTTATTGGAAACTATTTATTATAGTTAGTGGAGTAATTTGAAATGAATCAAAATAATTTCTATCTCAATCACTCAGATTTTTGTAGTCCAAGAAAAATGGGGGGGGGTTCAACAGAACGTATTTGTTTGTACCTTGTAAAATAAAGCTTTGTTCAAAACAATATTTTGTATTTAACCTAATAATGAGGTGGTTCATTAGATATCAGCTAATTATTAATATGTCCCTAGCAGGAGTAGGGTTTTACTGAAAGCGGAAATCATTACAAAAAATACAAATATCTCGGTTAATACTCATTATACGGAAAATATGTATAGAACAATATTTATAGTACATTTAATTTGTAATAAGATTGATTCTGTACATTTTTTCAATCCGACGAATAGTAACGGAGATATTTCGATTTTTCGAAAATCCTCCCCTCTAAACCCCCCCTCCCACTGGTCCGATTTCAGCCGTTAACGAACTTGATCTTTCTTTTTACATAAAACGATTAAATATCGAGTTTGGTCACGATCAAACAAAAATTGCGACCGCTAGAGCGGTAACAGACAAATATATATATATATATATATATATATATATATATATATATATATAGATATATATATACAGTTTTGAACGGACCTCATTTTCGTCATCTACTAGGTAGGATCGATGGACATTTGAAGAAAAATTTCGAAAATTCCGTCATGAGTAAAACCTCAATAGCTGATTTCCCTTAAGGGAAATCTGCTAAAATGTGGCCCTTTCAAAATCATATATATGTATAGACATATATATACACTACCTAAGTTCGCCAAGGAATTCTTTTGAGGCTGAATGATAATGGTATTTTTTTGGCAAGGCTTTACTTTGCACAATATTTTGACATTTAGCCGTCCCAGTGTTTAGGATTGATACCCGTCTTTCCCGTAAATTTGCTAATAATAGAATTATTTGTTCGATAAGGCTTCACAGTCTTCGATATTTTTATATTTCCCGTCTCCTGTGCATGTAGTTTTTTTTATAACGTAATTGACCATATAATTCATAATTATTCAGAAAGTATTTTGTCTTCCAAACCATGTATGAATTAAAGTTCCTTTCCCTAGATGCAGTACAAAGCCCAACAGTGACACCTGTTTTAGGAATGTTATAACCCCCACTCCCGTTTGAACGTAAAAATTTTAATACAGCTTATAATCATGGAACAATTAATGCTAATTTACATACCTATCGAGATTTGTTAAGTTCGGTTCAATCGTTAGTGCCCAATAAAATTGTTTGCTTCTTCTTTAGGTTTTAGTGTATATCTCGTTTATACTTTGTTATATGCCAATATTGAATATTACAAACGTTACTCTAAATAATAAAATAAACAATTTTCGTTATGTGCATATTTGCCGAAAAAGCAATACGGAACGAAATATCGCTATTTTTAATTTCGGGCCTCCCTTATAACCCCCACTCCTGTTTTTCTTAGAGGATATTAATATAGCCTAAAGTCTAAGTTGGGCATACCAAATTTCATAAAATTCGGTTCAGCCGTTTATGCATGAAAAGACGAAGCCGCGTATCTGAGCTAGTATATCTATATATATATATATATATATATATATATATATATATATATATATATATATATATATATATATATATATATATATATGTATTAATACAATTAATATTAATACAATTAATTAATACAATTTAAATCATTTGCCTGACGAAGATGGACGCATTTCCACCGAAAATTTGCAAAACAACGAAAATTCCAACCGCTGGAGCAGACAACCGAGGTACTCACAATGATAATACTCCCCAACGATGCAGCCATAAAAATAGAATATATATTTATATATATATATATATATATATATATATATATATATATATATATATAAAATTTTGAACGGACCTCATTTTCGTCATCTCCTGGGTGGGATCGAAGGAAAATTTTCAAAAATCGCGTCATGAGTACTCCCCATGAGAGAAATCTGCTAAAAAGAGATCACGAAATCAGCCACCAAAATGGTAAATAGAATACCTGAGTAGTCGGCATTTGCTTTGTTTCTTAAAAAAGATTTCCAAGTATAAGTTGCATAGTACAATTTGTTTACATCAATGGAACCAATAAATAATTAATTACTGAAACTAATTATGGATAAGCAGTTTGTGGTTAATTGAATAGTATTAGAGTATTATAGGTTTTTGGATTATAACAGATAATACATCATTATTATATATAATTTTGTATATTTATTAACCTCTCAATTTGATAGAACTTTAGGATTGTTTTTATTCAGTTCCGCCAACCGATTTCAGGAAATCAACGACATCTGAATGATGATATTGCACAGCAATACGAGTAGCAGTCTTCCCATCTTTATTCTTGCAGTTGATGCAACACTTCAGCTCGACTAGAATCTTAGCTGCTTGTAGATTGCCAGGAGCTGCAGCCCAATGCAGTGGGGTCCACTTGTTAATGTCTGTAGAATTAACACTGATCCCCTTCTCGACCAGCCAAGGTATAGATCGTACAGAGCCATATTCAGCTGCTATGTGCAACAGATTCCTTTTATCAGAATAATATGTCTCATGAAGATCAGCCCCAAATTGCACCAGGATGCCAGCACTAGTAGTATCATCTTTGATCACTGCCCGCCATAATGGAGTGTATCCGTCACTATCCTTGGCGTTAGGATCAGCACAGCGAGCAAGCAAGATCCAGAGCTGGTCATACATCTTGTTATCTATAGCTGCAAACACGTATGACTGTCCAGCATCAACATTGAGTGTCAAAGCAGGTTTGTACTCAAGGATCGTCTGCACCAAATCATATCTATTGTTGTTGAGGGCGATGAACAGAGCTGTATGGTTTTGCCAGTCTAGGATATCTACTGAGACTCCAGCATCGAGCAATGTCTGCAAAGCATTAGAACTATTGAACAATGCAGCGATATGCAAAAGCGTCTGCTTATTCTCGTTGAGAAAGTTGATGTTGGCTTTGAATGAGATAAGCATATCAATAATTTCTTTCGAGTCTTCTTCAACTGCGATTGTCAGCGGAGTTTCATCTTTCGTGTTGACGGCATCAACTAGAAGACCTTGGTCTATAAAAGTACGTAGAGCGTATGTGCTGTTGTACCTTGCAGCTACGTGTAAATACGTATCACCTTGTTGCGACAGTCTGTGAACATTGGCTCCGTTCGATAACAATACATCAATAATACCCGAATAGTTACGTTCCACAGCAAAAGTCATTGGAGTTTTGTCACTTTTACTTACTCCATCGACATCAATTCCTTTCTGGAGGAGCTTCTGTAAAGTTAACAAGCTGTTATGCCTCGCTGCTATATGAAGGTAGCTTTCTTTTTCGGTTGTCAACCATTTTGCATCCGCTCCATACGAAAGCAGAACTTGGACGAGTTCTACGGAATCATCCGTTACTGCGATCGTCATCGGAGTTTCATCGTCCTTGTTGACAGAATCGATCGGGATTCCTTGCTGGAGAAGAGTTTCGAGTGCGTGAGAGCTGCCGTGCCTGACAGCAACATGGAGGTAAGTATCACCATTTGTTGATAACCTTCTGACGTCTGCTTTGTTTGTCAACAGAATAGTCATAATGTCCAGAGAACCATTTCCAACAGCAATAGTTAGTGGAGTTTGATCAATGTTATTGACGGGGTCCACGAGTTCGCCAAATTCAAGCAATGTCTTCAAAGCAGAAACGCTGCCACAAGATGCTGCAATGTGCAAATAAGAATCTCCTTGAGCAGATCGCCTTTCAAGGTTTGCCTTGTATGCCAATATAATTCTGATTATGGAGGAGTAGTCCAGGACTGTAGCTATCGTGATCGGTGTCTCATCTCTAGAATTGACAGGATCAGCCTGAACGCCACGATCTAGCAGAGCTTTCAGAGTCTGCGTTGAGTTGTTCTTCGCAGCAATGTGAACATAACTCTCATTCTGCCCGTTTCTCTTATTAATATCTGCTCCTCTTGCTATCAGCAAATCCATCAAAACTACCTCGTCTCTCTGCACTGATTTTGCCAGTGGAGTTTCTCCGTTATCGTTCGTCGAGTCAACAGGTGTTCCTGCACCAGCGAAGAAGTATGCACTTAAGATTAACCCATCATCCACAGCCTGAAATCAAAAAATAACTTATATTGAGGCAGATAAAAACGAGCACATATTTCCTACATATTGTTAATCATATTCAAAGCTTGTTCATGTGTACTTTGCCATTATATAAATAATATTCCAATAATAAGTGGACCTAGTGCAGTGCAGTGCACCGGGTTCGGGGAACCAAGTAGGGCTTTTGTGACAGCGCATTTCCCTTATCTTGAATATCAAGGAGCACATTCCGGCTGGACGATAATATAGCCAGCACATACCCTTCTAGTTCTCCTCTACACAGCTTGGCTAGCAGTTTGCATTAGATCTAGATCTAGAAAGGTTGTGATACACCTATTGATTACAAAAGTGGAGATAGGTTATGTTGTACATATTGATTACCCTGTGGAGATAGGTTATGTTGCACATATTGATTACCCTGTGGAGATAGGTTATGTTGCACATATTGATTACCCTGTGGAGATAGGTTATGTTGCACATATTGATTACCCTGTGGAGATAGGTTATGTTGCACATATTGATTACCCTGTGGAGATAGGTTATGTTGCACATATTGATTACCCTGTGGAGATAGGTTATGTTGCACATATTGATTACCCTGTGGAGATAGGTTATGTTGCACATATTGATTACCCTGTGGAGATAGGTTATGTTGCACATATTGATTACCCTGTGGAGATAGGTTATGTTGCACATATTGATTACCCTGTGGAGATAGGTTATGTTGCACATATAGATTACCCTGTGGAGATAGGTTATGTTGCACATATTGATTACCCTGTGGAGATAGGTTATGTTGCACATATTGATTACCCTGTGGAGATAGGTTATGTTGCACATATTGATTACCCTGTGGAGATAGGTTATGTTGCACATATTGATTACCCTGTGGAGATAGGTTATGTTGCACATATTGATTACCCTGTGGAGATAGGTTATGTTGCACATATTGATTACCCTGTGGAGATAGGTTATGTTGCACATATAGATTACCCTGTGGAGATAGGTTATGTTGCACATATTGATTACCCTGTGGAGATAGGTTATGTTGCACATATAGATTACCCTGTGGAGATAGGTTATGTTGCACATATTGATTACCCTGTGGAGATAGGTTATGATGCACATATTGATTACCCTGTGGAGATAGGTTATGTTGCACATATTGATTACCCTGTGGAGATAGGTTATGTTGCACATATTGATTACCCTGTGGAGATAGGTTATGTTGCACATATTGATTACCCTGTGGAGATAGGTTATGTTGCACATATTGATTACCCTGTGGAGATAGGTTATGTTGCACATATTGATTACCCTGTGGAGATAGGTTATGTTGCACATATTGATTACCCTGTGGAGATAGGTTATGTTGCACATATTGATTACCCTGTGGAGATAGGTTATGTTGCACATATTGATTACCCTGTGGAGATAGGTTATGATGCACATATTGATTACCCTGTGGAGATAGGTTATGTTGCACATATTGATTACCCTGTGGAGATAGGTTATGTTGCACATATTGATTACCCTGTGGAGATAGGTTATGATGCACATATTGATTACCCTGTGGAGATAGGTTAAGTTAAACATATAGATTACCTTGTGGAGATATGTTTCACCACCAGGCAGCTTCTTCTTCAGGTCAGCTCCAAACTTGATCAACTTCGCAGCTGCATCGCTGTTCCCAGCTCTTACAGCTTCGTATAGTGGCGTCGAACCTTGATCATCCATCTTGTCCACGAAGGCACCGAAATCCAGGAGTTTCTCCAGTGCATTTTGACTTCCATTCACCGCAGCGTAGAAGATGATCGTTCTACTATCCTTGAATTTCCGTTCAATGTTGAATCCATTTTCCAGAAATGTCATTGTCATGAGGTCAGACTCCTGCATAACTGCAAGGTGCATCGGTGTTCTCCCTTGGCAGTCGAGAGCATACATGTCTGCACCATTATGCACCAGATCGCTAACTCTATCCACGTCTCCAGACATCACTGCTCTGTGCAGCTCGCTGTCACCACAATCACCATCAACAAGCTGGCATTCCACATTCCCCTGGAATAACACAGAACACACATATTAATGAGAATATTCGGCAAAGCAACTGGGATAGTCACCACTTGTTGATCAATCTGCTTTAAAGCAATGATTGGCAGAGTAAGTTTTTTACTTATTTATTTCCTCTGCAGTTTATTCTGTTTCAGTTTGCATCCTTGAATCGTACATTTTAGAAACTTTCTCTTAAGGGAAATGAGGTATTGAGGTTGTACTCAGGAAGCGATTTTAGAAACATTTCATCAAATATCCATAAATATATATATATATAATATATATATATATATATATATTGTAACGGTCGAGCTTTAGAGCCACTCGGCTGTCTCTATATCTATGAGATCAGAGTGATTAGTACTAGGCTTTAAACGAGGTAGCAGCACCTGTCAAGGGACGGACAGAGGAGCCCGGTGAATCCAAAGGTCAATCTCGCAGGACAGGAACAGGCAGTCGACTCCCAAGATGCAAAGAGAGTAAGTGTTTCTTTAATTATCTAGCCTAATTGTGCTATATCTCTGATTAAATAGATAAATTAGCTCTTATAGCAGAGATGGTGGAAACGGGAATGCTTGCCGTGCAATATATGACCCTGAGAAGTAGCCGGTACATAGATTAAATTTAAATAATAATAATTATAATTAACCTTTCATTATATAAAATGGCTCCAACGTGAAAGGGCACGGCTTAAACATTTTTTTTTAAATTTAAACATTTAAAATATTTATTTAGGTTATTCATTTAAAAAATTTTTTTTCTTTTAATTAACATAGATTATAAAAAATGGATATTAATACTAATAGCAAAAGTTTTGAAGATAGGATTAGTGATGTAGAACAGGAAAGTAATAATTTGGATCTTGAAAATCTATCTATTAAAAGTGAACCGTTAGACGGAACACAGACCAATAATATCATATATAAAGATCAGGCTAGACATATAATTCAATTAGAGGATTCGGGAATACCGTTATCTACTGAGATAGGAAATTTGAGTATTTTGGGTTTTGAACAACCGCGAGGTACTTCTACCAGAATAATAGATAATTTAAACAATTTAAAAGGACAAAAAGAAGTCAGTAGTCCTATCGAAAAAGATCATAACATGCAGGAAGCTATAATGAACTTAATAAAAGCAGGAAATACTAAATTGGAAGCCAAACTAGAAGAAAATAATAACAAACTAGAAGAAAATAATAACAAACTAGATGAATTTAAACAAGAAGTTAGAAATAGTATTGAATCATTGTAAATAGATATCGAACAAACTCGAGTAGATGTATCAAACGTGAGAAAAGAATTTCTGAATGAGATAAATAATCTTAAAAACAAAAATGAAATAAACTTAAAATCTTTAGAGAATAGGTTAGCAGGTGAAACAGAAAATTTAAAAAAAGAAACCGTTCAGACTAGGGAACTACTAAAAACGGAATTAATGGATGAAATGGATGCCAAAATAATAGAATCCCGACAAGAATGCCATCAACAGAAAAACTTAATTCGGAATGAATTAAAAGGGGAAATTGAGCATGAAAAGATTATTCAAGGGAAGATAAATGATCAAATAAATCTAAATATTCAAAAAATAACTCACGAAAATAAACAAATAATTGAAGATAGATCGTTAATACAAATAGAGAATTTATTAGAGACAGATTTCAAAATAGGAGGTATAGCTGATGAAATGGAAAATATCCGGCAAGAATTAAAAAAAGTTCAGATAGGTCATTTGCCCAACTATAAAGAATATAGAGTCAATCCTGAAGCGAGATGTCCTAAATTTAGTGATAGTCGACAGGAGAGCCCTACTGACTTTCTGTCTGAATTAGAAAATTATTTTAACATTTATGGAGTAGATACATGGGGAAAACAAGAGTTAATTATTTCAGAGTGCATGAGGGGAGTTCCCAGAACTTGGTGGCTGATTGAAAAGGAATTTATTAGAAATTTCATTCATTTTAAAGAAAGATTTTTAAATAAATATTGGGGAGAAGATAGGCAGGATGAATGTAGAAATCAAATTACTAATGGGAGATATTGCCCAGGAGAAAATTTAACTATGGATGATTATGCCAGGAAATTATTTAAAGACTGTAAATATCTTAATCCACCTTTTCCTGAGTCTTATCAAATAAAATGCATAATAAAACACTTCCCATGGCAAATACAATGTATCTTGGGGGTCGGCCAAATCAGTAATAAAGAGAAATTTCTTGACCTTTTACAAAAATTACCAGCTCAGGATATCAGGAGGGGAACGGATGGAGAAGAAAATCGTGAGAATGAAGGAAACAACCCAAATAGAGTGAGAAATAGACAAAGAGAAAATGGATCGAAATTCATGGAGTAGTCCACCAGGTTATAACAGGAGACATAGTCATTTCCCCCCTAGTAATAGCTTTCATCCAAGAAACCCGGATAATGTTTTCGTACAATTTTATAATAGTAGTGGGAATTCAAATTAAAAAAAAAAAAAAAAAAAAAAAAATTAAATTAGTAATATAGAAAAATATAATATATTTATTGTTATAAATTAAAAAATAAAAAATTTAGTAATATTAAAATAAATAAAATGATATAATATATTCCATTGTTATAAATAAAAAAAAATAAAATAAAATAATATATCGTGTTATAAATTAAAATAAAAAAAAAATATTTAGTAAAAAAAATATATATATAAAAAAAATAATATAAAATATAATTTTTTTTTTCTCTCTGGGGGGGGGCATATGTAAGGGTCGAGCTTTAGAGCCACTCCGCTGTCTCTATATCTATGAGATCAGAGTAATTAGTACTAGGCTTTAAACGAGGTAGCAGCACCTGTCAAGGGACGGACAGAGGATCCCGGTGAATCCAAAGGTCAATCTCGCAGGACAGGAACAGGCAGTCGACTCCCAAGATGCAAAGAGAGTAAGTGTTTCTTTAATTATCTAGCCTAATTGTGCTATATCTCTGATTAAATAGATTAATTAGCTCTTACAGCAGAGATGGTGGAAACGATAATGCTTGCCGTGCAATATATGACCCTGAGAAGTAGCCGGTACATAGATTAAATTTAAATAATAATAATTATAATTAACCTTTCATTATATAAAATGGCCCCAACGTGAAAGGGCACGGCTTAAACATTTTTTTTAAATTTAAACATTTAAAAATATTTATTTAGGTTATTCATATATACTTGCCTGTTATCACTCTAGGTTCTGTTATCAAACTTGATATATCAGCGTTTAATGCAAAACTAGGAATAACAGTTTATTGTTAATATGACATGAGTAGGAGTGGGGTTTAGGTCACTAAAAGCTGGAAACTAAAAAATGCATATATCTCGATTAATATTCATGATAGAGCAAATAAGTTTATGAACCAATGATAAGCAATTAAATTGGCAATAAGACTGCTTATATTCAATGTTTCGACCCGAAATGAAATAAGGGAGATATTTCCCCATTCTAACCCCTTCCCCTTCCTTTGGTCCGATTTCAGCATTCACGAACTTATAAGAGAAACATTGCGACTGCTACAGCAGTAACAGACAAGTATAAACATATATATAGTTTAGAACGGACCTCATTTCCTCCTAGGTAGGGTCGATGGACATTTGAGGAATTGTTTCGGAAACCGAAGCTGATTTCCCTTCTGAGTAATGTGCCAATACACAAGTTGCCAAGTTGTAAATAAAAGCTACTACTTACCGCCAGCAATGGGAAGAGGCAGATGAAAAGCAGAGGAGCTCTGAGGTGATCCATTCCCTGAAATGAAAGCATCAACATTACATACTCGTCCAACGCCATCTATAGGCCATCACCTTAACTTGTTCCTGTCCCCGATCTATTTAGCATATTTCCATTAGGGCAAATCACCTTTGGAGGGATGACACAGCACGTAAAGGCTGCGTCATTTAAGCAGAGTTCTCTGGTTACCTCAACTTTCTGCCACAGTAGCAAGTCTATCTTGAGGAGAATGGATATGGAATATTGGCTTAAGATGTTTAGCAGTTAATCGCAGTGAAATGGGATGAGTAGTTGTTGGGGCTTACAAAGAACTTGGAGAACAAATGTCTGGAACAATAGTTTTAGGAATGTTACAGATTCTACTTCTTACCATAAAAATAGATATATTAGCAGATTTCTGACCTTCCCCACCCACCCCTCCTCAGCTATTGTAATATATGTTTTTTGGTACTTATAACCGCCGTTAACCAAGGAGTACTAGATACGTGTTGTCCCAGTAGACCAACGTGCTTCATTGTACCGGGGGGGGGGGCATGTCAATGGCCAGCTCATGATTTCTCAGCCTGCCTGTGGCCGGGATCCAAGAGAGTCAAAATTAGTGCAGAGATAGCGAAATAAGGTGGTTTCAAAATTAACTCTCTAGTGGTTGCAACTTTTGTTTGATCGTTACCAAACTCGACATTTAATCGTTTTATGTAAAAAGAAAGATCAAGTTCGTTAACGGCTGAAATCGGACCAGTGGGAGGGGAGGGGGGTTACTAAACGTCGAATCGAAAACTTGTGTGGTGGTATAAATATTATTGCAAAATAATTTTAATATAAATATTGTTATATACATTAATCTTTATCTTGAATATCAACCAATATATTTGCATCTTTTTTTTTGTGTTTGGGGATAAAGGCGAGATGAGATCGGCTATAGTCGGTATTCTTCGACGGACACAGCCAAAAACTAGTTCGGCCGTTTCCGTAACTGTTCGGCTTCTGCGAAATTGGTTTAGAGTCCTGTAACCTTTTACTTTGTGAGATATATGCAAGTACGTTCCGTTGATCCGCCCCCCCCCTCCTTCTAAAGTTTATTTGTTTGTTTGTTTGTTACCTTTTCACGCATAAACGGCTGAACCGAATTTTATGAAACTTGGTATGTATATTAATTCTAACCCAACTTAGACTTTAGGCTATTCAATATTCTCTGAAGCGAACGGGAGTTGGGGTTATAATGGATGCCTGAAATTAAAAATAGTGATGTTTCGTTTTGTATTGCTTTTTCGACTAATATGTGCATTGGAAAATTTGTTAATTTTGCTATTTATTTATGTTGAGTTATACGCTAGAAAATATTGCTGGAGTCAACAATATTATTTGACACAAAAGACTCAACCAAACTAAAAAAAACTCAGTATGTGAATTAGTACTAACTCCTCCAAGCTGTACCAACATTTCTAGGGACGAGCAGGAGTGGGGGTTGTGAGGGAGGCCTGAAATTAAAACTAGCGGTATTTCATTACCTATTGGGTTTTCGGCAAATATACTCATGACAAAAGTTGTTTACTTTTTTATTTAGAGTAACTTTTTTTTTATTCACTTTTGTTGTATAACAAAGTATAAACGAGGTATACACTAAAACCTAAAGCGGGGACCAACTATTGTATTATTATTATTATTATTTATTAATGTCCAGTTTTTGCAACTCAGGCTAATCGGAACGGGTTATCTACAGGTTACCACCCTTTTCTAGCCAGGGTGGGATTTTAGGATGTTATTTAATGAAGTTTGTCACTAAATAATTTCCTTTGCCCAGGCGAGAATCGAACTCGTAACTCTAGGTGGCTATTTTAACTAGCTATTTTATTGGGCACTAATTGTTGAACCGAACTTAACAAAACTCGTTACGTGAATTTTCATTAATTTTTCCATGATTATAAGCTATATTAATATATTTAGGTTTCGTGATATTTCATTTTCTATTTGTTTTTTTCGGCAAACGTGCACATAACAAAAGTTATTTACGTGGTTATTTAGAGATACTTTTGTTTTATAAAAATAGCGACATTTCGTTTCCTATTGGATTTTCGCCAAATATGAACATACAAAAGTTGATTATTTTGTTATTTAGAGTAACTTTTGTTGTATTCACTTTTTTCGAATACCGAAGTACAAGCGAAATGTGCGCTTAAAATCTATAGAGGTTGTGATCAATTTTATTCGGCAAAAGGCAACCGAACTTAACAAAACTCGGTATGAGAATTAGCATCTATTCCGTGAAAATAAGTCATGTTAACATTTCTTCGGACGAAAAGGAGGGGGGGGGGCTATTGTCTCATGCACATTACAGAAGGTTTTTAGTTTATTAGTTAGAATAACTTTTGTCGTTTAACAGACTATAAACAAGATATACCCTAAATCTATAGCGGGAGTAACCAATTTTATTAGTACTAATTCATGTTTATTTGATATAGGCGTAATAATATTATGTTTTTAGGCTTATTTGGTAGTTCTAGGTATAATTCGGATTAGTGAGGTTATAAACCTCAGCACCCCCCCCCACCCCACAACCTTTAACATTTATTTACATTTGGAAATAACTGGAGTGTTTTCATTATTCAATCTTTATTATGTAATCTTTAAACAAAGTCACGCTGAATTTACACTGCAAATATGTGCGTTATAGATACTATTTCATTATAATAAATGCTGTCCATGATAATGATTTGAATTATTCACGGTGTGTCAAACAGTGGTGAGGGATTGATTGGAAACGCATTTTCATTTATTCATTATATTTTATGTAACTAAAATTTCTATTCTATAAGTCCCTACAGTTACCTGGCCCTTATGGAAAAATAATACACCCAGACAGGAAGATAGGGAGAGAGAGAGAGAGAGTGGGGGAGAGAGAGAGAGAGAGAGAGAGGGGGGGGGAGTGTGAGAGAGAGAGAGAGAGAGAGAGAGGGGGAGAGAGAGGGGGAGAGAGAGGGAGAGGGAGAGGGAGGGAGATAGAGAGAGAGAGAGAGAGAGAGAGAGAGAGAGAGAGAGAGAGAGAGAGAGAGAGAGAGAGAGAGAGAGAGAGAGAGAGAGAGAGAGAGAGAGAGAGGGAGTTGGAGAGGGAGAGGGAGATGGAGAGAGGGAGAGAGAGAGAGAGAGAGAGCGAGAGGGAGAGGGAGGGAGAGAGAGACGGAGGGAGAGAGAGAGAGAGGGGAGAGAGAGAGGGAGGGGAGAGAGAGAGGGGGGAGGGGGGAGGGAGAGAGTGAGAGGGAGAGAGAGAGAGAGAGAGAGAGAGAGAGAGAGGAGAGAGAGAGAGAGGAGAGAGGAGAGAGGAGAGTGAGAGTGAGAGAGAGAGGTGAGAGAGAGAGAGAGAGAGAGAGAGAGAGAGAGAGAGAGAGAGAGAGAGAGAGAGAGAGAGAGAGAGAGGGAGTGGGGGGGAGAGAGCGAGAGTGAGAGAGAGGGAGAGAGAGAGAGAGAGAGAGAGAGAGAGAGAGAGAGAGAGAGAGAGAGAGAGAGAGAGAGAGAGAGGAGAGAGAGAGAGAGAGAGAGAGAGGGGAGAGAGAGAGAGAGAGAGAGAGGGAGAGGGGAGAGAGAGAGAGAGAGAGAGAGAGAGAGAGAGAGAGAGAGAGAGAGGGAGGGGGGAGTGAGAGAGAGAGAGAGAGATGGAGAGGGGAGAGAGAGAGAGAGAGAGCGGGAGAGAGAGAGGGGGGGGGAGAGCGAGAGGAGAGAGGGAGAGAGGGAGAGAGAGAGGAGAGAGAGAGAGAGAGGAGCGAGAGGGAGAGAGTGAGAGGGGAGAGAGAGAGAGAGAGAGAGAGAGAGAGAGGGGGGAGAGAGAGAGGGAGAGAGTGAGAGGGGCGAGGGAGAAAGAGATAGAGAGAGCTGGGGGCGGGAGAGCGAGAGAGAGAGAGGGAGAGAGTGAGAGAGAGAGAGAGAGAGAGAGAGAGAGAGAGAGAGAGAGAGAGAGAGAGAGAGAGTGAGAGAGAGTGTGTGAGAGAGAGAGAGAGAGAGAGAGAGAGAGAGAGAGAGAGAGAGAGAGAGAGAGAGAGACAGACAGACAGACAGACAGACAGACAGACAGAGAATACTCACTCGGTCGGCGTCTAAATGTGAAACAGGTGTGTACTTCATGAGATGGCCTAATATATATATTAGGCCTGATGAAGAGTGCTCAAGATTTTTTTGGCACTTCCGCGTGGTTAATCCTATGATTTGGAGATTTAATGAGGAAACTGATAAACTAAATTCATTGTGTTTTTTGAATTGTTCTCACATCAAGTGGCTTTGATAACAAAGCCTTTGTTATTGAACTTATTGAAGTTTGCCTTCAATTCTCTCAGATATGAAATAAAACAAGAATGACATGATATAACAACGTGCAATTTCACCAGTCCCAGTAAAGGAAGATCCCCAATATTATATCATCATAGTGGAATATATATTTGAAATTGGTATTATTACTTTAGTAGATTTCTGCTATTGAGGTTGTAGTCATGGCGTGATTTTCGAAATGTTTCTTCAAATGTCCACTGATCCTACCTAGGAGATGACGAAAATGAGGTCCGTTCAAAACTGTACATGTATATATATATATATATATATATATATATATATATATACATACTAGCGGACCCGGCAGGTGTCCTGCATGATATATCAAGCGATTAGGATATTAAATTTAATAATACTATGTTTAAAAATAAAGCTACTTTCAATACCACAAAAATCACCAATTGTTATGTGCACTTTTACCTAAAAACAAATAGAAAGTAAAATATCACAAAACTCGGTACGAAAAAAGAAAAAGGAAAATAAGAGAAGGAAAAGAAGACGTTTTTGTTCTATGATTATCTGCTAGAATGCGCACTACACGTCTTTATAAAAAAATAATTGTAGACAAATAATTGAAATAAATCAAAACCCTCAACAATAATAATGCTAATAAATAAATATAAATAAAAGAAATTAATTGCGAAATTTCAAATCAGAATAAAATAAATCTCGATAATAAATAACAGTGTCAGAAAGTGAAAACCGCTCGCTCCCCCAAGCAGCTTTATTTAGATGACATACCTAAAGGACCATACATTAGATACACATATTAACATTTCATAACATTTCCAATAACCTCGCCCTTCGCCCTTCGACCGGAGACCGAGGCGGCGACAAACCATCTGGGGCATCACCCAAACGCGTATTTAAAAATTCATTCAAATCGGTCAAGCCGTCTAGGAGGAGTTCAGTGACGTACGCTAGAATTATATAAATAAAGATAGAGGTGTATTAGCCTGTTAACGCTCTAGGGGTCGCAATTTTTGCTTGATCGTTACCAAACTCCGTATTTAAACGTTTTATGTTAAATGACGGATCATGTTCGTCAACGGCTGAAATCGGATTATTGGGAGGGGGGATTTAGAGGGGAGGATTTTTGAAAATTCGAAATATCTCCGTTAGTTTGAGTCTGATCGAAATTTTGTATAGAACCAATCTTTACGCGATTTAAATGATCTATAAACGTTGTCATGTAGCTATTTTCACTGTCTTCGATATTAACCGAGATATCGGCGTTTTTTTAGTTTTCGGCCCTCAGTAAACCCCCACGACCGTTCGAACTTAACAAATTTAGTACAGCTTATAACCATGGAAGAACTAACGCTAATTCACATACCGAGTTTTGTTCAGTTCGGTCCAATCGTTGGGGCCGAATAAAATTGTTGTCCCCACTTTACTTTCTTAGTGTATCTCTCGCTTATACTTTATTATACGACAAAATTGAATATGACAAAGGTTACTCCAAATAACAATACAAACAACTCTTATCCTGTGCATATTTGCCGATAAACCAATAGGAAACGAAATACGGCTATTTTTAATTTCAGGCCTCCCTCACGACCCCCACTCCTGCTCCATCTGCCGGGCCGATCTGCGGCGCTAAACCATCCGGGGCGTCACCCGAACGCGTATTTAGAAATTCAATCAAATCGGTCCATCCGTCTAGGAGGAGTTCAGTGACATACACACGTACGCTAGAATTATTTATATAAATATACTAGCTCAGATACCCGGCTTCGCCCGGGAATTTATTAGACGCTGAATGGTGATGATATTTTTTTGGCAAGGCTTTACTTTACACAATATTTTGACATTTACCCGTCCCAGTGTTTTAGGGTCTATACCCGTCGTTGCTGTGAGCTGAATGATGATAGTATTGTATGCACAAAAACTTCCGGGTTGGACCGTGTCTCTCATCGTTTTATTTTCATCGTTGCCGAGCTTTCGCACATCGTGTGATGGCTTCTTGAGGGCTGAGTAGAGAATGAGAGCATTTTTTTTTTTTTTTTTTTTTTTTCTTTTTTTTTTTTTTTTCTTTTGCACAGTCTTGGGTATGGTGGGAACCAGCTAGCCCCTTAGAGAGGCTTATGTTGGACATGGTGGGGTGGCCCTGAGAAGGGCAGTGTAAAGGGGCGGTGGTGGTCAGGTCGGGGTTTAGCACAATGAGAAGAATGAGAGCATTTTTTTTTTTTTTTTTATTTTTTTTCTGAGTCCCAGCGAAAACAAAGCAAACTAACAAAAAAGAAATTAAAAGGAAAAAGAAAGACGGCAGGTGTAGGTAACACCTAGGCTATGCCGTGAGCCCCCTTGTGCTATACCAAGGGTATCATTATAAGGGGTGGTTGTGAAATGAATGGGTTTAAATCTTGAGATAGTTGAAGTGGGTAGGGTAGCTGGTTACCCTCTGGATTGATGAAGGAGATGAAAGAAGAAGAAAGATCAAAGAGATAGTACAAGAGAAGGTGAGAAAACGAAGGAAAAGGGTGTCAGTCCGTGACTGACGATTATATCATTTATTTCATTTTTTTGATTCATTTTTTCCATTGTTGATTTCTTTTCATTGTTGTTATTGTTGAGGTGTGAGGGGATTTAGGAGGGTGGAAGGTAGGGGTGACAGGGCCTAGACTGTGACATCAATTAGCGGGACACCTCGGCCACGGGTGCCCTGCCAGTTCTCAGGTAGTGGAGGTGGGGTGAGGGAGGAAAATAAAGGATTTGGAAGGTACTGCAGTGAGTCAAAGAACTTGACGTGCCTCTTCTTGATGGTATCGGCGATGGTGTCTAGCTCCAGGGCCTCTCTTATTTCAGGGTGTTTTTTCTTCGCCAGCGACGTGTGCCTGACAATCTTCCGGACGATGCCGTTCTGGAAGGATTGTAGGTTCTGGAGGGAGGTTTTGGTAAGATACCGGAGGAGTGGGGAACCGTAGAGGAGTGCGGGTTGCAATACTCCTCTGTATATGAGTAATTTTAGCCTGAGGCTGAGGACGGGGGAGATGAGGAGGTGGCGAAGTGAGGTGAACCTCATTCGTGTAGCTCGGAGTTTACGGGCAATATGTGTGGAGAATCTGAGGTGGCGGCTGACATGAATTCCTAGGTAAGTTATGGTGCTTGCCACGGGGATGGTTGCGCCGTCGAGGAGAAAGGATTTGGGGAGTCTGCCCCGCCTTGATTTTTTAGAGAAGGAAAATATCAAACCGTCTGTCTTAGAGGGGTTGACATGGATGTTGATGTCTCTGAGACGGTTTGATATTTCCTGACATGCCGTGGACGCCAGGGTGAGGGCACGGGTGGGGTTCATAGACGTGCTACGAATGGCCAGATCATCTGCATAGGCGGTGATTTCCGTATGGAGATGATACCTATGACTCACGATCTCGGCTGTGTAAATGGAGAATAGGTAAGGGGCTAATACGGAGCCCTGAGGGACTCCGCAGGGTAGAGGATGGGAACGAGACAGGCTTTCACCTACTCGGATTTGGAAGGATCTGCAGGAGAGGTATGAGGAGATGATAGAATACAGCTGCTCGGGGCAGTCGTACTGGTGGAGTTTGGAGAGGAGGATGCCGTGATCAACTGAGTCAAAGGCCTTCGTGCAGTCTATGGAGATTAGGGCTGTAGCATGATTACGTCGAAGGGCAGCAGTGGCTTTGGATTGTAGGCGGGCAAGGGGGTGGAGAGTGCACAGGCCGGGGCGGAAACCTGTTTGCTCTGGGGGGACTATGTTTTCCTTCTCACAGAAATCTGTAAGGTAGCCGAGAATCACCTTCTCCAGTACCTTAGAGATGTGTGAGAGAAGGGAGATGGGTCTATAATGTTCGGGGAGGGAGCCATTTTTAGAGGGTTTCAGCAGGGGGACGACTGCCGCGTGCTTCCACTGGGATGGGAAATATCTAAGACGTATACAGGAGTTTAGGAGGTGAGTGAGGTAAGCTAAGGACTTGCGTGGTAACTGGCGTAGTAATACATATTGTATACCGTCCAGACCAGGGGCTTTACCGCCCTTGGTGCGTCGAAGTATGGCAGTGAGCTTCTTCGGTGAGACGAACATGAAATTTCTTTCACGGTCCATCGAAGGAGCCTCTACGTTTGTTGTGGCCCGAGACCGGGAGTCTGTCGCCATATAGGTCGCCAGCTCGTCGGCCTGGTCCTGGGGGTCCATCAAATGTCTGTCAGCCTGCAAGAGAACAGTTCGCCTTTTGGTGACCCTGGTCTTTACAAGCTTCCAGAATTTGCGGTGATCCCCATGGGTTAGACGTAGGGTTTCATGCCATACTGACGTTTTCCACTGCCTCATGAGGGAGCGGATTTGGGTAGTGAGGGAGTTAAGGATGGGTTTCAGCGCTTGGTTCCTAGTTCTGAACCAAGTGTTTTTGATATTGTTGCGCTGACGGATGAGGGCAAGGATGTGTGGAGGGGGGACTTTTAGGGAGGGTGGTTTGGGAGCGAATTTGGGAATGGACTTATCCGCGGCCTGGATGATGATATCAGAAAACTCCTGAATGCAGTAGTCGAGGTGGGAGGTGTCAGCTATATGCGCGAACACTGGTGTGGACTCATACATGAGCGACTTGAACAGTTTCCAGTCAGCCTCGTGATATGAGTAATTAGTCTTTTTGGGCACAGGAGGGCGACCGAGCAGCTCATAAAGAACTGGCCGGTGGTCCGACGTGATGAAGTCCAAAGCGGTACATTTCGTCACGACGTGGGGAATTCGGGTAAGCAATAAGTCAATAGTTGACACTCTAGTGGGGGTGGCTCTATAGGTGTGGGCGTTAGGGTGCACGACGGTGAAGGCTGTCCTCGTTATCGCCGTGCCGGAGTGGGTGGCATGAGAGTTATTCCAGGATTGATGTCTGGCATTCATGTCCCCTATGAGCAAATGATTCCTGCTAGCTTGTGCTATTCTAAGCAGGCGTTGGAAATCTCTGATCAGGCCAGTGGGCCGTCGGTATAGGCCGGTGAGGGGATAGGTTACATTACCTAGCTTAACCAGTAACGAGACGAGATGATATTTTTTAGCAATAGGTTCTATAACTGGGTCAACCCTTTTATAGGGTGTCCCGTGTTTAATGAGGATTGCTACTCCTCCATTTTTATCATTGATGACATCGTCTCGCACTGTGCTATAGCCGGTGATGTAAAAACTATCCCAGGGTTTGAGGTGTGTATCGCACAACACCACAATTGTTGGGTGATACAAAGACAAAAGAGCTTCAAGCTCGGACTTGTGAAGGAGAGCTCCATTAATGTTGAAATTTAAAATGGAGTAGGGCTGGATCATTTTTGGACAACTGCCTTCAGGAGTCCCATTAGTCCGGTTATCATGTTCATCATTTTTTCGAACATGTTCTTAATATCTATCATCCAGGCGGGAGGGGCATTGGGGTCTTGGGTGTGTTGTGGGGGGTAGGAGGGATGTGGAGCAGCGGTGGGGTAGGTAGCTGAAGGCTGTGGGTGATGGTTGGGCGGTGGGTTGGCATGGAGGTGCTGGGCGGCTTGTTGCCTGGCCGTCCAGGCATTAGTGGTTGGGGGGGGAGCAGGTATAAATTGGGGTTTGGTAGCTCGGGCTTTCCTTTGTTCTATCTGTTGTAAGAGCCCCTGCCTATAGGGGCACTCTCTGAAAGAGGCTGGGTGGGCACCATCACAGTTTGCGCAGAGGAGATTGTTAACCTCCCTGTCGCAGAATTGAACGGCATGTTCGCCAGCGCACCTAACGCATCTAGGGGGGAGATGGCAGTAACGTTTAGTGTGGCCATGTCTTTGACAGGCATGGCACTGAGGGATGGTTTTGGAGGGATTGTAGACTTTCGTCCTTACTATGATGTGATCTATGGCCGTTAGGTTGTTAATGTGTTTAGTGGGGTCGTACTGGGGGGAGAATGTGGCAAGGACCGGTTCAATCTCGGTTTTTCGGCCTGCCTCGTCACTGCGAGTGAGGCGGCGCACGTCTAGGAGGTCTTTGTGGGCTAGGGCTTCTTTGATGCTATCAATTGGGTGGCATAAATCTAGACCTAGGATTAGGAACTTTTTATTGCGGGGTGCGCCACGCGGGGCGAATGTATAGAAGTGCACCCTGCTTTCAGGTTGCTTGAGTATTCCTAGGATTTCTGAGTAGGCAGGGGCATTGGGGGCTTGTACTCTTATTTCAGTGGGGGTACTTCTGATTGTAAATTTATGTTTAGTGAGGGCACGGAGGTGGAGAGCAAATGTGGAGGGGTCGTGTTCCGCGCGGGGTATTATAATTGGTGGGGGGAGGGTATTGGTGGTAAGGGGCTTATTCTGGGCGGTTTGTAGAGCATTTAG
Organism: Riptortus pedestris; assembly: GCA_019009955.1. Lineage (NCBI taxonomy): Eukaryota > Metazoa > Arthropoda > Insecta > Hemiptera > Alydidae > Riptortus > Riptortus pedestris. Next base: position 151,616,139 of record CM032231.1, read on the forward strand.
GGGGGCAAACGAATTTTTGGTCATGACTGGGGCTGTGGTGGGGGTGGTAGGGGGGGCTGCACGCCTGGCCCTGCTCCTAGGGACATCTACGAAGCCGTCCTGGTCAGGTAGGGCTCTCTTACGGGGGAAGGGGAGAGGGGCAGCCGAGCTGCCGTTCTCGCCCTCCGTCCGAGGAGGCTCCTGGTGCTCCGCAGTGTCCATGAGAGCAGGGGAGGGTGGTTCTGTGTAGCATGGGCTGGAGGCTTGAGAGAGGCCGGAGCCGCCGTTTATGATGAGGCGTCTGATTTCCTCGTCAGTCATGGGTTGGGCATTAAGGGCATCAAGGACTGCTCGTACCTGAGGGTCTATTGGGATGGGTGATGCACAGTCTGGGGTGAGGTGGGAACCAGCTAGCCCCATAGAGGGGTTTATGTTGGCCATGGTGGGGTGGCCCTGAGAAGGGCAGTGTAAAGGGGTGGTGGTGGTCAGGTCGGGGTTTAGCACAATGGGGCTCACGGTGCTCACCTTCACCGGAGTTTGGCCTGAAGGGCCCGATTTCTTCCGCCCAAATCCAATTACCTCCCCCACCCGGGTGGGGCGCCTTGGAAACGGACGGGTTTTGCAGAGGTTTCACTGGAACTCGCTTCAACACCCTTCTTCTTCTTATATCGAAGGTCTGCGACGTTCCTGACGGTCTGCGCTGATCACTTTTCCTCCTGTGTTTTCCTCTTGGTGGGCTGACTTCTTCAAAGCTTAAGAGCCTGTTGCCAATCTTCGTCCTTCCCAGAAATATGGGAAGGCACTAATGATGTGGTCCACGGGTCCTAGGGCTGTCCTGGTTGTAGGGTCCAAATTTAGGCTATAAAGCCTTGTTGCTATATGTATCCTGACGTCCAGAATAGTCCGTTGGAGCTCTAGGGGCACAATGTACCAAGTACAACTGCCCTGGTGAACACTGAAAGCAAGGTGTTACCAGTATGAGAGCTGAGCTTGGAATGTGTTTTGTACCAATGAGAGCATCTTGTAATCCAGTTGGTTTTATACCTGCCGTGGTCCGGGTCTCGGTCGGAGCCTGCCTTCCCATTGGTTGATTCTGTCTCCCGGCGGTAAGTCTCCGGTGGTTGCTCACTGTTGGTGGGTGTTGGGATCCTCTTGTCGTGCAATGCTGGTATCCAGTTTTTACTTAGTCGGTATCCGTCTTCTCTGTTGATGTTGTAGTAACTTAACCTCAGTTACTAAATATATCGAGTCTAACTAAAATTTCCTACTTCTTTCTATGACGGAAATAGAGTACGGATAATCAGCGTGTCATATTCCAGGACGTAGGAACACTGCTACATTTACGCAGCTCCTGCGTGACTGATTTTTTACGGAAATTTCGTTCGTCATGAGTGTATTCTCAATAGATAATTTCTCTTGAAGTAATTCTTCTAAAGACATCTATATAATGGTGTCTTTTAGGCTCGTGAAATCTCGGAATATTCCGGATTTGGTCCATTACATTATTAGGCCTATAGTCATCAAAGAGAAATTGCCGCCATAAATTCTGAACATCTCTCAATATCTATTTAGGCTTTGTTTTTCTGTCAGCTGATACGACAAAGACAAAACCCATTATGTCGTTGGCCTCACTAAATAACTTGTTGATGGAATGGTTTATTATACCAATAAATAATATGTATCACTCAAGGCAAACAAAGGGAAATTATTGGTCTGTTAGTCTTTAACTATGTATTTTAGTCATCGCAAGATTTTCTATATAGGCCCGAGAAGCAGTGAAAACATTACTGTGTTGTGAACTAGGCTAGCACAATCATATCTAATGAGCAGGGAAGATGAACCTATATGTCGTAACTGGAGTAGGATGTTATATATAAATTTAATTTGTATATATATAAACTAGCTGTACCCAACGCGCGTTGCTACGACACTTTTAAAATACTAAATTATGATAAATATTTATATATGGTACGTTACACTAAATATCAAATAAAACATCTTTTGTCCTGTTCAGGTTCACCAAAAAGAAAACAATAAGGAACGAAATATGACGATTTTTCAGTTAATGCCTCCCTAACAACCCCCACTCCCGTTCGTTCCTAAAAATGTTAATATAGCTTATAGTCAAAAATACGGAGTCTCGTTGAATTCGATTTAGTTTTTCGTGTCCTATAACATTATAGACCCCTTCTATAGTTATTCGTGTTTACCGCATTTATACTTCATTATAATAACAAAACAAACAACTTTTGTTATATGCACGTTTGACGAAAAATGTATAGACTCGGCTCAAGGAACATGTGGCAGATTTTAAGCATGGACGCACTGAGAAGTCGGCATTGGCAGAGCATTTCACAAATCCTAACCACCACATCCAATTCGAAGACGCCAGGATCCTAGCCAGAGAAAACAATTACTACAAACGCACGATAAGAGAAGCCATGGAAATTGCCAAAAATCCCAACATCAACAGAGAAGACGGATACAGACTAAGTAAAAACTGGATACCAGCATTGCACAAGACCCTCCAACAGTGAGCAACCACGAAGCCAAGCACCACCGGAGACGCAGCGCCGGGAGACCGAATCAACCAATGGGAAGGCAGGCTCCGACCGAGACCCGGACCACGACAGGTATAAAACCAACTGGATTACAAGATGCTCCTGACCACCCTCCACTCCAAGGGCTGCCCCGAGCAGCTCTATAACCTAATTTCCTCCTTCCTTCATGACCGTACCCTCCAAGTGAGGGTCGGTCAAAGCCTCTCATCCATACACCCCCTACCTACCGGAGTCCCTCAGGGCTCCGTCCTATCCCCCACCCTCTTTTCCATATACACGGCGGATGTGGTCGGTCGACATTACAACAACAGAACCTCGGTTCTTGCCTATGCAGACGACGTGGCTATCATGAGCAGGTCCATCAATCCCAAGCGTGCATTATCCCTTGCCGAACACACTTGCCAGGACATCGCGAACAGACTGAAACAACTTAACATCGACGTTAACCCCACAAAGACGGACGCACTTATATTCTCTTACCACACAGGCAAACGAACACTACCGAAACACTTTACACTTAACAACACTAACATCAAGACATCCGGCTCCATATGCTACCTTGGCATAAAACTGGACAGACACTTAACATTCACAACACACATCTCACAGAAAATACGAGCTTTGCGGTTCAAGTTCCGTTCTCTCCACCATCTGCTCCTGTCTCCTAACTTGAGCCTCAATCTCAAATTACTTATACTTAAGGGAGTCATACAACCCGCACTTCTGTACGGGGCCCCCTTATTCAGATATATGTATAAATCTCAACTGCAGAAACTCCAATCTTTTCAGAACGGGCTTGTCCGCAAAATCGTATATCACACATCACTTCAGAGACAGAAAACTGAACACATACACAACGTACTTAACCTAGAACCCATTGAACACACCATTGCCAAACGACATATTAAATTCCTCGACTCACTCCGACAGACTGACAACCCCCTTTACAATGACTTACCCCCTCTCCTGCAACCTGTGATGTGGCAGCGAGCTGACGAAGAACCGCTCGCGGACCTCGTCAGACTCGCCGACCTCCCACCATAACGCAGGGCCGTATAGCTCAACGCCTCAAATCTGTACATATTGTAAATAAAATAACATATTATATATTTCTATATTTTTCATATATCTCATTAGTGTTAATTTAGGTTAGTTTAGTTTTACGCCCCCCCCCGCCGGATGTCCCTTTGGCGAAGCGAGTGCCGCCCTCCCTTATTTAGTATTTAGTTTGTAGTATTAGGATTTAGTTTAGGATTAGTTATAAGTTGTATATATGTATATATTCGCGTTGTTGCCTTTCCTTTCTTCCTCCTACTATCCTCCTTTCCTCTTCCTTTCCTTTTCCTCTATCGCACATCCCGGCTGATGCCCTCCCGCCATCAGTCAAATCACAAAATGTAAATAAAGCACACCCAGAAAGTTTTACCCTCCCCCCTTCAAATGGAACTAAGGTTCAGAAAAAGGGGCCTATCCTTCCTTACTACAACAGGTAGTCATCAGGCTACAGGGCTCACAAAACCACCAAGAATGCGTGGTCTTAGTTAAAAAAATAAAAAATAAAAAAAAAAAAAATAAAAAAAAAAAAAATAAATAAAAAAAAAAAAAAAAAAAAAAAGATGCTCTCATTCTTCTCATTGTGCTAAACCCCGACCTGACCACCACCGCCCCTTTACACTGCCCTTCTCAGGGCCACCACACCATGGCCAACATAAGCCCCTCTAAGGGGCTAGCTGGTTCCCACCCCACCCCAGACTGTGCATCACCCATCCCAATAGACCCTCAGGTACGAGCCGTCCTCGATGGCCTTAATGCCCAACCAATGACTGATGAGGAAATCAGACGCCTCATCATCAACGGCGGCTCCGGCCTCTCCCAAGCCTCCAGTCCCTGCTACACAGAGCCACCCTCCCCTGCTCTCATGGACACTGCGGAGCACCAGGACCCTCCTCGGACGGAGGGCGAGTACGACAGCCCTGCTGCCCCCCTCGCCTTCCCCCGTAAGAGGGCTCTACCCGATCAGGACGGCTTCATAGATGTCCCTAAGAGCAGGGCCAGGCGTACAGCCCCCCCTACCGGCTCCATCACAGCCCCGGTCACTACCAAAAACTCTTTTGCCCCCCTCCAAAACGCCCAACAACCAGCCCATAAAAAGCCCCTTACCACCAACACCCTCCCCCCACCAATAATAATCCCGCGTGAGGAGCACGACCCCTCCACTTTCGCCCTTCACCTCCGCGCTCTAACCAAGCACCAATTTACAATAAGGAGCACCCCAACAGAAATCACAGTCCAAGCCCCGAACGCCCCTGCCTACACAGAGATCTTGGGGATACTCAGGCGCCCCGAGAGCAGGGTAAACTTTTGCACATTCGCCCCGCGTGGCGCACCCCGCAACAAAAAATTTCTAATCCTAGGTCTAGATTTATGCCACCCAATTGATAGCATCAAAGAAGCCCTATCCCACAAAGACCTCCTAGACGTGCGCCGCCTCACTCGCAGTGACGAGGCAGGACGCAAAACTGAGATTGAACCGGTCCTTGCCACATTCTCCCCTCAGTACGACCCCACTAAACATATTAACAACTTAACGGCCATTGATCACATCATAGTAAGGACGAAAGTCTATAATCCCTCGAAAACCATCCCCCAGTGCCATGCCTGTCAAAGGCATGGACACCAAGCGCTACTGCCACCTCCCCCCTAGATGCGTTAGGTGCGCTGGCGACCATGCCGTACAATTCTGCGACAGGGAGGTTAATAACCTCCTCTGCGCAAACTGTGAAGGTACCCACCCAGCCTCGTTCAGAGAGTGCCCCTATAGGCAGGGGCTCCTACAACAGATTGAGCAAAGGAAAGCACGGGCTACCCGACCCCAATATATGCCTGCCCCCCCATATCCACTAATGCCTGGACAGCCAGGCATCAAGCTCACTCATGAGGCAGTGGAAAACGTCGGTATGGCATGAAACCCTACGTCTAACCCATGGGGATCACCGCAAATTCTGGAAGCTTGTAAAGACCAGGGTCACCAAAAGGCGAACTGTTCTCTTGCAGGCTGACAGACATTTGATGGACCCCCAGGACCAGGCCGATGAGCTGGCGACCTATATGGCGGCAGACTCACGGTCTCGGGCCACAACAAACGTAGAGGCTCCTTCGATAGACCGTGAAAGAAATTGCATGTTTGTCTCACCGAAGAAGCTCACACCATACTTCGACGCACCAAGGGCGGTAAAGCCCCTGGTCTGGACGGTATACAATATGTATTACTGCGCCAGTTACCACGCAAGTCCTTAGCTTACCTCACCCACCTCCTAAACTCCTGCATCCGTTTCAGATATTTCCCATCCCAGTGGAAGCACGCGGCAGTCGTCCCCCTGCTGAAACCCACCAAAAATGGCTCCCTCCCCGAACATTATAGACCCATCTCCCTTCTCTCACACATCTCTAAGGTATTGGAGAAGGTGATTCTCGGCTACCTTACAGATTTCTGTGAGAAGGAAAACATCATCCCCCCCAGAGCAAACAGGTTTCCGCCCCGGCCTGTGCACTCTCCACCCCCTTGCCCGCCTCCAATCCAAAGCCACTGCCGCCCTCCGACGTAACCATGCTACAGCCCTCATCTCCATAGACTGCACGAAGGCCTTTGACTCAGTTGATCACAGCATCCTCCTCTCCAAACTCCACCAGTACGACTGCCCCGAGCAGCTGTACTCTATCATCTCCTCTTACCTATCCTGCAGATCCTTTCAAACCCGAGTAGGTGAAAGCCTGTCTCGCTCCCATCCTCTACCCTACGGTGTCCCCCAGGGCTCCGTATTAGCACCTTACCTATTCTCCATATATACCGCCGAGATCGTGAGTCATAGATATCATCGTCATACGGAAATCACCGACTATGCAGATGACCTGGCCATTCGTAGCACGTCTATGAACTCCCCCCGTGCCCTCACCCTAGCGTCCACGGCATGTCAGGAAATATCAAATCGCCTCAGAGACATTAACATCCACGTCAACCCCTCCAAGACGGACGGTATGATATTTTCTTTCTCCAAAAAGTCACGGCGAGGCCGAATCCCCAAGTCCTTCCCCCTCGACGGCGCAACTATCCCCGTGGCGAGCACCATTACATACCTAGGAATCCACGTTAGCCGCCACCTACGATCTCCACCCACGTTGCCCGCAAACTCCGAGCCACACGAATGAGGTTCACTTCTCTTCGCCACCTCCTCATCTCCCCCGTCCTCAGCCTCAGGCTAAAAACTACTTATATATAGAGGAGTATTGCAAACCCGCACTCCTCTACGGTTCCCCACTCCTACGGTATCTTACCAAAACCTCCCTCCAGAACCTACAATCCTTCCAGAACGGCATCGTCCGGAAGATTGTCAGGCACACGTCGCTGGCGAAGAAAAAACACCCTGAAATAAGACAGGCCCTGGAGCTAGACACCATCGCCGAGACCATCAAAAAGAGGCACGTCAAGTTCTTTGACTCACTGCAGTACCTTCCTAATCCTTTATTTTCCACCCTCACCCCACCTCCACTACCTGAGAACTGGCAGGGCACCCGTGGCCGAGGTGTCCCGCTAATTGATGTCACAGTCTAGGCCCTGTCCACCCCTACCTTCCACCCTTCCTAAATCCCTTCACACCTCAACACCAACAAACAATGAAATAAAATCAACAATGAAAAATGAATTATAAATGAAATAAATGATATTATCGTCAGTCACGGACTGACACCCTTTTCCTTCGTTTTCTCATCTTCTCTTGTACTATCTCTTTGATCTCTCTCCTTCTTTCATTCTCCTTCATCAATCCAGAGGGTAACCAGCTACCCTACCCTACTTCACCTATCTTAACATTAAACCCAATTTCTTTCACAACCACCTCTTATAATGATACCCTTGGTATAGCACAAGGGGGCTCACGGCATAGCCTAGGTGTTACCTACACCTGCCGTTTATCTTTTCCTTTTAATTTCTTTTTTGTTAGTTTTTCATTGGTTTCGCTGGGACTCAGAAAAAAAAAGAAAAAAAAAAAAATGCTCTCATTCTCTACTCAGCCCTGAAGAAGCCATCACACGATGTGCGAAAGCTCGGCAAAGGTGGAAAATTAAGACACGGTCCAACCCGGAAGAAGTTTTTGTACATCCATTTGACGACCGTGGAAGCCTACGTGAATGATGATAGTATTTTCTTGGGCAAGGCTTCAATGTTACAACTACACTTCCCGTCTGGGCGTATTGTTTTGCTGTGAGGGTCAGGCAGGGGGACTTATAAATGAGAAATTTTACTGTTGAAGAATAAATAAAAATGTGTTCCTAATCTATCCCTTTCCACTTTTTAACTCTCCTTTTTGAATACTTAAAATCATAATCATATATTGCATTTATCACAATTAAATATATAATGAAACTTATTTCCTGTCAAAAACCAATCCGAGCACATATAGTTAATCATAGTTTTGTACATTAGATTATATTCGTAATAGCGTAATAGCAGAGCTCAGTGGAAATCACTTCCAGGAATGGCAGCATTTCACTGGAAATAAGATGACTCAATTAACTGTTTAGGCTCCGGCATCCTTCCGCTCCAGCATGAGGGCTATCACCATGTTTTTCTTAAATTATTGTTGCGAGAATTGGATGAGTGGGCGAATACACAAAGAGAGAGAGCCGCGTAAGAGGAGGAACAAAGACTAGTGGTACTAGCGAATCTAATTATCTTCCTGAAACTTGCAGTCTAGACCTTTCCTTGCCTAGTCCCTTCTACAGGCATTTATAAGAGACCCTGCAAGTACCTCAGTTCAGTTGAGGCCTGACGGTCTTCGAAGGATGTTCAGCGCTACAGTGCGACTTAGTGCAGTGCGGTAAAGTGTTTAGTGCCGTGTTTAAGACAGTGCAGTGCCGCCAAGTAAAGGACAGTGCAGTGCCGCGAAGTAAAGGACAGTGACCGTGAGTGAATTATTGGACTGTGAAATCTGAAGAGCAGTTACACTATCAGTGCAATACTGTGAGTAGTAATAATAACCAAGAGTATTGTGCATTCTGAAATAAATTGTGCAGTAATAAACTGTGAAACTTGTGTGTGTGTTTAATTTTGCAATCCAAACGAACTCTCATTAACAACGTTTTATTACTGGTTTCGTAAATAAAACGTAACAACTGGTGTCAGAAGTGGGATTGCAAAATTAAAAAGCAACAATGAACTTTGAAGAACTTAAAGTGGAACATTTGAAGAAGGAGCTGGCTAAATTGGGCCTGCCAACAACAGGAAACAAGGCTGAACTCCAAAGGCGGTTGATTGATGAATTCCAAAGACAAGAATTTCAGGAAGCTTCTAGAGCTAATTGTGAGAGACTCGAAGAGAAATTTCAGGAAGCTTCTAGATCAACTAACCAAAAACTCCATGAAATATCAGAAGTATTGGGCAAACGAGTGGGAGCCATAGAGCATAGAGTCAGCGAGTTTGATGAAAAACTCTGCGGCATTTCTGCGGCACAGAAGAAGGTTGAAGAGGACGTGTCCAACCTAGGAAGAAAGATGGACGATGAAATACGTGAGCTACAATTCCAAATGGAAAATCTACAAGTTCGATAAGGTCCGATGAGAGTTATTTCAGAACAGTTCAGCAAAATAAAGCCCACTACGTTTGATGGTAGCGTATCATTTAATGTTTTTAAATTCCAATTTGAGACGGTGGCCAGTAGAAACGGATGGAATAATGAAGAAAAAGCCATCGAACTGATTTTGGCACTGAAGGGAGCTGCTGCAGAAATCCTGGAGAGTTTGCCATTAGCTTGCAGGAATAATTATGAGGATATTATAGTGGCATTATAACGCAAGTTCGGTGGTGAACATAAACGAGAACTTTACAGGATGGAATTACGGAGCAGACTGCAAAAACCGAACGAGACTCTACAAGATTTTGCCATGGAAATCGAACGTCTGGTGCAGCTGACTTACCCAGGTGAGAATCATCCGTTCCTGGATCAGTTCAAGATTGAAGCATTTGTGAATGATATGCGAGATCCAGATGTTAAATTTGCGGTGGGTGCTATGCAAAAATCATCCTTTGCTGAAACTGTCTCTTATGCGCTGACCCAGGAGACTGCTAAAGTCATTTCAAAGCCGCAAGTCTACAATGTGCGACGTCTCGTTGCTGAAAAACGAAGTGGCGGCGATGAAAGGAGTGACATAGAAGCAGTGGTCAAGCGAGTACTGGAGAAGCAAAGGAACAGATCACGCGCCGAATGCTTCAACTGCGGTGAGGTCGGCCACTTTCAGCCTAATTGTAAAGCGCCAAGAAAAAGGTCGAGATCTATTTCGCCATGGAGGGACAACAAGCGGGCGACTGACGTCGAAATCTCAGGAGCCAATGTTAAACTAGAACGAGCTCGCACTGAGGGGCAAGAACTAGCTCCTAACACCGATGGCTCCACCATCTCTATTTCCATTATACGGCAGAAGAACAGCAACCTTACTGCTCGTGGGCTCATCAACGGGAGGAAGCAGGTCCTCACCATGGACACGGGAGCGACACACTCCATCATTCGGCCCGATTTGGTAAAAGGGGCAGTGGAACCGTTGGAGAACGTACGACTGCGAACTACTACAGGGAAGTCAGCCACAGTCTACGGAAGAGCCAAGATGAGAGTGACAATCGCCAACATCAGCACTGAACATGTCTTTGTTGTTGCAGACATAATGGATGAAGTGATCATCGGTGTAGACTTCATGATAGCCCACGGTATTGACCTGCAAATGGGTAAGCAAATTATGATCTGGCGAAACACAGAAATACCTTTGCATGTCGGACATGAGAGCAAGACCACCAGGGAGCTACGTACCGACGGACGCCAGAAATTGTCACCTCGAGCAGAAGCCTATTCTATTGTCCATAGGAAAGGGAGAAAACACGATGACGCTCTAACCCTCTCCAGGCGGCCATGCAACGTAGAGTACAAGGATTGTACGAAAGCCGAGGAAGAGGAGTGCGTCATTGATGTACGACTTAGCCGTGTTAGCTCAGGAGGAGCCAGGTCGACTGCGCAGAAGGGTGACACTATTCTGGCTAAGGAGGACAATGGAATGTCGACCCGTCATCAAATATTGGACCGCATTAAAATGGCCAGTAACCAGATGAATGCCGTGCGCGATCGACCAGCAAATACGGAGGGACTCACAGAAGGACTATCGCCTAAATTGCTGACGCACCGAGAAGGGCCATACAAGGTGATCAAGAGGTTGACCGACGTGGTCTACAGGATTCAGAGATACCACAATCCGAGGTCTAAAATGAATGTGGTACATCCAGAGCGACTGGCCAAGTATGGTAACGGCGATATTGAGCCTATTCAGGTCGAAAAGGCTTAAGTGGGCGGCAGTGTTGCGAGAAGTGGATGAGTGGGCGAATACACAAAGAGAGAGAGCCGCGTGAGAGGAGGAACAGAGGCTAGTGGAACGAGCGATTATAATTCCTGGAACTTGTAGTCTAGACCTTTCCTTGCCTAGTCCCTTCTACAGGCATTTATAAGAGACCCTGCCAGTACCTCTGTTCAGTTAATCCTTCCAAAATGGTATCCTCCGTAAAATAGTCCGACACACCTCCTTTGAACGCAAGACAAACGACGAACTATACGACACCCTGAACCTCGAATCCGTTGCCCAAACCATCTCCCGTCGCCACATCAAATTCCTAGACTCCAATGCCTCGACAATCCCCTCTACAATTCCTTCCCTCCATCCCGGCAGCCGGTGCGTTGGCAAGACGCCGACATTGACGAGCCTCTTGTCGACGTCACTCAGGTCGTCGACCCCCTGTAAACCCCATTGAAAAGTGCGTCCCCATCGTCTTTCTCAACCCCCTTTTTTTCTGCAGAGCTCAGGCATAGTTTTAGGGTCCTAGGGCACTTAGGTTAGTTTAGGTTACGTTAGTCTTAGTTTTGTTTTGTTTTGTTTAGGTTAGGTAATTAGTATAGGTTAGATTGTAGTTTTCACCTGAGCTCTGAAACACCCATCGCCCTAGGTTTAAGTTCTCTGGACGCTTAGGCCCTCTTTACTCTTTTATCTTCTTATTTACTCTTCCTCTATCCCTTTCCTTTCTTCTTTCCTTTTCTCCTATCCTCACGAACCCACAACAACAACAGCCCGTTGCCGGGAAACCTACCTTAGAGTTTCTATTCACGCCCGCAACAAGTCCACAGACCCCCCTTAAAATGGAACTCTCAGTTCAGCAGGAGGGGGACTGTCCGTACCACCTCGCGTGGCTTGACGGCCCGCGCATTTGCAAACAGCCGTGGTATAAGTATAATGGGCCTCATATAAAAAAAAAAAAAAAAAAAAAAAAAAAAAAAAAAAACAGTACAGTTGAGGCCTGACGGTCTTCGAGGGATGTTCAGCGCTACAGTGCGACTTAGTGCAGTGCGTTAAAGTGTGTGCTGTGCGGTAAAGTGTTTAGTGCTGTGTTTAAGACAGTGCAGTGCCGCCAAGTAAAGGACAGTGACCGTGAGTGAATTATTGGACTGTGAAATCGTACTCATGATGCAAGTTTCGAAAAATTTCTTCAAATGTCCATCGATCCTACCCAGGAGATGACGAAAATGAGGTCCGTTCAAAATTATATATAATATATATATATATATAATATATATATATATATATATATATATAAGTATACCCCAGATTATACGAAAAAAGATTAACCGATTCTTTTTTTTAAACAAAATATTTTGACTTACTAGGGAGGGGTAAAAAAATTATGTATGGTGCATATTTGCAGAAAAAAACCATTAGAAAACGAAGTACCGCTAAGGGTGGTCCACAGTCCCACTACTGTTCATCTGTTTCTCCGAAAGTCTAGGTTGGGTGTATTACTAATATTAATACCAAGTTCATTTTATACATGGTGTCAGGTCTTAGTAATTTTATAGTTTTATAATATATATATATATATATGTATATTTGTTAAATATAATAAGCTTTTTTTCAAGTGCATAAACGAGTTTTATTTATTCTATTTGATACATTGTCAAATAAAATTGTTGACTCCCGCTTAACTTAATTTTCACTTATAAACCCCTCGGTCCCGAAGGTTTCGATTAATCGGGAGTCTGTTAACGCTCTAGCGGTCGCAATTTTTGTTTGATCTTTACCAAACTCGGAATTTAATCGTTTTATGTAAAAAGGAAGATTCGTTAATGGCTGAAATCGGACCAGTGGGAGGGGGGGTTATAGAGGGGGGATTTTTGAAAATTCAAAATATCTCCGTTATTATGTCTCGGATCAAAAACTTGTATAGAATAAATCATATTGCAAATTAAATTTATTATAAATATTGTTATATACATTTATTCTGTATCTTGAATATTAACCGAGATATTTGCATTTGTATTCTGCGTGTGTACCACACGTACTGGTAGAAGGCTGTTCGGACTTTCCGCCGAGACCGTTTCTATAACTATTCGTCCCTCGTGAATAGGTTTAGAGGTTAGGTTAACTGTTTTTTGGGTGCTAGAAACTACTGGGTTATTACGCCCTAAATAATGTTTTAGGTTTAGAGGTTTCTTACTACTACAGTTGTTATTAGGCAGATTTCTCTATTGTAAAACTTCTCGTGGGAAATCTGCTTAGTTTACGCAGCCCCTGCGTGACGGACTTTTTAATTTTGCAATCCAAACGAACTCTTATTAACAACGTTTTATTACTGGTTTTGTAATAAAAACGTAACATTATTGATTCAGAGCATTATTTTAATAATTTATCTACCTGACGGAATTAAATAATAGTATTACCCTAAAAATAATTTCATTTGTATATTTATAAGAGATAGGTGAGGGGGAGAGATTGTAGCCCTCCCAGCAAAATAAGTAATACTTTAAATCATATTAAGTTTAACCGGATAATGGCATTACCATTAACGTCTAATTGTTATGATGGTACATATTTATTTCAATAACATCAAAATATCGGAAAGATATATATCACAGGAACCAAAGAGTTTGCTTCCCAACAACTTCCGCTATCGCTCCTTGTGCCAATTCAGCATGGGTTTGTTTAAATAATACATTATACAAATTAAATAACGGAAATCCTCTTATAATTTACATTTCTATTGGAAATAAATAACAATTTTATTTTCTAGGAAAAATAAATAAGTGAGAAGGAGGCGACGGAGATATATAACCTCACTAATCCGAATCATATTTAGAGTTATCATATGTGACTTTAGCACAAAATCATTTTTCATAATATGCATTCATTAAAACGCTTAAATAAACTCTAACAAATTGAATGACTCCGGCCATAGTTTTAGCGTATATCCCGTGTTTACATCATTTTACAAAAAAAGTGAATACAACAAATGTTACTCAAAATAAACCACTTTTGTTAGGTGCATATTTATCGAAAAATCAATGCGGAACGAAATATCACTATTTTTCATTTCAGGCCTCCCCTACAACCCCCCCCCCCACTCCTGTTTAAAAATTTTAATATAGCTTAAAATCTTGGAAGAATTAATAATAATTCACATACCAAGTTCGGTTCAATTGTTAGTGCCCAACAAAATTATTGGCTCCCGCTCTAGTTTTAAGTGTATATCTCGTTTATACTTCATTATACGACGATAGTGTATATAATAAAAGTTTCTCTAAATAACAAAATAAATAACTTTTGTTATGTACATATTTGCCGATATAATATACACACCAAGTTTCATAAAATTCGGTTCAGCCGTTTATGTGTGAAAAGGTAACAAACAAACATACACGAAAGAAACAAAATGCAGTTATGGTGTCTGTCAATGTACAGACAGAGGTTACAATTTTATATACATATTAGCTCAGATACCCGGCTTCGCCCGGGAATTCATATGATGGTATTTTTTTGGCAAGGTTTTACTTTCCATGATATTTTGACATTTCCCCGTCACAGTGTTTAGGGTTTATACCCGTCGTTGCTGTGGATTTGTTAATAATAAAAATAATTTTTTATATAAGACTTCACTGTCCCTCCATATTGTCATATTTCCCGTCTCCTGTGCATTATGGATATATTTCAATTATTAAGGACAAAATATTAACATATATTACAATTAATTTTTCCAAGTGAGATACCAGGTAGTTCATATAGGAAAGAATTGTTGAGCATATCAGTATTTCTGCGATAATTACTTGCTTCATACATTGTTCCCGAAAAAATATATATAACAGAAGTTACTCTAAATAACAAAGTAAACAACTTTTGTTATGTTCATACTTGCCGAAAAAACAGTAGGAGAAGAAATATTGTTATTTTTAATTCCCAAGGGAGAGGGGGCTTCCCTTATAACCGCCACTCCCGCTTGGAACTAACAATTTTAATATAGCTTATAATCATGGAAAAATTAATACTAATTTACATTAAGAGTTTTGTTAAGTTCGGTTTAATCGTTAAAATTGTTGACTTCCGCTTTAGTTTTTAATGTGTACCTATACTTACGAAAAGTTATCGTAACCTCTGTCTGTACATTGATTTTTTTCGCGAAATTTCACGATAACTTTTCGTTTCACATGTCATAGACACCATAACTACATTTCGTTTCTTTCGTGTATGTTTGTTTGTTTCTTTGTTACCTTTTCACACATAAACGGCTGAACCGAATTTTATCAAACTTGGTATGTATATTACTACTGACCCAACTTAGACTTTAGGCTATATTAAAATTAATGCTAATTCACATACCTAGTTTTTTTAAGGTCGGTTCAACCGTTAGTGCCCACTAAAATAATACGGCAAAAGTGAATATAATAAAAGTTACTCTAAATAACAAAGTAAACAACTTTTGTTATGTGCACGCTTGTCGAAAAACGAATAGAAAACGAAATACCGCTATTTTTAAATTCCGGCCTCACTTACAACCCCCACTCCTGCCCGTCCCTAGAAATGTTGGTATGGCTTATTATAATTAAGGCGTTAGTGCTAATACATATATCGAGTTTTATTTAGTTTGCTTTGAGTCTTTTGTGCCAAATAAATTTGTTCGCTTCCGCTATAGGTTTTAGCGTATATCTCGTTTATAATTCGGTATACGAAGAAAGTGTATATAGCAAACGTTACTCTAAATAACAAAAAAAAACTTTTGTTTTGTTCGTATTTGCCGAAAAACCAATAGGAAACCAAATATCGCTATTTTTAATTTCTGGCTTTCCTTGTAACCCCCATTCCTGCCCGTCCCTAGAAATGTTGGTATGGCTTATTATGATGAAGGAGTTTGTGCTAATACACATACCGAGATTTATTTAGTTTGGTTGGAGACTTTTGTGTCAAATAAAATTGTTTGCTTCCGCAAGAGGTTTTAGCCTATATCTCGTTTAAAATTCGGTATACAACAAAAGTTTATATAACAAACGTTACTCTAAATAACATAATAAACAACTTTTCTTATGTGCGTATTTGCCAAAAATCCAATAGGAAACGAAATATCGCTATTTTTAATTTCAGGTCTCCTTATAACCCCCACTCCTGTTCGTCTCAGAGAATATTAATATAGCCTAAAGTCTAAGATGGGTTAGTAGTAACATACATACCAAGTTTCATAAAATTCGGTTCAGCCGTTTGTGCGTGAAAAGGTAACAAACAAACAAATAAACAAACAAACAGACACCTTAGAAACAAAATGCAGTTATGGTGTCTATGACATGTGAAACAAAAATTTATTTTGAAATTTCGAGAAAAAAATCAATGTACAGACAGAGGTTACAATTTTATATACATACTAGCTCAGATACCTGGCTTCGCCCGGGAATTCATTTGAGGCTGAATGGTGATGGTATTTTTTTGGCAAGGCTTTTACATTCGCACAATATTTTTTTTTATTTCCCTGTCCCAGTGTTTAGAATGTAATACCCGTCGTTACTGTGGATTTGTTAACATAAAAATTATTTGTTATTTAAGACTTCACTATCCTCAATATTTTTTTTATTTCTCGTCCTCTGTGTAAGTAAGTTTTTTTATTATTAACGTAATGGACTATATAATTCATAATCCCTAGAAAGTATTCTAACTTTCCAAACCACGTATGAATAAGTTTCTTTTCCCCTTCATGCAGAACAATGTCCAAAGGTGACAGCTGTTTTAGGTACGTCATAGCCGCTATTAAAATACTCTTTCATAAGTCTCGATTGCAAACTGTGTACTCATATTGGTTTTCCAGTAAAGTATATCATAATACATTAACGGAGCAGAGTTAATGAATACCATGAAATACCTGGGTGCACCCACCTAGCGTTTATTCTTGTAAATTTATTTTATTTTATGCAAATTAAAGAAATTCTCATTCCTGAGCATAATAATACATTGCTATAAATCAATCAATTAACATGTAAACATAGACCAATATGAGGTCGGAAGGGAAGCGGCAGAACTGACAGGACAAAGGAAGTAGCTCGACACCTCCCTAGCCTCAGTGCTGCCAACCTGCAATGCATTTTGGATAGCTATCCTCTAATACATTCAAATATATTAAAAAATCATATTACATTATCTTCACAATTCTAAAACTGTTTCAAATATTTTCCAACGATTTAATTAAATAATGTATTAAAAACACTTAGGAAGAAAAGGTGGTGGCAGTATATACCTTATTTGATGCAACGTGTTACATGGCGTTAAACAATAACATAGTTTTGATTTATTAAAGATAAAATTTGAACATAGATTTGAATTAACTTATCCAGGTGAGATACATGGGCAGTTCATATTGGAATGTATTGTTGAGCATATCAATATTTCTAAGCAAATTACTTGCTTCATACCTTATTTTACAAAAAAAATAATTATAATACAAAATTTACACTAATTATAAAAGTAAACAACTTATGTTATGGTGGCACGAATTGCCGAAAAACAAATAGACGATAAAATATCGCGAAATTTCTTATTTCAAAGCCTCCCTTATAACCCCAACTCCTGTTTGAACATATACATATATATATATATATATATATATATATATATATATATATATATATATATATAAATCATTTCGTCATCTCCTGGGTAGGATCGATGGACATTTGAAGAAATTTTCCGACAAATCGCGTCAGGAGTACGACCTTAATATTGTTTTTTATATTAACTTTTTTTTTTTTTATTCATTTCTCCAGAAACAATGTGTGGAGCAAGTAATTTGGGTAGAAATATTGATATGCTCAACAATTCATTCAAATTTGAATTATGAGGTACCTCACCTGGAAAAATTAATTCAAACCTATGTTAATATTTTGTCCTTAATAACTGAAATCTATGCATAATGCACAGGAGACGGGAAATATGACAATATGGAGGACAGTGAAGTCTTACATAAAAAATTAATTTTATTATTAACAAATGCCAACAACGGGTATTAACCCTAAACACTGGGACGGGTAAATGTCAAAATAGTGTGCAAAGTAAAGCCTTGCCAAAAAAATACCATCACCATTCAGCCTCAAATCAATTCCCGGGCGAAGCCGGGTATCTGAGCTAGTTATATATATATATATATATATACGATCTCGGTGATTTATCTGCAAAATCAGCGTCAAAAGATACCAAAATTCCAGAATGCTACAACAAAATCACACTTAGAAACACAATTAACACATGGCAACAGAAATGGAATACGACTAAGAAAGGACAACATTTAAAGATATTTATTCCAGACATTAAAGAGTACTTAGGACAAAAATTAATATCAACAGACTTTTACTTGACACAATTATTAACTGGACACGGAACAACAAATTCTTATTTTAATCGTTTTGGCCTAACAGATCAACCAAACTGTTACTGCGACTTTACTACTGAACAGACATACAGACACTTGCTCTATGACTGCAGACTACTAACGGACCAAAGAGAAGACTGTAAATCCCAATTAAAATGCCGACAAGAAAATTGGCCTGTTGAGGAAAAACTATTATTTTATAAACATAATAAACCATTAAAACAGTTTGCTGAAGAAATGTATGACTTCTTGAATTATTTGAAACTGAAATACAGTTAAATTAATTAATTATTCAGCATTGAATCCAAAATTTGTTTTAGTGTTTCTTTCCTTTTTTTTTTCTTTTATTTGTTGTAAATAATTTTATTCTACAAATATTTTATGTAATTATAGTTAAAAAAAAAATGTTATGTATCAAGCACACGTTATGTACTAATTATTGTACGGGACGTGTGGCTAATAAACTCCCTTCCTGTAGGCTTACTTCAGCAAGGAAATAATTTATATATATATATATATATATATATATATATATATATATATATATATATGTGTGTCATAACTAAATATCTATTTGTAAATTCCTTCATCCTGTGGATTGTAAATGTGTCTATTCCCTTGGTTCTATCCGGATTCCAACCTATGGATCTAGCTGTAGAATTTCAATCGGTGAGTATGGCCAGCAAATCGACTGCTGGCAGGTTAGATACCCTCCTCATCTACTTCAACAGTTCGACACGCAGTCCCGGGATAATCTAAACTGATTTCCCCCTTTTTGCAACAAGATCCGAGGAGGCGTTTTCTAGGAGGTTAGGACTATGGGTTTTAATGTTTATTTCCACTTTAGTAAGAACAATAAGCAAACAATTCTTGGAACTTAAGTGAGCCATGAGATATTCAGTGATATAGTTGTTTAATGCGAAAATAAATTATTAATTTGGCGTTAATTTCAAGGTATTAATAAATAGTTCTATTAAATATGTTTCATAAGCAGAAAAGTAAATGAAAATGAAGTGCAGGTGTTTAGTTTACGCAGCCCCTCCCACATGGATGACAAGAAACATGGAGAATAGATGGTGTCACATCACCAGCGTCGAAATCTTCTTCTTTTATGAAATGTGACGGAGTGATTAAACGTTCCTATAGGTATAATTTATTAGTAAAAAATTGTCTAAATGTCTATTTTTTTAGAGATAGTCATAAATATTTAAAAAGAAAAGCAAAATGCTATTATGGTTGAAGTTGGTGAGTGGCAACACTGTAATGGTCGGGAGGTTGCATGTAGCCTTGGCGCCATTTCCAAAAAGGCGGGTGTTGGCTGGCCCAGGCTTTGTGTGTTCTTGTCCAAAATGAGTGGCCAAACTAAGTTATCTTCGTTTTTCCAGCCTTTAG
The DNA here is from genome assembly GCA_019009955.1 of Riptortus pedestris. Taxonomy (NCBI): domain Eukaryota; kingdom Metazoa; phylum Arthropoda; class Insecta; order Hemiptera; family Alydidae; genus Riptortus; species Riptortus pedestris. Next base: position 151,635,822 of record CM032231.1, read on the forward strand.
CCAAACGTTCTACATCCGGCTCGCCCCAGAGAAGCCCAAAACGAGTTAAAATTGGCAAGGAAAATAAAACTACTGCAGTTATTGAAGGTTTGTGCACTTTAGTCATGGATCTGAGCTAATTGCTGAAGTGATACTTGACTTATCAAACAGGTAGCTTGTTATCGCTACCACTCATCCAAACAGTTGTTTTAGTCGCATGTGGAATACATTTTTTTTATTTTTATTATTTGTTCCTGTCATAATCAGAAAGAAAAATTCTTTATTTTCTTAGCATCGTTTCCCCTTATCAAAGCAGTTCAGATTATACAATGTTTGTTCATTACAAGGTTGGTTTAAAAATAAACGGATGCATTCATCACACATAAAATAATACAAAGTAATGTAATGCAACTATAAAAATACAATAGTAAATTAAATAGAAACCCTTCACCATTCAAAATTATTTCTAATAAAATTCTATCATTTCCAAAACCAATAAGAGTTTTTATACAGCAATGGCTAAATAAAAGTATACGGCAGTTATAAAATATAACCCACAATTATTCATTATGAACAAATGAACAAAATTTCAAGATGTTTATCATATACATATATAACATTGTTAATTTACGTTTGTCATTGGTGCTAAGTGCTTTGAGAAAATCATTTCCTTGGTTTTCTTTAGAAATAAAATTAAGATATTTGGCTCATTGGGTGTATTACTGTACAATATAAAAATCGTCCAAATTACATATTAAACATTTAGTTTTAGGGCCAATGGAATATGTTTTTGATAGTAAATTTAATCCGCAATTGCTTGATGTCCTTAACTGAAATATTGCTTTTTAACCTTCAACTGCTACCATGATTCAAACTTACATAATTACTACCATGGCTCTCTTGTGACCCACACAAAAAAAGTTTCAATTTTTTAAATGAATTTGTTTAATATAATTTGTTAATGGAATATATAACAAAAGTGACACATTAAAAATACAAATAAAATAAAAATAACTTGTTTTTACACTTTCCAAAAAAAAATATTTGAATTTGAAAAAAGTGCAAAAAAAATTCAAGTCTTCAAATTGCTTAAAAATCTATTTGTAAAAGTGAATTTTAAAAGGGTCATCTTTCTTCTTATCATATTTAAGCGTGTTCTGCTCATTGTGAAACAGAAAGTAATTCAATATCTTAAATAATAAAGAAACTGTGAGGGGCTCTCTGCTACACTAACAAATAAATTAAAATTTTATCTTCACAGTTCCGGCAGAGACATTTAGATTCAGAGTGATTCTTGCAACTTGTGTTATTACATTTATAGCATATTGTTGAATGTTTCTGGTCAGACTTTTTGCACAATTCATCCTCATTTAGCTGTATTTCTGAATCTGTATCATGATCAGAACGAATGGACTGATTGTCACTGTAATAACTCTTTAGATCCTCATTATCATCAGACCCAGGATTCTGATTTCCATCATCTTTGTTCATATATGCCAACCAATCCTTATAATGTCTGTCATCCACAATAAAACTCTCATTAATCATATCACTATGAATACTTTAAACAACGTTTTAATAACGTAATTACTACCACGTGTCAAAAATGCCCCCAAAATGTTAATTAGGCAGACACAGCTAATCAGAGGAACAAGGCGAAGAGGTTAACTGTTCCAGTAGTTACTAAGGGGAGAATACATGATATCTGCTGCTGCTGTCTAGCAACAAACCAGAGAAACCTTCATTGTTATTTTATGCTCGGCTCGTTTTTTACCCAGTGTAGTTGTTAAAGGTTAAATTGAAAATTGTAGATTTACAGTAAGATATTCCTGCTGTTATATCAATGTTCTTCTATTGCTATATATGCTATAATTTTTAGCTGATATTCTATTGGCGTCACAATTCAATAGTTTGTCCCTGTAGGCAGCAATAGATGATGCTTTTCTGTAGCTGAGTGCATCATCTTGGTTCAGCCAAATTGTTGAAGAAATTCAGTTTAACAAGCAGCTCCTTGGTTTGGCTGTGAGCCAGTTATAGCGAAGGGTGTTTGTTGGCGACTGCTCTACTAAATAGAGCCTATTGTAACATTGCCTACATAACTTACTATTATCCGTAGACAATATTTTGCAAAGGGAGGCTTTTAAAATGTTGCTGGAAACAGAATTGTTACCATGATTATTTTCACTTTATCTATGAGATATTGTTTTTCATCTCCTCTTTTTCCTAAATAGCATAGATCTACCTTCAATGATATAAATACTAATGCCTTTTTATAACATCTTCTTAATCGTTTACAAGTTTATTTGGTTTTTTTTACTAGAATTGGATGTTTAAATTTTTTTTATTTTCTGCTTTCATGATTCATTCCATAGATAAAACTACATTAAACGAGATATGCTTTACACTTGAGAATCTTGTTTAAATGAAAGTACCTCAAGGGGGTGTACTAAGTACCACCCCCTTTAACACCACCATGAGCTCAATTCATGAATATATTCCACCAACAGTAAAATACTGCCTGTATGCTGACGATTTGTTTATTTACCATTGTTATTGTTCCTACGACCAAGCATGTTCAATTGTACAACAGACGATAGTAAATTTAGAGAGCTGGTCATCTCACACTGGGATGAAGTTTTCATCCGGGAAATCTAAGAGTATAATATTTGCTAAAAGAAGGAATTCCCTAGCTCCTAATTTTACCATCAGTAATGCCCCTATTATAAATATGGATAACATTAAAATTTTATGTCTAATATTTGATAAAAAAATTAACCTTGATACCCCACATTTAAGATCTTCTTACAAGATGCAAGAAATCCTTGAATCTTTTAAGAATTGTAAGTAATACTAAGTGGGATGCGGACAGATGCTCTTTGCTAAAACTCTATCGTGCCTACACCAGGTCTCTACTGGACTATGGCTGCATAGCATATTCATCGGCCCATCCCAAAATGTTAGATACTGTCCATAACATAGGTCTTCGCCTGGCCTCAGGGGCATTTAGGTCTATTCCGGTAAATAGCATTTATGTGGAGGCTGGTGAACCACCCTTAGATCTCAGGAGGAAGAAACTATGTATAAAATATGTCCTAAGATCTAAATTCTTAAATACTCCATGCTCAAAGTCAGTCCTACATAATACTACAATAAATACCTGGTTCACCGAACTATAACTTTGATAACATTTAATGGAAATAAACATATTTCATTATAGGAAAAATGGGGAATAGGTACTGTCAGATCCATAGCGTGTCCAACTTGAGGGAAATCTGCTTAGTTTACACAGGCCCTGGAGTGATGGACATTTCTTGAACTTGATGTAGTCAAGTTGAGAATATATACTATGAAAGATGACTGTATTTCATATCATTAATATTAGTTTTTTTTATACACATTAAAACATGTTATGAACCTTTTACATTTTTTAATACCTTAGAAGAAAGATTTGAGGACTTCAGTCAATGCAAAAAATGTTATTTATTAATGTCCACTTAGTGCAACTACGGCTAATTGGGACGGGTTATCTACAGGTTACCACCCTTTTCTAGCCAGGCTGGGACCAAGGATTTTACCTAATGAGTTTCTTACTAAATAAATTCTTATTGTCCAAGGAGGGAATTGAGCTCGTCACTCTAGGTTTGCTGTGTGAGATGATTAAGTCCAACGTATTAACTTATGGCTAACCTGAGCCCAAAGCCAATGTAATTATTTCTAATAAAGATATTAAACAATAAAAACAACCAATGAATTTGTTACATTCCATTTGGAGTTATGTCATGAAAACAGAATTGCGACCGCTAAAGAGTTAACAGGCATATATATATATATATATATATATATATATATATATATATATATATATATATATATATATAATTTTGAACGGACCTTAGAAGAAATTTTTTGAAAATCTCGCCATGAGTATGACCTCAATAGCTGATTTCCCTTAACCCTTTCCTTTCCCAAACCCACTATAGTGGCGTTGCGCAAGGAAAGGGTTAAGGCAAATCTGCTAATAGAGAATATATGGAGAGATAATATTACTAGTGTGCCTTACCAGTAGGTGGGAGATCTGCTTAGTTTATCCAGCCGGATTCTGCTGTAAGTTTGATAATACGATTGGTTTGATTATTAGATGTAGGAGAGGTCGGAGAGCTGGTTCATAGCCCTAGCTCTCAGAACATCAACATGAACCTTGTCAAAGAAATGGAATCATATTCTGAGAGGTTGCCTCTTCTGGACAAGAGGATTGGCCCATCGTGGTTCAAGGCGTTGAAGGGAGAATTCGACAAGCCCTACTTCAGAAAGGTATGCTATTCCCGATATTTCTTGCTAACATTGTTTGTCCTAATGACTCATCAATGTTAATTAACAACCAACAACATCAATCTAACTGATAATTCAGCTCTTGTTTCGTCTGTAGTAAGTAACTAAAGTAATTCTTAAGTGATGAGGTTGTCTGTCACTTAGGTTGAAATGGAACTACTTCAGATTGCCGACGTTTCGGTGAAATTTATTACCATTGTCAAGGCCTGCAAAATTACATATATATTATTAGTTATTTATTAACGTCCACTTTATACAACTATGGCTAATTGAGACGGGTAATCTACAGGTTAGTACCCTTTTCTATACAGGCTGGGACTAAGGATTTTGTTTAATAAGTTAGTCACTATATAAATTCCTATTTGTCGAGGCGGGAATCGAACTCGCCACTCTAGGTTTACCATGCAAGATTTAAGCCAACTCATGTGGCTAACCTGAGCCCCAAATTGGCATATATATCAACAACAAACAGGGATGGATTGTTATTCTTTGTTTTTTAGTGATACTTGATTATATTATATAAGTTGAAAGTCTATGTTAATGTTATAATAAGTTAAAAGTAAAAATCAGTAGAAATATATATATATATATATATATATATAGTTCTTCAGTTTTATGGCAAGGGTCACCAATAAAAACACATTTTTCGATACTTATATAAGACCTTTCTCTATCCTGCCCCACATGCTTCGTACTCATATAGAAAATTTTGTGAAAATCACATCTTGAGTTTGCCCTCAATAATTGCCTTTCCTAAATGGAAATCTGCCAAAATCACTTCTCTAATATCCATCGATCCTACCTACGAGATGAAGGAAACGTCTCTTCAAAGTCATATATATGACCACTCTTGTGGTCGGAATTTTTGTTTGATCGTTACCAAACTTGATATTCAAACATTTTATCTAAAAACTTAATATCAAGTTCATTATTTAAAAGCTGTAATAAGACAAGTGTGTGGGGGGGGGGTTTGAAAATTCAAAATATCTGCTATTACATGTTGGATTGAAAAATTGTACAGAATCAGCAGTCTTGTTGCAAGTTTCAATCTCCTAGAAATATTGTTATATGCATTTTTTTTTTTCTTGAATATCAACGGAGATATAATTTTTTTTTATTCATTGTACTTCAACAATAAGCAGAATATATCGCAGACAGTTTTATTGCAAGCATGAATACCAAATATTGTTTTTAACGGACATTTACTATCCATGATACATATAAATAAGCTGTGTGATTACGTCATTTAAGTTTTTACATTCTTGACTCAAATATGTTTATTTAATCTATACCATAATCAATATTTAACCATTTCATTCAATACAAAATATGATATTCGTTAATGGCTAAATCGAATCAGGAAGGGGGGATAAGGGAAGGGGGAATTCGCTATCGAGGTCGTACTCGTGACACAATTTTTGTCATTTTTCTTCAAATGTCCATCGATTCTGCCTAGTAGATGACGAAAATGAGGTCCGTTTAAAACTGTATATACCTATCTATATAAAACTCCAAAACATGGATGTTATTAATATTAAAGTGTAGTAAAAAAGAAGAAACTTAGTATTTATGTTTCACATTCTCTTTTATGTATGCTTTTGGCAGGAAAGGGGTAGCAATCTCTTTCCAACCAATAAATTGTTGACTCCCGCTATAGTTTTTAGTGTATATCTCATTGTATGACAGAAGTATATAAAGCAAGAGTTACTATAAATAACAACATAAAGAACTTTTGTTATGTGCATATTTGCAGAAAAACCAATAGGAAATGAAATATTTGCTTTTTTTAATTTCAGGCCTCCCTTATAACCCCCCACTCCTGATTGTATCAGTATAGCCTATAGTCTAATTTGGGTTAATAGTAATATTTGTACCAAGTTTCATTAAATTCAATTCAGCTATTAATGCATGAAAAGGTAAGAAACAAACACCTAAGCCAGAAATTGGAGATAATATGTCTAAGGCATGTGAAACAAAAAAGTATTGTGAAATTTTGAGAAAAAAATCAATGTACAGACAAATGTTACAATTTGATATATATACATATTTTTTTTCCAGCTGAATGAGTTTGTGCTTAGTGAAAGGAAGAAACATAAGATCTTCCCTGCTGCTGAGAATGTCTGGAGCTGGACAAGACAGTGCTCCATCGACAGCGTGAAGGTTGTCATCTTGGGCCAAGATCCTTACCATAATCCTGACCAGGCACATGGTAAATGATTCATCTCGACTACTTACTAACTCCTCTTTACCCTCTAAAGGAAATCTGCTAAAATTATTTGAATAATCATTTGAAGTTTCCATTTCTTTTAGATTTCCCTTAAGGGAAGTCAGCTATTTTAAGGTCGTACTCCTAATGCGATTTTTGAAAAATGCCTTCAAATGTCCATCGATCCTACACAAAAATAAGGTCCGTTCAAAACTATATATATATACTAGCTCAGATACCCGGCTTCGCCCGGGAATTCATTTGAGGCTGAATGGTGATAGTATTTTTTAGCAGGCTTTACATTGCACAATATTTTGACATTTACCCGTCCCAGTGTTTAGGATTGATACCCGTCGTTGCCGGTGATTTGCTAATAATAGAATTATTTGTTCGATAATTCTTCACAGTCTTCGATATTTTTATATTTCCCGTCTCTTATACATGTAAATATTGTGAATTTTTATTTCAGGCCTCCCTTATAACCCCCTTCCCGTTCAAACCTAAAAATTTTAATATAACTTATAATCATGGAAGAATTAATGCTAATTGACATACCGAGTTTTGTTAAGTTCGGTTCAGCCGTTAGTGCCCGCTAAAGTTTTAATGTATAACTCATTTATACTTAGGTATACAACAAAAGTGTATATAACAAAAGTTACTCCAAATATCAAAATAAACAACTTTTGTTATGTTTATATTTGCGGAAAAACCAATAGGAAGTGAAATATCGCTATTTTTAATTTCAGGCTTCCCTTATAACCCCCACTCCTGCCCGTCCATAGAAATGTTGGTATGGCTTATATGGAAACGAAAAGTTATCGTGAAATTTCACAAAAAAAATTAATGTACAGACAGAGGTTACAATTTTATATATATATATATATATATATATATATATATATATATATATATATATATATATATCGGAAATAGCCATGCGGGACGTCCAGTTGATGAAGTTGCTGTTAGGAGCATTATTCAAAAAAAGATGAGTGAAAAAGTGGAGGGGGATAGATTAGGAAAAGATTTTCATTTATTCTGAAAAACTAAAACTTCTATTCTATTAGTCCCCAAAAGTTAGCCTTTAGGATTGGCTATTTCGGAAAAACAATACGTCGTGGAGGGAAGTGTAATTGTACACATTGAAGACTTGCTATGAAAATACCATCATTAGTCAGTCAACATCGCCCTGGGAACCTTAGCTAGTATATATATATATATATATATATATATATATATATACCAGACCCCCTTCCTACTACATATGTATTTTAATTTTGTATCTTATACTTATTACTGTGGTTACAACTCCACATTTAGCTCCTTAAGAAGGCAATAATATTAAATACTGCAAAAATATTATATATATGCACAGGCTTAACTGATTTCCTCGAGGAGTCTCAATAATGATTGTATTTTCTTTTGGCTTGAGTATGTACAATATATATCAATTTTACCGAAACATGAATTCCGTGAGGTAAACCGAATCATCCGGTCGCTCAGGCCTGGAAGGGTAAATAGTAATTCCCATCAACAAATTCATTATTTTTATATATTGTTTGAATAACTTGTATCACATTTATTGTCATTTTTAATCATTTCATTGAAATGACTGTCGTCCGTAAGATGTATAGATCTTGACGATGAGCGTTTTATTGGTCGATGGCTCGTGGAAGGCTCCATAGCAAATCATATACTATGTAAAACACACGAAAAGAATACGAACATACCGTGTTACAAGCTATAATGAAAGGTATGCAAGATCAAGACATATGTAAACCGAGGCTGGAGCAAAACGAGCTATAGCTAGTCAAGGTCGAATGGCGTTGACAAACTAACCCAAAACACTTCCTGAGTGTAGAGGAAGGAAAGACTCACAGCTAATGAGGTGGAGAGCCCGCCAATATTAGCAGGTCTACCAATACATGAAATATGAAAATCTCTCCCGGCCTCTCGGGCCGGTGTTTCGGTAAAAGTGATATATTTCACACTTCTCATCCATCAGATGGCATTTATCCCGGTAACTAGAGGGAACTTATAGAAATTTTTAGTCTCAAAGAATAAAAAATGAGTTCCTGGTCAATCACTCCTCACTAGCACATTCAGTCGACTTTAACATTGTTTTGTTTAAATAATTTATGATATTTGAAGAAATATTTCTGGGGGGGGGGGGGATAAGATCACCAAAAGAGCAAATAATAAAAGTATAAGTCTTCATCATGGAAAGCTTAATGAGTACATCTTCCTGTCTCTCGTCTTCAAGTTTCTACCAGGAAAACTCCTTCGTAATTAGCGTGCAGCAGAAAGGGTGAAAAATGTGGAGTGGGTCATCAACAAGTGACCTCTTTCCCTTTTTGCCTAAGAAATCACCAAATAAAAGGCCAGATCTGGCAAAATTAATACAAAAGCTTTAGTGCGAGTCTTTTCATGTATAATAACTTGCATTAGATATTTATTAATTGCTTTATACATTATGTATTTTCTTTATATATATATATATATATATATATATATATATATATATATATATATATATATATATATATATATTTGTTGCCGCTCTAGCAGTCACAATTTTTGTTTGATTGTTATCAAACTCGCTAAATGTTTTATGTAAAAAGAAAGATCAAGTTCGTTAATGGCTAAAATTGGACCAGTAGAAGGGGGGGGGGGTCCGAAAATTCGTAATATCTCCGTTACTGTAAAGCAATCAAAAAATTGTATAGAACCAACCTTATTGCAAATTAAATGTACTATAAATATTGTTGTATACATCTATTCTCTATCTTGAATATTAACTGAGAAATTTGCATTTTGCAGTTTTGAGCCTTCAGCAAACCCCCACTTCTACTCATGTCATGTTAACAATAAACTGTTATTCCGTGAACCACTTCGTTACAAGGTTAAATACCAAATATTGTTTCATTGAACGTTTACTTTGTTAGGTATATGCTCTGTTGCTCCCCCCCCCCTTCTTTTGTTATTTGATTTATAAAATTTGAGTGATTGAGATAAAACTGATTCTGATTCATTACAAATTACAGCACTAGCTTTAGTAAATTGTTTTCATTGAAATTAATATGTTATATTCAGATATATTTCATTAGTTGCTTGTCTTTCCAGTCTATCTATCTATTCAGCATTACAAGGTTGGCTGGCCTGTTTGTTTATAATTCAGCTGCTTTCCATTGTAGAGATTATTAACTTGTATTGTTAATTGACTGATTGTTAATGCTCTAGAAGTCGTAATTTTTGTTTAAACATTACCAAACTCAGTATTTAGTCATTTTATGAAAAAAGAAAGATCAAGTTTGTTAACGACTGAAATCAGGCCAATGGGAAGAGGGTTTAGAGGGGAGGAATTTCAAAATATCTCTGTTATTGTGAGCTGGATTGAAAAATATTATGGAACCAATTTTATTGCAAATGTAATGTTCTATTAATATTGTTACATACATGTTTGTTCTAAATTGAATATTAACAGCGATATTTACATATTTTAGTTTTCAGCCATCAGTAAAGTCCCACTCCTACTCATGTGATATTAACAATAAGCTGTTATAGTATTAAACACATTATTTGAAGCCTAAATACCAAGTATTGTTTTCATTGAACTTTTATGTTTTGAGGTAAATGCAAATTTTGAGGCGGCACACGTGGGAAATCTCCCACGCCCCTGCGCGACAGACTTTTTTTTTCTTGACATTCCACCATAGATGAGTTGAATAAAGTTAAATAGGTCATATTTCCACAAAAAATTATTAATTAAATAAATGATTAAGAATTTGCAACAGTAGGCACTCAGGAGTGTATTTATATACCTCTTGAAATATAATTATCATTAATCAAATTAAATCTGGAGACTGAAATCATTATCAGGTAATGAACTTGTATAATTGATTTGATAAGGAAAGTAAGGCTCAGTGCAGATAAATTAGTATTTATTTTAAATCAGAATTGGTCAATACTTCATAATATCATTCAATATATTTTTCAATTATCTCAAATTAATTAATTGCGAAACAACAGATAGTGACAAAAAGAATATACATAATGTTTAAAGCTTTTTATAAATATCTAATACAAATTATTATAACTAAAAAGTCTTACACTAAAGCTTTTTAGCAGATTTCCTTTGAGGGAAATCAGCTATTGAAGTCGTACTCATGACGCGATTTTCAAAAATTTTCTTCAAATGTCTATTGATTCTACCCAGGAGATGACGAAAATCATGTCCGTTCAAAATTTTATATATATGTATATATATATATATATATATATATATTTGTCTGTTAACGCTCCTCCAGTGTTCAAAATTATTGTTTGATCTTTACCAAACTTGATATTTAGTCGTTTTATGTAACAAGAAAGATAAAGTTCGTTAACGGCTGAAATCAGAACAGGGGAGTGGGGAGGGGGAGAATTTTGAAAATTCGAAATAACTCCGTTGTTTTACTTTGGATCTAAAAAATTGTATAAAATCAATCTTATTGCAAATTAAATATACTATAATTATTGTTATATGAATTTATTCTTTAACTTCAATATTAATTAAGATTCATGCAAATATATTCATGTGACCCCGCCCCCATCTTAAGTTCTTGTACTTCTAAAATTTGATTTGAGATAAAAATTATTCTGATTCATTATAAATTACAGTACTAGATGTAGTAAATAGTTTACAATAAAATTAATATATTACATTCTGATATGTTTTTCTTTCTGGTGTGCCGTTGGCAGACCTGTTTGTTTATTTTTGAGACGCTTTCTGCTGAGAGGGGAAAGATTTCTTATTACCGTTTGTATTCATTCACTTAATATTCATGGTATTGTGTTAGCAGTATGTAGGTTTACCTAGTAAGGTCCAAAGGTTTCCGGCCTGGGATAGAAGGAAAGGTGAAAGAAAAAAACTGGTTTTACTGTTTTTCAATATATTCTCCTCTAAGTTCAATACACTTATTACAACGCTTTGGCAACATTTCTATACCATGAAAAAAATAATTTTCTTTTTTGTTAAAAAAATGTTCTTCCACTGCTGCTTGGAGCTCTTCGTCAGTGTTAACTAGCCTTCCAGGAAGGTCAGATTTTAATTTTGAGAAATGGTAGAAATCATTAGGAGCCAAGTCTGGGCTGTAGGGTGGGTGAGAGATTTCTTGGAATCCACAGTCCTTCACAGCGGCCTTGGAAATCAATGCTGTGTGGACAGGGGAATTGTCGTGAAGGAGGCGGGCGCCTCTACTTAACTTCCCTCGCCTCTTCTCTTTAATGGTGTCTCGTAAAGTAAGTAGGGCTGCATAATACTCACCATTCATTGTGGTATTCCTTTCTTTAAAATCTATCAACAGTATTTCTTTACAGTCCCAAAAAATTGTGGCCATTATCTTTTTTGTTGACTGCGTGAGATTTGCCTTTAAAGGAGGCGCTTCTCCTGGTCTTCTCCATTCCATGGACTCTCTTGTACTGAGTGGGTCATAATATAGAACCATTGTCTCATCCCCAGTTACAATTGAGTCCAAAAAATTCTTGGGGTCGGCATTATACTCGCATAAAAATCATTGCAGCAGTGAACTCGTTCCTGTTTTTGATGAGCTGAAAGAATTTTTGGAATCCATCTTGCACTAACCTTGTTCATATAGAAATGTTCTTTGATGATCCTCAAAACACTTGTTTTTGAAAGCCCCAACCTCGCTGCTATTTCCTTGGTTTTCAGTCGTCGGTCAGACAGCAATTCAGATTCCACAAGTTGGATTGTTTCAGAAGTGACAGCTTCCAGTGGGCGACCGGGACGTGGGTCATCTTCTAGACTTTCTCTCCCTAACTCAAATAATTTTGCCCATTCTTTCACTGTGGAATACGAGGGGGAGGACTGCCTGTATACACAATCCAAGCGCTCTTTAATTTGCGCAGGAGTAAGACCCTCTTTACAAAAGAATTTAATTACCGCACGGTACTCGAGTTTAAACATTGTAAAAATGGGGAGTTTCCTTTAAGGCTGGACACTGACTGACAAGACTGAGGAAGTGCGGGCGATGGGTATGGAGTGAGCAGGCATGGACCTGCATAGGCGTGACCTTACTACGTATATATTATGAAACCTCACGAGGGAAATCTGCTTAGCTTACGCAGCCTCTGTGTGACCTACTTTTTCACCCTTTCTGCTGCACGCTATACACTTATTATTTGCTCGTGATTTCGTTAGTGATCTTATGCCCCTCCCCCCAGAAATATTTCTTTAAATATCATAAATTATTTAAACAAAACAATGTTAAAGTCGACTGAATGTGCTAGTGAGGAGTATCCATTTACATCTGCTATGTCACACATAACACAGCATAAGTAAGTACAACTATGAATACAAAGTTTCTTCTTCAGTTATACATTAGAGTATTTTTAATGATGGTAATTAAATATATAAAATCGTTGTGCTTGCAGCCACTTTTGGGAAATTAAATTTGTATTCTTGCATAGTTTATAATTAAAAATGCTGTTCATAATTATGAATTTTATGGCCTTATGGTACTTGAATGATTTCTGTCCATGGTTATGATTTATATTGTAAACTGTATTCTGAACAGTGGAGAAGGATTGACCAGCAACTCATTTTAGCAGATTTCCCTCAAGGGAAATCTGCTATTGAGGTCGTACTCATGATCCGATTTTCAAAATTTTTCTTTGAATATCCATCTATCCTACCCAGGAGATGATAAAAATGAGGTGCTTTTAAAACTCTCTCTCTGTGTGTGTGTGTGTGTGTGTGTGTGTGTGTGTGTGTGTGTGTGTGTGTGTGTGCGTGCGTGCGTGCGTGCGTGCGTGCGTGCGTGTGTGTGTATATTACTATCGGACCCAACAGACTTTGTCCTGCATGATATTTCAAGCGATTAGGATATTAAATTAAATATTATGTTTAAAACAAAAGCTACTATTAATAACACAAAAAACATTTTTTTTTTTATGTGCACGTTTGTTTAAAAACAAATAGAAAATGAAATATCACGATTTTTTATTCAGGCCTCCCTTATAACCCCCACTCCCATTCGAGCCTAAAAAATTTAATATAGCTTATAACCATGGAAGAATTAATGCTGATTTACACATATAGTTTGTAGTTTACATGTTTAGTTACATTTATACTTTGTTATACGAAAATACACAATATACAAAAGTTACTCTAAATAACAAAATAAACAACTTTTATCCTGTGCATATTTGCCGAAAAACCAATAGAAAACAAAATATCGCTATTTTTAATTTTATGCCGCCTTTACAACTGCCATTCCTGCTCCATCTGCTGGACTGTTTGGTTTAGATTCACAAACCATTCAGGGCGTCACCCAAACACATACAAATAAATTCCTTCAAATCTGTCCGTTTAGGAGGAGTTCAGTGGCATATATATATATATAATATATATATATATATATATATATATATATATATATATATATATATATATAGAAAGATCAAGTTCGTTAACGGCTGAAATCGGACCAGTGTGAGGGGGGGTTTAGAGGGGAGGATTTTCGAAAATTCGAAATATCTTCGTTACTATACGTCGGATCGAAAAATTGTACAGAATCAATCTTATTGCAAATGGCATTTACTATGAATATTGTTATATACATTTATTCTCAATCTTGAATATTAACTGAGATATATTTTACATTGCATTGGGGGTGACTTTCCCGCCAAAAGCTCGTTCGGCCGTTTCCTTGATTGTTCGGCTCTCGTGAAATTTCTCTATTGTAAACCTTCACCTGGGAAATCTGCTTAGTTTACGCAGCCCCTGCGTAACGGGCTTTTTCAAAATGAACTGATATTTCAGACTCCCATAGGCAAATTACTTTAAAAATCCTCTCTCTTGTTTTCTTCCCATTGATACAAAATACTAACCAATTTAAAAACTTTGAGGTTGGCTAAGTGAGTAAACTTGACATCTCATCAAAATTTAACTAAATAAATAGATTTAGTAAATATCAAGTGTAATAAATAATTATTAATACAAATTACATAAAAATACTTAAGTAGGTAATATTTTTTTTTGAAAAAACCTTAAAATCGCAAAGTAAAGATAAAACAAAAATCAGTGTGATGGATGAACATGGTGACTTTGTAGATCGGATACAATATTGGTGAGCTGCATCCTTAAATCTCTACTCGTTGGTTTTTAAAGGGTTTCTTTGTTTTGTCAACATGTTTGTAACCACACTGTAGCCTTTTAGCAGATTTCCCTTAAGAGAAATAATATATATATATATATATATATATATATATATATATATATATATATATATATATATATATATATGTGGTCGAAAACATCAGCACAATTATATATATATATATATATATATATATATATATATATATATATATATATATATATATTTATTATGTTATATTAATAATAAGCTCTTATATCATGAACCTCTTCATTACTAGGTTAAACAAGGAATATTGTTTTCGTTGAACTTTCACTTTGTGAGATATACGCAAATACTTTCTGTTGATCCCCTGCCCTTTTTTGTTCTCGGATTACTAAAATTTAAGTAATTGTGATTAAAATTATTCTGATTCATTAAAAATTACAGCACTAGCTATAGTAAATAGTTTTTAATCAAATTAATATGTTATATTAAGATATTTTTTATTTCTGGTCTAGAGTTTAGGTTGGCTAGCCTGTTTACAATTCAGACGCTTTCCAGTGTAGAGTTATTAACTTCTAACTGAAAGATTACTCATTTCCGTTTGTATTTAATCACTTAATATTCACAGTAGTGTTACCTGTATGTATATTTATCTATTGTCACACAAATGCATTCATGCCTCTCCTTCTCTCCAGAATAATTCTTAGAGCTAGAATAGCTTCTCTTCTTCTTCTTCCGGATCGCAATTCAAATTGATCTTTGTCAACATTGTGTTCAATTTTATCCCTTAGTCAATTTTAATTATACTTAATATTATTTTAATAATAAAATTGTTATTTATTATTAATAAACAATAATTTGGCAACACGGCAAAGAACAACTAATGAATTTCTTTAACTTTATGAACAAACAGCACCCACAGATCAAATTCACCATAGAATTAGAAAATGAAGGGAAATTTCCATTTCTTGATCTTTTAATCATTAAAAAAGGCAATAATAGATTCAGTCATACAGTGTACAGAAAACCAACAGCTACAAGTAGATATCTGAATGTCTCATCCCACCACTATCCAGCTCAAAAACATGGCTTCATCTATACGTTAGTAAACAGAGCTATTTTATTGTGCAGCTATGAAACCCATTTAAAAGTTGAAATAATACAGTTAAAGGAAGAACTACACTACAACGGCTACAAAAAAACAGAAGTAACAAGAGTATTAAGAGGAAACTTGATATCACCAAGATTCAATTAGACATTGAAAATGCTCATGTTAAACCATTGAGCAAAGTAACACTTCCTTATATTGAGGGGACTTCAGAAAAACTGGCAAGAATACTTCGTAAATATAATTTACGAACAGTATTCAAACCACATAAAATATTCAACGAGTACTTAAAGAGCCCAAAAGACACCTAATTTTTACAAGATAGTGGAGTATATATGTGTATAAGAGTCAACCACACAAGTATTTCTTCTCACCAAATTAAATTCGATGAGATACAAGTTGTACACAGAGAGAAGACCACCTCGGTAAAAGATTAGCTCTAGAAGCTCTCGAAATTAACAAGAGAACTAATACAATAAACTGGGTCCGCAGTGTCTCCATGGAAAGCAATATTAAAATATACTCCAAAACATATGATTGAATGAAGTAACAATTCAAATTAAAACATTGCCTGATGAAAATGGACACATATCCATCTAAAATTTGCAAACCAACAAACATTCAAACCGCTGGAGCAGATAGCCCAACTCCTCACAATGAAAATATTTTAGAGGTGTGAAAAAGAAGAGAAATAGTTCCATAATAACTCATGGTGCTATTTTTTTTAGTGCTAAGGAAGTTATTTAGTGACGAAATTCATTAAATAACGTCCTAAAAAATCCCACCCTGGCTAGAAAAGGGTGGTAACCTGTAGATAACCCGTCCCGATTAGCCTAAGTTGCAAAAAGTGGACGTGAATAAATAAATAATAATATTTTTTTTAAGTATAACTATAAATAGTTGTTAGTTATAAATATAAGTAGTATATATAATCTAAAATTATTAAACCGAAACTGATTCGTCTGATGACGATGTATCAGAAAGGCCAATCAGATAGCAACAGAACCATCCTCTTCCTATTATTCCTCTGTAATTGTAGTTAAAAAAGTCCGTCATTAAGTGAATAAATACAAACAGTTATAAGAAATCTTTCCCCTCCAGGTGTCTGAAATGTAAACAAACAGGTCTGCCAACCCGACTCTCACCGGAAAGAAAAACAATTACTGTAGTATATCAGAATATAACATATTAATTTCATTGAAAAATATTTATTTACTATATATAGTACTGTAATTTATAATGAATCAGAATAATTTTTATCTCGATAAATCAAATGTAATTAGTCTAAAACTTAAGATGGGGGGGGGAGTCACCTCAACATATTTGTTGTCTCTTAGTTGTAGGTCTCTTGAGAACAATATTTGGTATTTAAGCTTCGAATAATGTGATTTATTACATAGAGTATTGTTAGTTTAACATGAGTAGGAGTGGGGGTTTGCTGAACGCTGAAAACTATAAAATACAAATATCTCGGTTAATATTCATTATACAGAATATATGTATAGAACAATATTTATAGATCCTTTAATTTGAAATATGATTGGTTCTATGCAATTTTTTGAACCGACTTATAGTAACGGAGATATTTCAAATTTTCAATATTCCCCCTCTAACCCCCCCCCCACTAGTCCGATTTCAGTCATTAATGAACTTGATGGTCCTTTTTACCTAAAGGATTAAATATGGAGTTAGGTAACGATCAAACAAAAATTCCGACCGCTGGAGTGTTAACAGACAAATATATATATATATATATATAATTACTAACGGTTACTACAGGTTAAACTAAACTCGGTATGTGAATTAGCATTAATTCTTCCATGATTATAAGCTATATTATAATTTTTAGATTGGTATGGGAGTGGGGTTATAAGGGTAGCCTGAAATATAAATAGGTGATATTTCATTTTCTATTTGTTTTAAGGCAAAAATGCACATACCAAAAGTTGTTTACTTTGTTATTTAGAATAACTTTTGTTTTATACATTTTTTTCGGTATGAAGCAATGTAATTTGTGTAGAAATATTGAAATACTCAACAATTCTTTCCAATATGAACTGTGGTATTTAAGTAATGTAATGTTGATAAAACTCAAGCGGGAGCAGAAGTTGTCCGTAGGCTAACTCGGTTAATTGTATTAACTAATTCCCTGTGAAATGTTGTATTTTTTTTCTACTCGCACTTACTATTATGCATGTAATGTTCTGCTCGGATTGATTTTTGACAGGAAATATGTACATTCAATTTACTTGAATTTAATTATAATGAATGCTATTCATGATTATTCATGGTGTATCAAACAGTGGATAGGGATTGATTAGGGATTAATTTTCATTTATTCCTCAAAACTAACATTTCTATTCTATAAGTCCCCTACCTGACTCTTAGCCCATTAACCATTAGCCCAGACGGGAAGTGTAGTTGTACACATTGTAGCCTTGCCAAATAAAAAACACCATCACGTTAAGACTCTAATGATTCCCGAGCGAAGCTGGGTACTTTAGCTAGTGTATGTATGTATGTATGTATGTATGTATATATATATATATATATATATATATATATATATATATATATATACTAGCTCAGATACCCGGCTTCGCCCGGGAATTCATTTGAGGCTGAATGGTGATGGTATTTTTTAGCAGGCTTTACATTGCACATTATTTTGACATTTACCCGTCCCAGTGTTTAGGATTGATACCCGTCGTTGCCGGTGATTTGCTAATAATAGAATTATTTGTTCGATAATTCTTCACAGTCTTCGATATTTTTATATTTCCCGTCTCATACATGTAAATATGGTGAATTTTTATTTCAGGCCTCCCTTATAACCCCCCTCCCGTTCGAACCTAAAAATTTTAATATAACTTATAATCATGGAAGAATTAATGCTAATTGACATACCGAGTTTTGTTAAGTTCGGTTCAGCCGTTAGTGCCCGCTAAAGTTTTAACGTATAACTCATTTATACTTAGGTATACGGCAAAAGTGCATATAACAAACATTACTCTAAATAAAAAAATATACAAATTTTGTTATGTGCATATTTGCTGAAAAAGCAATAGGAAACGAAATATCGCTATTTTTAATTTCAGGCTTCCCTTATAACCCCCATTCCTGCCTGTCCCTAGAAATGTTAGTATGGCTTATTATAAGGAAAACGTTAGTATTAATTCACATAGCGAGTTTGATTTAGCTCAGTTGAGTCTTTTGTGCCAAATAAAATTGTGGACTCCCGCAATAGTTTTTAGCGTATAACTCATTTATACTTCCGTATACGGCAAAAGTGCATATAATAAAAGTTACTCTAAATAACAAAATAAACAACTTTTGATATGTTTATATTTGCGGAAAAACCAATAGGAAACGAAATATCGCTATTTTTAATTTCATGCTTTCCTTATAACCCCTACTCCTGCCCGTCCATAGAAATGTTGGTATGGCTTATTATAATGAAGGCCTCACTGCTAATACACATACCGAGTTTTATTTAGTTCGGTTGAGTCTTTTTTGGCAAATAATATTGTTGATTCCCGCTATAATTTTTAGCGTATGACGCATTTAAACTTCGGTATACGACAAAAGTGTATACAACAAAAGTTACTCTAAATAACAAAATAAACAACTTTTGTTATGTGCATATTTGCCGAAAAACCAATAGAAAACGAAATATCGCTATTTTTAATTTCAGGCTTCCCTTATAACCCCCACTCCTGTTTAGTGAAAAAAATCAATGTACAGACAGAGGTTACAATTTTATATATATATATATATATATATATATATATATATGTGTGTATGTATGTATGTATGTATAATTTTGAACGGACCTCATTTTCGTCATCTCCTGGGTAGGATCGATGGACATTTGAGGAAATTTTTCAAAAGTCGCATCATGAGTACAATAATAAATAACAATAAGTAACGCAATAATTATTTTTTGACACAGTCTTTATGTAAATTAAGTCTAAATTTAATAAACAATTATGGTTGTATCTTTGAATTGAAATATCTTTATAATTTTGTTTGTATGTAGTTTTATATGTAACAATTAAATGATATTAATGCTTTCTGAAATTGTATTGTGTTGTAGGTTTGTGCTTCAGCGTGCCTCCTGGAGTCCGTCCTCCTCCCAGGTATGTTCTCTCTCTTCCTCTTAGTAAACTTCTATTTGCTAATATTGTTTATTTGATATCAGTAGTAGGCAAAGGTTCAGAATTTATAGGAGCACTATTTCTTCTTCATTCACTTTATTATAACTATATATGTTTCGAGTTGTTTAACTTCTCAGGAGTATGATCCTTACTACTAATAGTCCGTCACGCAGGGGCTGCGTAAACTGAGCAGATTTCCCACGTGAAGGTTTACAATAGATAAATATGTGTTGCGATCTGGCTGCGGTGATAAGCAGTGGAAGCTGTAATATATAAAAAATCCCACAACCAAACCACTAACAAGAATTTAGGGAGGGCCACCAACAATCGACTCAAGTTAAAATTCAAATATATAAATTTATTTATAATAAAAATATTCACCAATTATAAATATTAATAATTAAAATGAAAAGGCACCTTTATAATTATAATGGGGGACACTTAATAATACTTAGTCTATATTACAATAAAAAGACTTAGCTGTTTAATAGAAGTGCTGACTTAGCCGTGAGAGATAGTGTAGCCCAGGCAGGCAGGAACAAGCTGAAGGATTAACTCTCGGACGAGAAGCAAGGTCTCCCTTCCAGAGGATGCCGAATATGACTGACCTAATCCGTCGTGTCGGGGTCCTTATATAGGGCTAATCCGGGAGTGAACTTTGAACTGCCGATCGTAATACGCTCAAAAAGTGCATTTAACGTGAATTAATTATCGAAATTCATCCGTATTATTACTTAGTGTACCGACGTTAAGAGCTGTGAATGTTATTATCAAAATCCATCGGCGTTATCTATGAAAATGCTAGAGCACATGGTGACTTCACTCTAAATTGGATATAATTCTTATTTAAAGGTAAAAACAATACATTTAAGCATTCATACATAATAATCTTAATGTGCTCTGTGCTGGGAATACTCAGAATATAAAATATATGGCCATTTATAATGGGCTTATGTAATGCAATGTCAATTTCATTACATATGCATTCAGGTAACACTACTGTGAATGTTAATTGTCTTCATACAAACGGTAATGAGAAATCTTTCAGTCGATTTACAATAAAAGTTAATAATCTCTACAACGGAAAGCCGCTGAATTGTAAATGAACAGGCCAGACAACCTCGTAGCACTGAATAGAGAGAGATACCAGAAATTAAAACAATTAACAAAATATATCTGAGTATAACATATTAATTTTATTGAAAACAATTTACTAAGGCTAGTGCTCTAATTTGTAATGAATCAGAATAATTTTAATCTCAATTGCTTAAATCCGAGAACAACAAAGGGGGTGGGATCAATAGAATGTATTAGCATATATCTCACAAAATGAAAGTTCAGTGAAAACAATATTCCGTATTTAACCTTGTAATGAAAAGGTTCATGATATTTTTTGTATAATTAGCTTATTATATAATAAGCTGTCATGATAAGCTTATTACTAATATATCATGAGTAGGAGTGGGGGTTTACTGAAAGCTGAAATCTATAAAATCCAAATATCTCGGTTAATATTCATGATACAGAAAATATGTTTAGGACAATATTTATAGATCATTTGATTTGCAATAAGATTGGTTCTTTACAATTTTTTGATCCGACTTTTAGTAACGGAGATATTTCGAATTTTCCAAATCCCCCATTCTAAACCCTTTCTCCCTCTACTCTGACCCCCACTTCTACACATGTTACATAAACAATATTCTGTCACATAATAAACCACATTACTCGAAGCTTAATATCAAATATTGTCTTCAATATACATTTATTATATGAGATACATAAAAATATGTTCTGGTGACCCCACCCCCCTAGTCTTAAGTATTTGGATTACTAAAATTTGATTGATTGAGATAAAAATTATTCTGATTCATTATAATTTACAATACTAGCTATAGTAAATAGTTTTGAATAAAATTAATATGTTATATTCAAATATACTTCGTTAATTGTTTTAATTTCTGGTCTATCTATCTATTCAACGCTGCGATGTTGGCTGCTCTGTTTTTTTACAATTCAGACACTTTCCGTTGTAGATATAATTAACTTGTAAATTAACTGAAAGATTTCTTTTAACCGTTTCTATTTTTTTGCTTAACTTTCATTGTGGTGTTACCAGTATGTAGATGTATCTGTTGTAAACCTTCTGGTAGGAAATCTGCTTATTTTACGCAGCCCCTGCGTGACTGACTTTTTCCAATGGGACAAATAGAAAATAGATGTTGACATGAGATCACCAGTGTGTTATTCGAACACATGGGGAAATTTTCTTAGTTATTTCTTTGTTCTTATTTTATTCTGAGTATATATGCTTATATATCACTCTTTCATATTATTGTTTCTGTTTCAGCTTGCTGAATATGTATAAAGAGCTGGAGAAAGATATAGAGGGCTTCAAGGCGCCCAAGCATGGCTATCTCGTAGGATGGGCGAGGCAAGGTATCTACAATCGGGACAGTCCTTCATGCAACGGCTGTGTAAACTAAGCAGATTTCCCACAACCTCCTATACGCCACACTCATGCCCTCAACTCGCCATCTATTCCCTATTCTATTCCCTATTTCTCATGTAATAAGAAGCCTATGTAAACAGACTTTGAAGAGCATGCTTGAAATAAGATTTTCAGTTACTCATAGTAAAACTATTATTATGTTTCCTGTTATTATGGGGGTTTCCTGAGAACAAATAATGCATTTCATATTGGAGATAGGAAAACAATGTATTAAACTAAAGCAGAAAATTAAATATTGTTACTTTTACTACAAAATCAGTAATAAACGTTGTTTATAAGAGTTCTTTTGGATTGCAAAATTAAACACACACAAGCTTCAGAGTTTTTATCACTGTACAATTTATTTAACAATGCACTACACACTTGGTTAATTATTCTTAACTTCTACTTACAGTATGCACTGATAGCTTCACTGTTGGTGTTATTACACAGTCCAATAACTCACTCACAAGCACTGAAGTTCAGAAAACGCCACTGCACTGATCTTTGCAAAGATAACAGCACTGCACTGTCTTAAACACGGCACAAGGCTGTTCTTCACATTTCACCGCACTCCAACTAAAACGTACTGTTCACTATAGCTACACTGAACGCACTGTTGATCACTTGAAGAGAGCTGAGAACAAACTAACTCTCGGGACGAGTTGAGCCGCTTTTATAGACGAGCAGTGAACATCTAGACCTCCTAGATCGCGGACGGGTATTGCCAAGGATGGGCTAGACCACTTCGGCTCCTTCCATCTACTTCGTACTTCCTATATGTGATTAACTCTGTTTAATTTCTCATGTACATAGTTTTCACAACAATATTAATCAAAATTGGTTCTATAACATATTTCAACCAGACTCATGTGAACTGCAATATTCAGAATTCCCTCAGAAATCAGACTGGTCTTAGAGCAGGGAAATTAGAAATAACTCCATTATTATACATTCCATCGAAAAATTCGAACCCAATCTTATTGTAAACTTAATTGTCTATAAATTTTATCATACATGAATTTCCTCTATCATGAATATTAACCGAAATATTTGAATTTTTTAGTTTTCATCCTTCAGCAAACCCCCACTCCTACTCACGTCATATTAAAAATAAGCTGTTATATCTTCAAACAATTTATTGGAAGCTTAAATATCAAATATTGTTTTTGTCGAACTTGTACTAAATATTGTTTTTGTTGAACTTGTACTAGTGTGTGGTGCATGCAAATACATTATGTTTATTTGATTGTTACCAAATATTTAACTGATTTACTCAACATTGAATTTTATATTAAGTAATGGCTGAAACCGGCCCGAGGTATAGGGGGGGGGGTCAAAACTAAAGGTATATCTGCTGTTATGAGTCGTATTGAAAAATGTTACAGAGCCAATCTTGTTATACTATTGATGTTCCATAATTATTTGTACTCTCTTGTTTTTAGCCTTGAGTAAAGTCCCACTTCTACTCATTGGAGTTTTACTTAGAAATATATATATATATAAAATTGTAACCTCTGTCTGTACATTGATTTTTTCTCGAAATTTCACGATAACTTTTCGTTTCACATGTCATAGACACCATAACTGCATTTTGTTTCTTTGTTTGTTACCTTTTCACGCATAAATGGCTGAACCGAATTTTATGAAACTTGTTATGTATATTACTACAAACCCAACTTAGACTTTAGGCTATATTAATATTCTCTGAGACGAACAGGAGTTGGGGGTTATATATAAGGGAAGCCTGAAATTAAGAATAGCGATATTTCGTTTCCTATTGGTTTTTCGGCAAATGTGAACATAACAAAAGTTGTTTATTTGGTTATTTAGAGTAACTTTTGTTATATATACTTTTTTCGTATACCGTATTATAAACGAGACATATGCAAAACCTATAGCGGAAGTGAACAATTTCATTTGACACAAAAGACTCAACCGAACTAAATAAAACTCGGTATGTGTATTAGCACTAACACCTTCATTATAATAAACCATACCAACATTTCTAGGAACGGGCAGGAGTGGGGGTTGCATAATGGGTCTATACATAATGCACAGCAGACAGGAAATATGACAATATGGAGGACAGAGAAGTCTTACATAAAAAATTAATTTTATTATTAACAAATTCACATCATATACGGGTATAAACCCTAAACACTGGGATGGGTAAATGTCAAAATAGTGTGCAAAGTAAAGCCTTGCCAAAAAAATACCATCACCATTCAGCCTCAAATTAATTCCCGGGCGAAGCCGGGTATCTGAGCTAGTATAAAATATATGGTGAAAAGAGATCAATAGAGTGTCATACTCAGATGTGGGAAATCTGCTTAGTTTACGCAGCCCTAGAGTGACGACTTCTTTTTTATTTTTGTAAAAATATATCACTGCACTCCTATTACTTATGGAACTCACTTACATTCTTAAAGTAATATTGTATTTTGTGTATTCTCTCTATATTTTCCTCGTTGTCATTGCAGGTGTGCTACTGCTGAATGCAGTACTGAGCGTGCGTATGAACTCACCTAACTCGCACAGGGACCAGGGCTGGGAGGAGCTGACTACAGCTGTTATTAAATACATCAATGAAAACAACAAAGGCGTAGTGTTCCTCCTCTGGGGAGCATACGCACAGAAAAAGGCTGATTTTGTTGACAAGGTATCGTTTATTATTATATTTCTCCTAAAGGGAAATCAGGTATGGGGCCCACTAACTGATAATTTGTCCTTCCCTGGAGCTGACCTATTCACCGATGATGAGATGGACTCTCTTCTCTGTTGGGAACGTGGCTCTGTCTTCTCTGTTAATGAGTACAACCTCAATAGCAGATTCCTCTTAACGAAAATACACTAATTTTATCAGATTTCCCTTCTATCCTCTCACCTCTGCCGTATCTATCCTCTCACCTCTGCCGTATCTATCCCCTCACCTCTGCCGTATCTATCCTCTCATCTCTGCCGTATCTATCCTCTCGCCTCTGTCGTATCTATCCTCTCCTCTGCCGTATCTATCCCCTCACCTCTGCCATATCTATCCCCTCACCTCTACCGTATCTATCCCCTCACCTCTGCCGTATCTATCCTCTCACCTCTGCCGTATCTATCCCCTCACCTCTGCCGTATCTATCCCCTCACCTCTGCCGTATCTATCGACTCACCTCTGCCGTATCTATCGACACACCACTGACGAATCTATCCCAACACTTCTGCCGAATCTATCCTCTCACGTCAGCCGTATCTATCCCCTCACCCCCCCCGTATCGATCCCCTCCCCTCTCCCGAATCTCTCCCCACACCTCTGCCGTATCTATCCCCTCACCTCTGCCGTATCTATCCCCTCACCTCTGCCGTATCTATCCACTCACCTCTGCCGTATCTATCCCCTCACCTCTGCCGTATCTATCCCCTCACCTCTGCCGTATCTATCCCCTCACCTCTGCCGTATCTATCCCCTCACCTCTGCCGTATCTATCCCCTCACCTCTGCCGTATCTATCCTCTCACCTCTGCCGTATCTATCCCCTCACCTCTGCCGTATCTATCCCCTCACCTCTGCCGTATCTATCCCCTCACCTCTGCCGTATCTATCCCCTCACCTCTGCCGTATCTATCCCCTCACCTCTGCCGTATCTATCCCCTCACCTCTGCCGTATCTATCCCCTCACCTCTGCGGTAAATATCCCCTCAGCTCTGCCGTCTCTATCCCCTCACCACTGCCGTATCTATCCCCTCACCTCTGCCGTATCTATCCCCTCACCTCTGCCGTATCTATCCCCTCACCTCTGCCGTATCTATCCCCTCACCTCTGCCGTATCTATCCCCTCACCTCTGCCGTATCTATCCCCTCACCTCTGCCGTATCTATCCCCTCACCTCTGCCGTATCTATCCCCTCACCTCTGCCGTATCTATCCCCTCACCTCTGCCGTATCTATCCTCTCACCTCTGCCGTATCTATCCCCTCACCTCTGCCGTATCTATCCCCTCACCTCTGCCGTATCTATCCCCTCACCTCTGCCGTATCTATCCCCTCACCTCTGCCGTATCTATCCTCTCACCTCTGCCGTATCTATCCTCTCACCTCTGCCGTATCTATCCCCTCACCTCTGCCGTATCTATCCTCTCACCTCTGCCGTATCTATCCTCTCACCTCTGCCGTATCTATCCTCTCACCTCTGCCGTATCTATCCTCTCACCTCTGCCGTATCTATCCTCTCACCTCTGCCGTATCTATCCTCTCACCTCTGCCGTATTTATCCTCTCACCTCTGCCTTTCTTTAACTCAGTTTGTCTCGTATGTTGACAGAAGATACACCACATCTTGAAGACAGTCCATCCTTCGCCCCTATCTGCTTCACGAGGATTCTTTGGCTGTAAACACTTCTCTAAGTGCAATGAATATCTTGATGCTGAAGGCAAGCGCCCCATAGACTGGACCCGCCTCCCAGAGAAGTAACGCACACACGTCTAATCATCATTATCGTCTCAGTCATTTCCTGGCTCTCCATCATTATCAAATTCTTATATGTTTCATTGGTTTGTTTCTGTTATCAAATTTTCAGTAGATTGATTTTGGTTATCATCAAACTCTCAGATGATTAATTGCGACTTTATACCCACATTTATGACAATACAATAGGAGTAGCGTCTGTATCTGATTGCTTTCCATCATCATCAAATGCCTTATAGTATTATTGTGACTAAAGCCACACTTACGATGATACAATAGGAATAGCATTTGGTATCTGATTGCTTTCCATCATCATCAAATGCCTTATAGTATTATTGTGACTAAAGCCACTTTTACAATGATTCTAAGGTTTATAGCATCAGATACAGATTCCTTTCCATCATCATCAAATGCCTTATAGTATTATTGTGACTAAAGCCACATTTACAATGATTCTAAGGTTTATAGCATCAGATACAGATTCCTTTCCATCATCATCAAATGCCTTATAGTATTATTGTGACTAAAGCCACATTTACAATGATTCTAAGGTTTATAGCATCAGATACAGATTGCTTTCCATCATCATCAAATGCCTTATAGTATTATTGTGACTAAAGCCACATTTACAATGATTCTAAGGTTTATAGCATCAGATACAGATTGCTTTCCATCATCATCAAATGCCTTATAGTATTATTGTGACTAAAGCCACATTTACAATGATTCTAAGGTTTATAGCATCAGATACAGATTCCTTTCCATCATCATCAAATGCCTTATAGTATTATTGTGACTAAAGCCACATTTACAATGATTCTAAGGTTTATAGCATCAGATACAGATTCCTTTCCATCATCATCAAATGCCTTATAGTATTATTGTGACTAAAGCCACATTTACAATGATTCTAAGGTTTATAGCATCAGATACAGATTGCTTTCCATCATCATCAAATGCCTTATAGTATTATTGTGACTAAAGCCACATTTACAATGATTCTAAGGTTTATAGCATCAGATACAGATTGCTTTCCATCATCATCAAATGCCTTATAGTATTATTGTGACTAAAGCCACTTTTACAATGATTCTAAGGTTTATAGCATCAGATACAGATTCCTTTCCATCATCATCAAATGCCTTATAGTATTATTGTGACTAAAGCCACATTTACAATGATTCTAAGGTTTATAGCATCAGATACAGATTCCTTTCCATCATCATCAAATGCCTTATAGTATTATTGTGACTAAAGCCACATTTACAATGATTCTAAGGTTTATAGCATCAGATACAGATTGCTTTCCATCATCATCAAATGCCTTATAGTATTATTGTGACTAAAGCCACATTTACAATGATTCTAAGGTTTATAGCATCAGATACAGATTGCTTTCCATCATCATCAAATGCCTTATAGTATTATTGTGACTAAAGCCACATTTACAATGATTCTAAGGTTTATAGCATCAGATACAGATTGCTTTCCATCATCATCAAATGCCTTATAGTATTATTGTGACTAAAGCCACATTTACAATGATTCTAAGGTTTATAGCATCAGATACAGATTCCTTTCCATCATCATCAAATGCCTTATAGTATTATTGTGACTAAAGCCACATTTACAATGATTCTAAGGTTTATAGCATCAGATACAGATTGCTTTCCATCATCATCAAATCTTAGTATGTATTTTGATTGTGACTGAGCCCATGCTTACGATGATACAATAGGAATGGCCTTCTGTATCTGAATACTTTCCATCAAGAAATTTGAGTAGTTTAATTGTAAACCCACTTCAGCTATTGCATCATCAATAGTAATAGCTCTCTGAATCTGAATGCTTTCCATCAAGAAATTTGAGTAGTTTAATTGTAAACCCACTTCAGAAGCTATTGCATCATCAATAGGAATGGCCTTCTGTATCTGAATACTTTCCATCAAGAAATTTGAGTAGTTTAATTGTAAACCCACTTCAGCTATTGCATCATCAATAGTAATAGCTCTCTGAATCTGAATGCTTTCCATCATCATCAAATGCCTTATAGTTTGATTGTGACTTGACATGTTGGCAAATATGACGATTCAATGGTAATTGAGTTCTCTATGAGATTGATAGATTTTAATTGTATAATCTCATTGCATATTCCACTGAAGTATTATATTGTTCCTTCTTATTTATATGACTGAAATTTCATGGACTAGCATAATTTATTAATACACTTCTTGTTTCCAATTTGCCTAACTAAGAGCACTTGTCATTCTTACAAATTTAGAAATAAATTGGACATAGAAGCAGATCCTTTTTATAATCTGTTTCTGAAGTGATTTTTGGAATGACTCACTATTTCAGATACACAGCATTTCATGGAAGGAGTGTTCTTTGCTTGAACAATGAGTTTTCAATTGTGTATCTCATGATGGTTATTATATTATATATAGTTATTTTATTAAGTATTATATTGTTCTTTAAGATTTATGGATCTGAAAAATTTCAGTGACTAGTGTAAGGATTTTTGTGCACACATATAAAATTCAAGTTGTTTAGTTCACTTTACTTGATATGCTGTGAAATTTTGAATGGGGTATTTAAGCTTATTTTTCCCGTGATTCACTCGTGTGTTTGGTTAAGTTCCTCGTGATACCATCTCAGCTATGTTTAGTCGTTTTTAGACTAAAGCAATTGAAGTTATATGAACATGGATCTGAAATGAAAACTGTACATTTACAAAATCAGAATAACTATTACTTCATAATGTTTTTTCTTAAAATCCAAGGATAACTGTTATGAAATCATTTTTATCCTCCCTTAAGAAAATTAGGATTTCATTTTAAACCGAGAAATAGAAATTTGTAGTTACGTTAAATCATGTTTTTGAGATGTATCAATGGATTTAATTATCTGTTGGAGAAAGGATAATTGGTGGCACAATTATTGCTAAGACTTTGAAGGATAAATTGAATTTTAGAAACTACAAATAACTGTCAATTTTTATTTTGAACCAAAAAACAAAAGCTTCAATGATACCATGTTTCAGGGGTTTTAAAAAAAAAAAAAATCATTTTTTAAATCTTAAAATAAAAAAAATTGTTAGAAATGTTTCCCCAAAAATATATTCCACTTTTTAACATTTTTTTATTTACTCTTGTATATAATGCCTATTTATTTGTAACTAGATTATAAAATAATAAACAGATAAATTGGTGAAATTTGGAATTGATGAAGGTACATTACAATTTAATATAATGTAAAATTTTGCAATTTAAAATAATGTAAAATTTTTGTTTTTCGGTTTAAAATTGAGAATTGCATTTTCATTTTTTTAACAGGCATTTTTTATATGAACATTGTTCTATTACTTTTAACGATTTATTTATTTTTACATTATTCCGCATCTAATAAGTGATCAGCGGTTGGAGAAAGTATATTTTGTCGAATTAATGAGTTTCTTTTGAGAAAGACATGAGCTTTTTTATATACTCTTCTTCGTTTCCAAGGAATTCTTTTAAGGTTCATCACTTTTCTTGGATGATCATATTTTTTACGAGTCAGAAGGAGATATGAACTGATTAATTAAAGCAGGTGTGGGCAACCTTTGACATGCCAAACTTTAGTCTGCAAATACGTTCGCGGGCCACTTTTAGAAGTAGTGTTCATAATTTTTAACGATGGATATCAGACATGAAATTATACGACAATGCAGTTTTCTGCAATTTATTAAAGTAACAAAATGAAATGAAAAAAGTAGGTGCAACATTATAATTAAATCATAAAATTTGGAATTATTACAAACAACGAAAGTTAAATAGCGACACCAAAATCAATGAGCTTGAATTTGGGAAACTAATCCATCGATGTTTGGATTAATTCCACTGATACAAAGACAAAAAGAATTTTCCAAATTATCGTCAGTCAGCCTTGTACGATGTTTTGATTTATTAACTTTCATCATTGAAAAGAACTGTTGGCATTTATAAGTACTGACAAACGCACAAATCTCTCCTCATTTGGAGTAAGTAGTGTAATATTTTTGTTTAATTGGGTTTTTCAAAACGTCACGCAGGCCAGTGGTTGCCCACATTTGAATTAAACATTGCATACATTGAAGAGGCCTTTCAATAGATAACTACGGGTTAATTTGATGCACCCAATTCGAATACAAGCAAGAATAACCTCCTCTTTTCAGATTTTTTCTTTCAGAATTCCAAGGCATGGTAGTTTCTTTAATTTGTAGGGTTTTATTTTACAGTTTTATTGGACCAGCCAGTCTCACACCTTTTAAATATGAGTTTTTTTTAATTCTAGTTTCCAATCATCTGGAGAGATGTAGGTTATGGTCATAAGCTTTCTCTTTTCATGAGCTACAAGCTTCTAATTCTGCGTTATATTATTACCTTGCAAGCCAACAAGGTGAAGGAACCCAACAATGCAATATATTTTTACAGGACGTTTGTTCACACGAAGTTTGGATCCTTTTGTCATGCGAACTTTTGTCAAACAACCTTTCATCTCGACTTTGTCCTAGACTAGGCACTTGGAGGTGTAAGCTCACACACGCCTAGCTGAAGAGATCTGATAGATCGAAACGAAGTCATCCCAAAACGTAACTATGCACTGAAAGTGCATCTTGAAACAACCTTCATTAACAGTCATAAATGACTATAACTTGAAATACGTTTTAGTGATAAGGGACTTGTTGTGGGCTGTGTTGATCGTTTTCATCATTTCGTGACTCATGAGCAATGGGAAGAAGTGTTGGAACGATGGATTTTTAAGCCGAACAGCTTGTTTCTGTCAAGAGTGTTGGTTACACGTGAGATTACACCTCCAAGTGCTAGCCTACGACAAAGTTGAGATTAAAGGTTGTTTGACAAAAGGATTAAATCCAAACGTCGTGTAGCCAATCTGGACTGAAACAAGCAGTTTTGCAATATATTTTTCTTTAAGGATTGCATTCAACCTCTTACTACGAGATTTGTGTGGTGACCGCGATTAGCTGTGTTTTTAATGATTTTGTTTAAAAATTGCTTCACTAGTTATTATTTGATTTTAATATGAAAAATCATTAAGTAATAGTTATTCCAAAAATTTGTATACGGTAATGGTATAGTTCCTTCTACATGACAAGTCATCATTTCAATTGAGTAATCTCATCGTAGTCTCTATAATCTTTAGTGAAGAGAAGTTTGTACATACGACACTCATTATGTAAAATATATGTAAGATTTATTCTGTAAATTTATGTATTATTATAGTATATTGTGTATTTTGTATATTTTTTTACGCAAATATTTGTGAATTGTTTACAAATTTTAAGTAAATTTTCTGTATATAATGAATTGTTTATTTTTCTATTCCTCTTTACTGCTTTCCGTTTAGGAAAAACTTTGTCACACTTGGGCTGTGTAAACTAAGCAGATTTCCCATTGCTGTTATAGTACACCTTTCACTTCATCTCACCACATATTCTCTATTTATATGTAAAAAAAAAACTGATGAGTAAAGAGGGGGGAGGGGTTACTGACGACAGAAAGCAAGAAAGTAATAATAAAAAGTCCGTCACGCAGGGGCTGCGTAAACTAAGCAGATTTCCCACGTGAAGTTTTACAATAGAGAAATCTGCCTAATAACAGCTGTAGTAGTAAGTAACCTCTAAACCTATTCACGAGAGGGACGAATAATTACAAAAACGGCCGCCAGAGCTCACGGCGGAAAGTCCGAACATAGCCACTGCTGCCGAGCACATGCAGAATACAAATGCAAATATCTCAGTTAATATTCAAGATAGAGAATAAATGTATATAACAATATTTATAGTAAATTTAATTTGCAATAAGATTGATTCTATAATATTTTTCGATCCGACGTATAGTAACGGAGATATTTTGAATTTTCAAAAATCCCCCCCTCTAAACCCCCCCTCCCACTGGTCCGATTTCAGCCATTAACGAACTTGATCTCTCTTTTTACGTAAAACGCTTAAATATGAAGTTTGGTAACGATTAAACAAAAATTGCGACCGCTAGAGCGTTAACAGACAAATATATATATAATTTTGAACGGACCTCATTTTCGTCATCTCCTGGGTAGGATCGATGGACATTTGAGGAAATTTTTCAAAACTCGCGTCATGAGTACGACCTCAATAGCTGATTTCCCTTAAGGGAAATCTGCTAAAAGTTATGAATAACTCACATAATACTTAAGAAAATAAAGTCCATTACGCAGGGGCTGCTTAAACTAAGCAGATTTCCCTCGTGAAGATGATCAATAGATAAACCTACATACTGATAACACAACACCACCGTGAATAAACACAAACGGTAATAATAAACCTTTCCCCTGCTGGGAGAAGTGTTTCAAATGTCAACAAACAGGTCTGCCAACGACTCACCGGAAAGAAAAACAATTACTGAAATATATCAGAATATAACATATTAATTTTTATTGAAAACTATTTACTATATCTAGTACTGTAATTTGTAATGGATCAGAATAATTTTTATCTCAATCGATCAAAATTGAGTAGTCCAAGAACTTAAGAAGGGGAGGGGGTCACCAGAACATATTTGCATCTATCTCGTATATTAAACGTCTCTTGAATACATTTTGTGGTAATTAAGCTTCGAATAATGTGTTTTATTTCTTAACAGAGTATTGTTTATGTAACATGAGTAGAAGTGGGGGTTTGCTGGAAGCTGAAAACTGCAAATATCTCGGGTAATATTCAAGATAGAGAATAAATGTATATAACAATATTTATAGTACATTTAATTTGCAATAAGATTGGTTCTATACAATTTTTTGATCTGACGTATAGTAACGGAGATATTTCGGATTTTCAAAAATCCCCCATCTCAATGGTCCAATGTTAGCCATTAACAAACTTGATCTTTCTTTTTACAATAAAACGACTAAATATCGAATTTGGTAACAATTAAATATTAGTTGCGACCACTAGAGTGGTAACAGACAAATATATATACTTTGCTTACTTATCTTCATTAGAAAGTAAAAAACATGTACTCTAAACTAAAATTGTGTACAAATCATGATATAACTCCTTTCATCAACATTACTTTTAATAATTATTGAATTACTTTTAACTCAATGATCTAAGTTTTAAAGCTACATTTCGCAAGTAGATAGACTTTATTTTAATGTATTATACTTTAGACCCTGATTTGTTCTAGCGCTCGGCAGATAATAGAAATTTGTTTGTTATTCGTTACTTATAATTATTTTTATTCTGTTTTTTTTTACTTATCAGAATTGACGCAAACCTCCAAATATATAAATGAATGGTATATTATTTACAA
The DNA here is from genome assembly GCA_019009955.1 of Riptortus pedestris. Lineage (NCBI taxonomy): Eukaryota > Metazoa > Arthropoda > Insecta > Hemiptera > Alydidae > Riptortus > Riptortus pedestris. The sequence goes on from CM032231.1 coordinate 151,670,011, forward strand.
ATGAACGGAAATTGGAGCAGTTTAGGAGGCGATAATCACCAGCGAATCAAGTATTTATGCTGCTTCCTCTGTGAGTTATATAATCAGCCACTATTCGCAGCAGGGGCTGTTTGGCTGTGTACTTATCTTCATGTTGTCAATCCTATATCTCATTATCTAAAATTCTTCTGATTTGTCAGCTCGGAACGAGCAGGAGGTAGATCTTTTCGCAAAATTTCATAACTTTTCATTTCACATGTCATAGACACCATAACTGCTTTATGTTTCTTTCGTGTAACGCATAAACGGCTGAACCAAAGTTTATGAAACTTGGTATGTTTATTACTACTAACCCAACTTCAACTTTAGGCTATGCTAATATTCTCTGAGACGAACAGGAGTGGGGGTTATAAGGGAGTCCTGAAATTAAAAATAGCGATATTTCGTTTCCTATTGTATTTTCGGCAATTATGCACATAACAAAAGTTGTTTATTTTGTTATTTGGAGTAACTTTTGTTATATACACTTTTGTCGTATATCGAATTATAAACGAGATATACGCTAAAACCTATAGCGGAAGTGAACAATTTTATTTGGCACAAAAGACTCAACCGAACTAAATAAAACTTGGTATGTGTATTAGCACTAACGCCTTCCTTATAATAAGCCATACTAACATTTCTAGGGACGGGCAGGAGTGGGGGTTATAAGGGAGGCCTGAAATTAAAAATAGTCATATTTCGTTTCTTATTGGGGTTTCGGCAAATATGCACATAACAAAAGTTGTTTATTTTGTTATTTAGAGAAATTTGCTCAACAATTCTTTTCAATATGAACTATCAGGTACCTCACCTGGAAAAATTAATTCAAATGTATGTTAATAATTTGTCCTTAATAATTCAAATCTATGCATAATGCACAGGAAACGGGAAATATGACAATATGGAAGACAGTGAAGTCTTACATAAAAAATTAATTTTATTATTAATAAATCCACAGAAACGACGGGTATTAACCCTAATCACTGGGACGGGTAAATGTCAAAATATTGTGGAAAGTAAAGCCTTGCCAAAAAAATACCATCACCATTCAGCCTCAAATGAATTCCCGAGCGAAGCCGGGTATCTGAGCTAGTATGTATATGTATATATATATATATATGTATGTATGTATATATATATATTTGTCTGGTGCCGCTCTGGTTGTTTTATCGTTACCAACTCGATATTTAGTCGTTTTATGTAAAATGAAAGATCAAGTTCGTTAATGGCTGAAATCGGACCAGTGGGAGGGGGGGTTTAGAGGGGGAGAATTTTGAAATATCTCCGTTACTATAAGTTGGATCGAAAAAGTGTATAGAATTAATCTCATTGAAAATTAAATGCACTATAAATATTATTATATATATTTATTCTCTATCTTGAATAATAACCGAGATATTTGAATTTTTCAGTTTTCAGCCTTCAGTAAGCCCCCACATCTACTAGTGTTACATAAACAATGCTCTGTTATATAATAAAAAAATATTAATTGAAGCCTAAATACCAAGTATTGTTTTCATTGATCATTGAGATATATGCAAATACATTCTGTTAACCACCCCCCCCCCCACTTTCTTTTGTTTATGGATTACTGCAATTTCAGTGATTGAGATAAAACTGATTCTGATTCATTACAAATTACACCAGTAGCTTTAGTAACTTGTATCAATAAAATTAATATGTTGTACTCAGATATATTTCATTAATTGTTTGTCTTTCTGGTCTACCTATGCAGCGTTACGAGGCTGGCTGGCCTGTTTGTTTACAATTCAGCCGCTTTCTGTTGTAGAGATTATTAACTTGTATTGTACCTTTACTGAGTATTCACGGTAGTGTTAACTGTATGTATATTTATTAATTGTAAACCTTCGCATAGGAAATCTGCTTAGTTTATGCTGCCTCTGTGTGACGGACTTTCTATTTTTTATTATGTGAATATTCTCTTTTATTTTCCGTTTAGTATTGTTTATGATAATGTGAGTATTAAGTTTATTATTTTTACTTCTCTGATTGTGATATGTAATGAATCTGACATTGCATTACATAAACCCGTCACAAATGACCAAATATTTTATATTTTGAGTAATGCAAGCACTGAGCACATTAAGATTATTGTGAATAGTTAAAATGTCTAGTTTTTACCTTTAAATAAGAATTATATCCAATTTGGAGTTACGTCACCATGTGCTCTAGTGTTTTAGTAGGTAACGTCGATGGATTTTTATAACATTCACAGCTCTTAATGTCAATACACTAATTGGTATTACAATAATAATTTCCCATTAAATACACCTTTTCACCGGAGGTGCAACCGCCGAAAGGGCAAGATCGGCAATCCTTTTATAAGGACCCAGTCGGGAAGGATTAAAAACAGCCATATCTCAGTTTCTCGAGACAGGAGACCTTGGTGTCTGGACACCCTGATAATCCTTCAGCCTGCCATAGCCAGACTTAATTCTTACCTGCACTATCTCTCACAGCAGTCTGATAGAGAACTTAAATAAAAACAGCGTAGAGATAAGTGTCCCCCTTTATATTATTAAAAGGTGACTCTTCATTTTATAATTATTATTGGTGAAGATTTAATTACAAATAAATTTATATATACATACTAGCTTAAGGTACCCGGCGATGCCCGGGAAATCATTGTTGACTTACTAATGATGGTATTTTGATAGCAAGACTTCAATGTGTACAATTACACTTCCATCCAAGACGTAATGGTTTTCCGAAATAGCCAACCCTGAAGGGTAACTTCAGGGGATTGATATAATAGAAATTTTAGTTTTGAAGAATAAATGAAAATGTGTTCCTAATCTATCCCACTACACTTTTTGACTCACCTTTTTTCAATAATTCAAACCATAATCATGGGTAGCATTTATTACAATTAAATATCATCTATAATGAACATATTTCCTTTCAAAAGCCAATCCGAGCTCATATAATATTAGGCAAAGTTTTTGCACGTAAGATTATATTTGTAATAGTGAATCACACTGGAAACTACTTTCAGTAATGCCAGACGGGAAATTAGTAAACTCAATTATCTAGTAAGGCTCCATTCATCTTCCGCTCCCGCATGAGACTTCTCAAAATTCTTCTACTTAAATTATTGATTCAAAACATTATTTTAATTATTTATCTACTGGATGGAATTGAATAATAGAGGTACCCTGAAAATATCATATCATATCGACTTTAAACGCATATTGTTTTTTGTCATAATGACATTACCAATAACGTTAAATTATTATGATAGCACATATTTGTTTCAATAACATCATGTTACATTATACAAATTAAATAATGGAAATGCTCTTATAGTTTATATTTCTATTGGAAACAAATTACAAAGTTAATTTCTAGGTAAAATAAATAAATGAGGAGGGGACGACGAAAATTCAAAAAAACTCGAAAAACCTCACTAATCCGAATCATACTTTGAACTATCATATAAGATGAAAACATAACATCATTTGTCATAATATTCATTTATTAAAACCATTAAATAAGTACTAATATAATTATTGACTCCCGTTTAGCGTATATCCCGTGTTTACTTCATTTTACGACAAAAGTGAATGCACACAAAAGTTACTCTAAATAACAAAGTAAACAACTTTTGTTCTGTGCATGTTTCAGCCACTCTTATAATCCCCACTCCCCTCTGAACCTAAAATTTTTAGTATAGCTTATAATCATGGAAGAATTAATGCTAATTCACACACCGAGTTTTGCTAAGTTCGGTTCAATCGTTAGTGCCCAACAAAATTGTTGGCTCTCGCTTTAGATTTTAGTGTATATTTCGTTTATACTTTTCTATACGACAAAAGTGAATATAACAAAAGTTACTTTAAATAGAAAAATAAACTACTTTTGTCATGTGCATAAAAGAAAACCCAATTGAAAACGAAATACAGCTATTTTTAAATTCAGGCCTCTCTTAAAACCCCCACTCCTGCCCGTCCCTAGAAATGTTGGTATGGCTTAATATAATGAAGGTGTTAGTGCTAATACACATACCGAGTTTTATTTAGTTCCATTGAGTCTTTCGTGCCAAATAAAATTGTTGACTCCCGCTATAATGTTTGGCGTATAACGCATTTGTACTTCGGAGTACGACGAAAGTATATATGACAAAAGTTACTCTAAATAATAAAATAAATAACTTTTGTTATATACATGTTTGCCGAAAAACCAATAGGAAATGAAATATCGCTATTTTTAAGTGTTAAGTTACCGTGAAATTTTGAGAAAAAAATCAATGTACAGTACAGACAGAGGTTACAATTATATATATATATATATATATATATATATATATTTATATATATTAATAAATTTTGACTAGTCAATTGCTGGTGAAACCCTTCCCAAATTCTTGTTAGTGATTTTGTTGTGGGAATTATCATCTCTTACAGATTCTACCGCCTATCGCCGCAGCCAGATCACAACAGATTTAAAGCTGAAAAATCTGTTATAGAGGCTTGTTGAAGCTTCTTTTTGGGGAGGGATTTATTATCTGGTCGACTACATCTTCCCCTTTCTCTTATTATTTTTATTTGTTTCTAATTTTAATGCATTGCTTGCTAGCTTTTGCTTTTTTATTGGCCTATTTTCTTCTATATTGTCTAATGAAATTAGTCTTTTATCTTATTGCATACATCTATATCTGAAAAGAATCCATCAGTAAATTTAAAAATATTTGGTTTAAATTCGAAATTTATTTCCACGTTTTTTTTTAATTCGGAATAAATGATATTTCATTTGTGTTTTATTGGATCCTTGCCATAAAATTTGAAGAATACATATTGCCTTTTATAAAGACATTGAGGAATGTAAAGGAATATAAATGAGAGACACATTACAAAGGGAAAGAATATGTATTAAGAAAAATTACACAAAGGAATTGGTGAACAATGTCTTCGACGTCATCACTAAAACCAACAATTTGCAATGTCCAATACTTTCACATTACACAAATATACAAACAATTTACATAATAAAAAAAAGGTACACTAGAGTGAATAGTCATATTATTTATTAAAAGAATGGAATATAATATATTGTTTATACAATAATAACATCAATGAAGAAAGTACAAAATAAAAGTATCCCTTAAGAGGTAATTAACTGTTTGATGAAAATAGCATCTTAGAGCTAATACTTTTGTCAATGAGATTTTGGTGGCAAACTACATGTGTCGGGAGACGGGCCGGCACACACTCCATCCTCTTCCTTACAACATACAATTATTTGGTTTAATACACACTCGGCAGTCATCAACATTTCTAAATAAAACAAAAACGGTTTAAAGTATATCTTGAGATTGGTGAGGGGAGAGTCTCGTCTTTTACTTCTGCAACAAAATAGAAACAGAACACATATTAGCAACCAACTATAAAACAAAGTGACAGTTAAAGGTAGCAATAACATCATAGAGGAAATGCTCAAGGAAAAGGCCCTGTAACATTTGTCAGAGGATATCATTCAGGTCACACACTAGCTGTGTCTTTATCATGAGTGTCCACAATCCGAGCGTCTCTGGATAATAATACAGTCCACTCTTCATTATACAAACTTACAGAGAGTGAAAAAATTACTTTTTTAGCAGACGTCCGTTTAGGGAAATCAGCTATTGAGGTCATACTCATGACACGATTTGCAATTTTTTTTTTCGAATGTCTATCGACCCTACCTAGACTAGATGACAAAAATGAGGTCTCTTCAAAACTGTAAGTATGTATATATGTCTCTTACTGCTCTAGCGGTCACAATTATTGTTTAATCATTACCAAACTCGATATTTAGTCATTTTATGTAAAAAGAAGGAACAAGTTCATTAACGGCTGAAATCGAACCGGAGGGAGGGGGGTTTAGATGGGAGGAATTTAAAAAATTTGAAATATCTCTGTTACTATACGTCGGATCAAAAAATGTATAGAAACTATCTTATTACAAATTAAATGTACTATAAATATTGTTATATACATTTATTCGCTATCTTGAATATTAACTGAAATATTTGCATTTGTCGGTTTTAACCCTTCAGCAAACCCCCCATTCTACTCATGTCATATTATCAACAATAAGCTGTTATATCATGAACCACTTCATTAAAAGGTTAAATACCAGATATTGTTTTTAGTTGGTATTCTGGCAGGTGGAAGTGAGTACAAATGGGACATTAAAAATTGTTGTAAAAATTGTGACAAATGTCCCACCTGTACTCACTTAATTTAATAAAAAATGCATGCTGATGTATGAAAAGTTTTATATGTTATCGAGTTTACCCCTTATCTAAAATATTTTAATAGAGATGTAATTATTTTTGTGTGTCAACAAGGCACCGACGATGACGCACACCATCAAAAGCGCTCTGCCGATTTAATACGTTGTTATAGTGGAAGCGTAGCCAATTTTTTCATCCTACCTACAAATATTGATTTCATTTACTTTTACTTTGTGAGATATATGCATATACGTTCAGTGGACCCCCCCCCCTTCTTTCGTCCTTGGATCACTAAAATTTGAGTTTTAGCTTTTAATGAAGTGGTTCATGATATAACAGCCTATTGTCAATATGATATGAGTAGAAATGAGGGTTTGCTGAAGGCTCAAAACTGACAAATGCAAATATTTCGGTTAATATTCAAGTTAGAGAATAAAAAGTCTGTCATGCAGGCAGCGTAAACTAAGCAGATTTCCCACGTGAAGTTTTACAATCGAGAAATTTCACGAGAGCCGAGCCAGTGAAGGAAACGGCCGGACTAGCTTTTGGCGGGAAAGTAACTCGTCCATTAGGCGCCCCGATTTTATAAAAATGCAAATATCTCGGTTAATATTCAAGATAGAGAAAAAAAGTATATGTCATTTATAGTAAATTTAATTTGCAATAAGATTGGTTCTGTACAATTTTTCGATACGACGTATATTAACAGTGATATTTCGAATTTTCAAAAATCCTACCCTATAACCCCCCCCCACCCACTGGTCCGATTTCAGCCGTTAACGAACTTGATCTTTTTTTTTTATATAAAACGACTAAATATCGAGTTTGGTAACGATTAAACAAAAATTGCGACCGCTAGAGCATATATATATATATATATATATATATATATATATATATATACAGTTTTGAACGGACCCTACTTTTGTCATCTACTAGGTAGGATCGATGGACATTTGAAGAAAAATTTCGAAAATTCCGTCATGAGTACAACCTCAATAGCTGATTTCCTTTAAGGGAAATCTGCTTAAAGTATATAACAATATTTATAGTACATTTTATTTGCAATAAGATTGTATCTACACAATTTTTCATATATTTTTATATACACACACATGTACATTTTGAACGGACCTTATTTTCATCATTTTCTAGGTAGGATCAATGGACATTTGAAGATAATTTTAGAAAATTGTATCATGAGTACGACCTCAATAGCTGCTAATACAGGAAGGAGATTGTAGCTGTCCTCTACTGCAGCTCAGTTATTTCATAGCTCAACACACTATGTTCAGCCGCAAATTACCCAATCATAATTCATCATTGCTGCAGTAAAGCTCATTATATAGACAACCACCACCTTTGATTACATCAAGCTGGAATGACACACTCATGATCTCTTAGTTACCTTCTATACTAATCTCTACTTCTCCCAGAGTAAGAACAGAAGTTGAAATGCAACTTGGACATAAGACATTTAATGACAGTTCCTTAACGTGAAAATCAGAGAAAGGGGTGGGGTTATAAAATATATAATTGATACATTTGAAGATGCTCATCCCGAGTTAGTTTGTTCTGGGCTCTCTTCAAGTGATCAACAGTGCGTTCAGTGCAGCTTTAGTGAACAGTGAGTTTTAGTTACAGTGCGGTAAAGTGTTTTATGTGAAGAAAAGTCTTGTGCCGTGTTTATGAAAAGAACAGCGCACTGCCGTGTTTAAGTAAAGATGAGTGCAGTGCCGTTATCTTTGAGATCAGTGCAGTGCTGTGTTTTTGTGAACTTCAGTGATCGTGAGTGAGTTATTGGACTGTGTTATAAGAAGAATAGTGAAGCTATCAGTGCATACTGTGAGTAGAAGTTAAGAATAATTAACCAAGTGTGTAGTGCATTGTTAAATAAATTGTGCAGTGATAAAAACTGTGAAGCTTGTTTGTGTAAGAACTCTAATAAACAACATTTATTACTGATTTTATAATAAATGTAACATTATATTAGAAATAAAATTAGGCAGTAAATAGTTTATTAATACTTACATCTTCCCCTTTCATTTTCTTCCCTTTGTTTTTTGTTGAGTTTGACTGTGGGAGTTTGCGTTTTTTCTCTTCTGTCTGAAATAAATGAAAAGAGATCAATTGTGAGCTTAATAAACACTGAACATGATGATTACATTATCTTACAGTTTACTTCCTGCGTTAAAACTAATCCATTTGCAGACAATAACTAATAAAAACTTTAGTGTTGACTGAAACTGCTAAATATAGAATAAGGTGTAGTTAAACATTTTTGAGCAAAGAACAAAAACTCTTAATTGATGACGTTATAACATATTTGCATATATATCGCAAAGTAAAAGTTCAATGAACACCATACTTGTTATTTAATTTTAGAATGAAGTGGTTCATGATATAACAGCTTAATGTTAATGTGACAATGAATAGGAGTGAGGGTTTATTGGAAGCAAGGGGGGATTCAAAGTAAATCTGCCAAACAGCTCTCCTGTAGTATACACAAACATTTTAAGATCAATGGCCATTGTTTGTACTAGCGTTATAAGCCATCATTATAGCACCATTGTTTGTACTAGCGTTATAAGCCATCATTATAGCACCATTGTTTGTACTAGCGTTATAAGCCATCATTATAGCACCATTGTTTGTACTAGCGTTATAAGCCATCATTATAGCACCATTGTTTGTACTAGCGTTATAAGCCATCATTATAGCACCATTGTTTGTACTAGCGTTATAAGCCATCATTATAGCACCATTGTTTGTACTAGCGTTAGAAGCCATCATTATAGCACCATTGTTTGTACTAGCGTTATAAGCCATCATTATAGCACCATTGTTTGTACTAGCGTTATAAGCCATCATTATAGCACCATTGTTTGTACTAGCGTTTTAAGCCATCATTATAGCACCATTATTTGTACTAGCGTTATAAGCCATCATTATAGCACCATTGTTTGTACTAGCGTTTTAAGCCATCATTATAGCACCATTGTTTGTACTAGCGTTATAAGCCATCATTATAGCACCATTATTTGTACTAGCGTTATAAGCCATCATTATAGCACCATTGTTTGTACTAGCGTTTTAAGCCATCATTATAGCACCATTGTTTGTACTAGCGTTACAAGCCATCATTATAGCACCATGAGCATGGTAAGCGCTAGGTACATACGCTGTCATGATAGCATCCATGAACACTGTAATTGCTGGGTAAATATGCTGCATCTAGAGCACCCATGAGCATGGTAAGCACTAGGTAACATATGCTGTCATCATAGCATCCATGAACATTGTAAGTGCTGGGTAGATATGCTGCAACTAGAGCACCCATGAGCATGGTAAGTGCTGGGTACATATGCTGCAACTAGAGCACCCATGAGCATGGTAAGCGCTAGGTAACATACGCAGTCACCATAGCATCCATGAACATTTAAGTGCTGGTTACATATGCTGTCATAGCATCAATGAACATTGTAAGTGCTGGGTACATATGCTGCAACTAGAGTACCCATGAGCATGGTAAGCGATAGGTAACATATGCTGTCATCATAGCATCCATGTACATTGTAAGTGTTGGTGACATATGGCATCATTGTAGCACCCATGCCATTATAGTGCTGACAAGGTTTGATCCCATTATAGACCTCATAAACCATTGTAAGTACACGACAGTATATGCAGTCATTATATCACCCATGAGTGTTGTAAGTGTTGGTGACATATGGCATCATTGTAGCACTCATGCCATTATAGTGCTGGCAAGGTTTGATCCCATTATAGACCCCATAAACCATTGTAAGTACACGACAGTATATGCAGTCATTATATCACCCATGAGTGTTGTAAGTGTTGGTGACATATGGCATCATTGTAGCACCCATGCCATTATAGTGCTGGCAAGGTTTGATCCCATTATAGACCCCATAAACCATTGTAAGTACACGACAGTATATGCAGTCATTATATCACCCATGAGTGTTGTAAGTGTTGGTGACATATGGCATCATTGTAGCACCCATGCCATTATAGTGCTGGCAAGGTTTGATCCCATTATAGACCCCATAAACCATTGTAAGTACACGACAGTATATGCAGTCATTATATCACCCATGAGTGTTGTAAGTGTTGGTGACATATGGCATCATTGTAGCACCCATGCCATTATAGTGCTGACAAGGTTTGATCCCATTATAGACCTCATAAACCATTGTAAGTACACGACAGTATATGCAGTCATTATATCACCCATGAGTGTTGTAAGTGTTGGTGACATATGGCATCATTGTAGCACCCATGCCATTATAGTGCTGGCAAGGTTTGATCCCATTATAGACCCCATAAACCATTGTAAGTACACGACAGTATATGCAGTCATTATATCACCCATGAGTGTTGTAAGTGTTGGTGACATATGGCATCATTGTAGCACCCATGCCATTATAGTGCTGACAAGGTTTGATCCCATTATAGACCCCATAAACCATTGTAAGTACACGACAGTATATGCAGTCATTATATCACCCATGAGTGTTGTAAGTGTTGGTGACATATGGCATCATTGTAGCACCCATGCCATTATAGTGCTGACAAGGTTTGATCCCATTATAGACCCCATAAACCATTGTAATTACACGACAGTATATGCAGCCATTATATACCCATGAGTGTTGTAAGTGTTGGTGACATATGGCATCATTGTAGCACCCATGCCATTATAGTGCTGGCAAGGTTTGATCCCATTATAGACCCCATAAACCATTGTAAGTACACGAAAGTCAGGTCATTAAAGTATAAATAAGTAGGTGTATCTGGTGCACCCTCTTTATGCTGTAATTATAGCACACTAGATTAATGTAAGTGCTAACAGTATATGCTGTTACTATAGCAGCCATGAGCATTGAAAGTGCTGGTTACATATGTTGTTATTGTAGGGCAGCAAGGTACGCGCAGCGCAGTCATTGTAAGTGCTGATAGTATATTTTTTTATTTATTAACATCCACTTTTTGCTACTATGGCTAATTCGGACGTGTTATCAAGAGGTTACCACCCTTTTCTGACCAGGGTGGGACCACTGATAGTATATGAAGTCATTGAAGCATCCATGAACATTGTAAATGCTGGGTACAATTGGAGTAATTATAGCACACGTGGGCATGGTTAAGTGTTGGTGAGATGCCATCATTGTAGCACCTATGATCATTGTAAGTGCTGGGTAGATATTCTGCCATCATAGCTGCTATGAGCTTTTTACTTCTGGCGATTTCTACCATCATTATAGCACCCAGAGCCCTTGTAAGTACTGACAGTATATGCCATCATTACAGGAAACTATGACAATAGAAAGTGCTGGCGAACATTAGCATTTGGAGTTAATTATACATTTTAAAAGTAAATAAAAGTTAATAGATTATATATATATATATATATATATATATATATATATATATATATAGATTTTGTTTAAGTACGTACGTTGTTCCTGTCAGGACTGTCTTCCAAGTCCTCAATATCTTCCTCATCAAGCTCATCCTCCAGGTCTTCATCCTCATCATCATCTCCTACCAGCTCACCGGCTGAAACACAAAATCAATTATTACACTCAAAACACATTACTCCAAATGAGATTTCAGACGAAAATCTTAAGAAGCATTACATCACCACTTCAGTTCTATAGGCACTTAAAAACCAACTCAGAAGTAGGGGTTTACAGCAGTCTTTATACAAAATAGTTTGTCACACAGGTGCTGCGTAAACTAAGCAGATTTCCCTCGTGATTTTTAACAATAGATAAATCTACATACTGCTAACACAATAGCACCGCCAACATCAACTGAATAAATACAAATGATAATAAGAAAGCTCCGGACGGGAAGCACCTGAAATGTAAACAAACAGGTATGCCAACTTCTCACAGGAAAGAAAAACAATTACTGAAATATATCAGAATATAACAAATTAATTTTATTGAGAACTATTTACTACATATAGTACTGTAATTTATAATGCATCACAATAATTTTTATCTCAATCAATCAAATTTTAGTAGTCCAAGAACATAAGAAAGGGGGGGGGGCACCGGAACATATTTGCATGTATCACGTATAATAAGGGTCTCAGGAAAACAATATCTTAAATACCAGATAGTGGTTTGGGGGGGGGGGGGGGTTTGCTAAGGCTGAAAACTGAAAAACGCAAGTATCTTGATTAATATTCAAGATACGGAATAAATGCATATAACAATATTTATAGTAAATTTAATTTCCAATTAAATTGGGTCTGTACAATTTTTCAATCTAACGTATAATAGGGGAGGAGATATTTCGAATTTTCAAAAATCCTCCCCTCTAAAACCCCTACTCCCACTTGACAAATTTCAGCCATTAATGAACTTAATCTTTCCTTTTACAAAAAATTATTAAATATCGAGTTTCGTAAAAATCAAACAAAAATTATGAATGCTAGAGCAGTAACAGACATATATATATATATATATATATATATATATATATATATATATATATATATATATATATATAATTTTGAACGGACCTCATTTTCGTCATCTGTGTAGGATTGATAGACATTTGAAGAAATTTTTCTAAAATCACTGCATGAGTACAACCTCAATTCCATGCAAATCTGCTAAAACAGCACATTTGCATAGAACTCCTCAAGCACACATATTGGAAGGTTATCATGGCAATTGATAAAGCATTAAATATTGAATTCCATTTATGAAGTTAAAAATTTCGTAAATGTTGCAGTTCCCATGAACAGGAAGTCATGAAATGAGGAATAATAGGGAAATCAAACAGACAAAAGAGTAAGAAATAATGTTAGTATTGGAAATTGTATTATCAACCTGTAAACTATTAAAATTTACAATATTCCCACTGAATTTTAAAGAGTAAAAAAAAAAAAAAGGAAATAAAACAGAATAATTGTGTACTCGTATACTACAGCTCAGATACTAATAATAGGCTCAACACCAATGGTTCAGCCGCAAATTACCCATTTAGTAAAACATCATAGCTGCAATATTTAACCCATTGACTGCTCTAGATGAGTTATCTCGTCACCCTTCTTTTCTAGCTGGTATTGTATATTGATAAATAATTAAAAAATATTTTCAAATTAAAAAAAAAAAATGGTAAATTATTAAAATATTTTATATAAGATAGTAAAATCATTACAATCATCTTCATTATTTCCTTCACGTAATCTTTCATTACAATAGCATTTTAATTTATTTATTACAGAATTATACAAAGAAAATAAAACATTAAGAAATAGTCGGAAAAGGGAGCGAGTTATTGAAGGATGCCTTAGCTTGGGAGGGTGATAGCTGGCTGGCCCTCCTCAGCTACTGGCTGCAACTCTCTGCTCGCCTCCTTAGCTGTTAAAGGGGTAATAATATAATCATTAAACAGCGATATGTTGTTACACATAGTCTAGGTGCCTATTAACACTCCAATACACGCGCCCCCTAGTGAGACATAAATACACACGTGCCATCTGTCAGATGACTGGTCACTTATTTGTCAAAAGTGAACATTATAATTGTTTTTTCGCAATTTTGCAGGAATAATAGTGCATACATAAGTGAAAAAGTTCATAAATGTTCATAAATTTGTATTTGAAAAAAATTATCTGTATATAAATCTTCGAAAATGTTAAATTTTTGTAACACAGTTGCCACGGTAGCTTAGTTTCAATTTTATTCCTTATTATTGGCTTGCAAAAGGTAAATCAACTAGAAAACCTAGGAACACAACTCTTATCAGTCTTGCAAGATAGTTTCAGAGAACATAATAGTAATGTAAAATGTATGAACAAATTGACAATTGAGCCTCATTTCTAGAACTTGGAAAGTTACTCAAACAAATGGAAATGACCAATAAAAAAAATACTAAAAAAAAAAAAAACGAAGAACCTTTGCTTTTAAAAAATTAAACTTAAATTTCACTCTGAATCACTTTCATTACCCACACCCACGTTACATCCATCAGCACAAGAAAAGGCACAGTGTTGCAGACATAAATATTGGCCACATTCCTTGCAAGAATATTTGGTGTATCGTTTTGTTTTATTTTCCAAGCAAAATCCGCAGCACTGGCGTCCACCAGCATCAGTAGCTGCTGAGTTGCTTGAAGCTCGTGGTGGTTTTTGATCATTGGGAAGGAGTTCTCGTGAACTATGGTGCGTGGCAAATTGCTGAGCTGCACTCGCATAATCAACTGATCTCTGATGAGTTCAACTGAACTGTCGAGTTAGGCGAGCTTGAGGAATACTAGGGCGGGGGACCAGGCTCCCCTCCCTCCATCAAACTTATGACAAAAAAACAGAACTGGTCATCTGTGAGATGACGCGCTTGTATTGGAGTGTTAAACTGAAGAAGAATTTTTCATTCTTTTTTAGCAGGTTTCCTTTAGAAGAAATCAGTTATTGAGGTCATACTCATGGCACGTAACTTTTGTTTGTACCTTACCAAGCTCGATATTTAAACATTTTATTTAAAACTAAAGTTTAAGTTTAATGTTCTATAAATATTGTTATATAGATGTTTTCTCCAACTTCAATATTAATCAAAATATTGGGATTTTTTAGATTTCAGCCTTTAGATAGCACCCACTTTCAGTCATCGCACATTAAGAATAAGCTAATATATCATGAGCCATCTTATATCAAGGCGAATATTGGGTCCAACAAATCTTTTCTAGATGAGATACATGCAATTCATTCAGATGACCCTCCCCCCTCCTGTTGTTCTTGAATTACTAAAATTAGTGATCTGAGATTATTCCGATTCATTAAAAACAACAGCACTAGATACGGGTATAATAAATAGTTTTCAATATAATTAATATATTATATTCAGATATATTTCAGTAATTGTTTTAATTTGCAACCAAGAATATTTCTATCTATATATTCAGCTCTGAGAGGTGGGCAGACCTGTTTGTTTACAACTCGAGGCACTTCCTGTTGTGAACGATTAATTAATACATATATGTCTGTTACCACTCTAGCAGTCGCAATTTTTGTTTGATCGTTACCAAATTCGATATTTAGTTGTTTTATTTAAAAAGAAAGATCATGTTAGTTAATGTCTGATTCGGACTAGTGGAAGGGGGGTTTTAGAGGTAGGAATTTCGAAAATCCAAAATATCTCCCTTACTATACATCGGATCGAAAAAGATTATAGAATCAATCTTACAGCAGATTACATTTACTATAAATATTGTTCTATACACTTATTCTGTATCTTGAATATTAACTGAGATATTTGCATTTGTATTCTGCATGTGCTCGGCAGCAGTCTATGTTCGGACTTTCCGCCGTGAGCTCTGGCGGCCGTTTTCGTAACTATTCGTCCCTCGTGAATAGGTTTAGAGGTTTCTTACTACAACAGTTGTTATTAGGCAGATTTCTCTATTGTAAAACTTCACGTGGGAAATCTGCTTAGTTTACGCAGCCCCTGCGTGACGGACTTTTATTAGTAATCCAAGAACAAACAGGGGAGGGGGTCATCAAAATGTATTTCCATATATCTCATCTAGAAACGATTTGTGGAACAAAATATTTAGAACTTCAGCTTGAAATAAGATAGTTCATGATTTATATGACACATGTTGGCTTATTCATAAAAAGTGATGGCAAAGCAAAGGGGGAGGGGGTTTATATTCAAGGCTGAAAATTAAAAAAAAAAAAAAAAAATGCTAATATCTTTTATATTTGAGATGGAGAAACAACCTTTATAGGTAATTAAATTTGCAGTAACATTGGTTATGTACCATTTTTTGATCCGACTTATAGGAACTGAGATATTTCAAATTGTCTAAAATCCCCCTAAAAAACTCCCCGCCCTCCCACTGGGTCAATCTCTGCCATTAACGAACTTGATATTTCTTTTTAAATAAAATGAATAAATATAGAGTTTTGGAAAAAATTGCAACTGCTAGGGTGGTATATATGCATATATATAAATTAGAATGGCACTAATTTTCGTCATCTTTTGAGTAGGATCAGTGGACATTTGAGGAAATTTTTCGACATTCTGGAGAGGAAAATTAATTTAGTAATGTTGCGAGCTAAAGCGAGCATTGATGAACTACGTTAATGAAATGAAAGTGAGGATATTGTATAAATGAAGACATTATCTATCGTGGAGCTCAGATACTATCTAGCATGAGGGCTATCACAGAGTTCAAGCACCCAGTATATATTATACATCACAGCTCCAATATATATCTTCACTTCACATCTACTTATCAATGGGCTTATGATTCTCTACCAACATTTCTTTCTAATGCCAAGTTTGTCAAATTTCCCACGTGCGTTACGTACTTGCATTTAACTCAAAACATAAAAGTTCAATGATAACAATATTTGCTATTCAGGCTTCAAATAAAGTGCTTCATAGCATACTAGCATATTGTTAATATGAGATGAGTAGGAGTGGGGTTTATTGAAAACTAAAAAATGCAAATATCTCTATTAATAATCAAGATAATAAAAAAATGTTCATGACAACATTATAGAACATTACATTAGCAATAAGATTGGTTCTAGAGAGAGAGATCGATCCGACGTATAAGAGAGAGAGAGATTAATAATTTTCGAGAGAAGAGAGAGAGAGAGAGAGAGATAGAGAGAGAGAGAGAGAGAGAGAGAGAGAGAGAGAGAGAGAGAGAGAGAGAGAGAGAGAGAGAGAGCAGAGCAAAAGGAGGAAGAAGAACTTGGGCTGGGAGCTGTTGCCTGATTCAACCGTCATCCTCTCAGCTACATCTTACCTAGTCCACACACATAGTACATTAACTATTTTGACTTTCTTCGTTCATCCTCCCCCACCTCAGAAAGGCTAATAATTATTTATTATTGCATTACTTAAAATATTAAAATTAATTTTGCATTATGTAAACATGTTATTTGTCAGTATGTTCAGGAATTTGATATATTCTGAGTGGATGAAAATTTAAAAATAGGTCATTTTCCTTCTTACTACTCTTCCCAAGGGTAAAAAAAAAAAAAAAAACCCAACTTGTTAGCAATTCTATGATTATCTAATAATTTTTCATTAAAGCATCTTATTATTAGCGATTAATTTTTATTTTTACTAAATATGATCTAGTCTAGTAAACTGAGTAAATATGAACATATTTTTTGTTTCTTTTAGAATTCCTTTTCGTTACAATTTGAGAACGTCAAGCTACCTATTGAAAAATTTAGTATAATATCAAAATACATTGTTGTGTCCAAAATGAATAGCTTCTCGTTTGCAATATTGTTTTCTAAATATGTACACTAAAGTGGGCAGACAGCTGGTGAGGGAGAGTAAAAGGCCCTTAAGCCATTTTGCAGATTCCCCCTAAAGGAAATCAGCTACTATTCCTGTCAGGGAGGGGGATGGGTGTTACTAGAGCCTCAACGGGCAGCGGCTAGTCTCAAAGCCAATACCGTAACTTCTGGCGAAATGGTGATCGTTATAAATGGTAACTTGGGTCCTTGGTCACAATAGATATCCAGAATTTGGTTCTAACTGTAACACATGGTAGGCAGTAGTCCCAATTACCGGGCATTTGATCCTGGCATTATAAAAGTCTCGTTGAGCGAAAATCAGCCTGTTTTCTATGAGAGGCTCAGGTTAGTCATGTAAGTAAAGGTTTTAACTTACACTTGGTTTGATTCTCACCTGGGCAATAGAAATAGTGGCTGACTCACTAACTAAATAAAATCCTTAGCCCCCTCCAGGCTAGAAAAAGGGTCGTAAATATCCCATCCCTAATTAGGCATTGTAACACAAAGTGGATGTTAATAAATAGCAGTTTTAATTTTGTGGGGCTCAGGTTAGTCATGTGAGCAAAGATGTTGGTGTTAATACTTGGGAAATCTAGAGTCATAGGTTCATACCCCCATAAAGTAATGAACCGACTAAATAAAGTCCTTGATTGGATAGAAAACGGTGGCTGCAGTAACAATAACACAAGATTAATAATAACATTTGTAATGAATCTGAGGTTGTATTACGTGTATCAGTCATAAATTGCCATATATTTTGAGTAATGGCAGCACAAAGCCTTTGTGCTCATAAATGAGTATTCAAATGTAGAGTTACGTACCGGCAATTTAGAGTTTTATCCAATTTTGATTTAAGTCCCCCCCCCATGTGTTCTGGCATTTTGGTTCAATAATTTTTATAATAACATTCACTGCTCTTAAAGTCAATACACTGAACAATATTTGAGATGGATTACAATAATTAAATTACGCTTAGTAGCCTTTTTGAGCATATTTGATTGGCAGGTGCAAAGTTCATCATGGGCTGATGCTATGACAGGGCGAAGGGATCAGTACAGTGCTAGCTGGAGGAGAGGCCCTCATCTTGCTAGGATCAGCCGTCAGCTCCTACGTTACAGTCTCCTCTCAGAGAGAATACCACAAATCCAGTAAGTTTTATTTCTTTGTAATTTAGTTTAATTAGACATAAGTGCCCCTGTCATATTGCTTCAAAGGTGCTTATCTCACATTATGAAATAAACCATTATTATTGCCAAACTTTTTAATTATAAACAAATTTGTATTTATTTAAATTTGGCCAAGAGTCGATTGTTGGTGAAACCCTTCCTAAATTCTTTATAAGTGATTTGGTTGTGTAAATTTTCATATTTTTACAGCTTGGACTGCCTATTGCTGCAGCCAGATCAGTACACATTTGACTGTGGATCCAACTGCCCTTATATTCTGGGGCAAAATGCACTATAGACAACTAGCTCTACTGTTATGTTTGCAAATAATTTAATTGTAATAGAATATACACTTTCTAATTTTAACCACAAACTTTATATTAACATCGTGTTGTCATACATCTATCAACCTATAACACAACCGATCTCTCCAAACAAGTCAACTACTAAACATCTCATCTTCTGTCAGTAGCGTCCTTCTCCTCAGCTGATCCGCATGTTTCTTCATCAGCCTTCCTTCTACTTCAACTAGCCGAGTATCTTCTGGATCACCCCAGGCCTCCAGAACAAACACCCTGTAGTCTCGCGCGTAGACTAACTCTTTCAGTCTGAAATATTTTACGGCATTTGGTCTTCCTTCTTCTACAGATTTCCTCTTGTTCTCATTCATATTGTTGCGAAAATTAAAGGATTAGCAGAGGGAGTCACGTATTTGCGAAATGCGATATAGATCAAAGAAGCCTACAGAGGATCTAGTTCCTACTAGACCCGTCCAGACCAGACGTCGAATAGCCCAGCCAATTCCCCTTTGATGCATGACGACGACCTATATAAAGAACCGGCCAGCCGTGAGCGAGTCAGTTTTATTCTCACCTGTCTTGATGTACACATCAGTGCTACAGTGCGACTTACTGCAGTGCGGTAAAGTGTTTTTATGTGAAGAACAGTGTTGTGCCGTGACTGTAAGTAACAGTTTAGTGCCGTGTTTAAGACAGTGCAGTGCCGTCTTTCTATGAATTTCAGTGACCGTGAGTGAATTATTTGACTGTGTAATCTGAAGAACAGTGACGCTATCAGTGCATATTGTTAGTAGTAATTAAGAATAATTATCCAAGTGAATTGAGCTTTGTTAAATAAATTGTGGAGTGATAGAAACTGTGAAACTTGTGAGTATTTAATTTTGCAATCCAAAAAGAACTCTTATTAACAATGTTTATTACTGGTTTTGATAATAAAACGTAACAATATTCTTGTTTGCTTCTTTTTGTTCCGAATGTGGAAAATCCATCTGACACCTGAGTCTCCTCCCCACAAATATTTTTGTATACATTTCGATTAACTCAGAGAGAGCGTTATCTGTGTTCTTAACCTGTTGTGTAAATTCCTTTTAGTTAATTTTACACAAATTGGCAAGACGTAGCTGGTAAATCTAATCTTCATAGAATGTTTTGTTTCACTCCCGAAGCTACGTATACTCTGAGTGAGGTTATGACTCTGCCCAGATGGACCTTCACATTCTGAACATCTGATCTTCAACATCTACCTCTTGGAGAACAGTGGCAAACATGTACGTCTCTAATCATCTCAAGGGTTTATTAGCATTATTCATTTAAATCTACACATACACATAGACTGGGTAAAAGCCCATTCAGGAAATATTGGAAACGGACAAGCCGACACGTTAGCAAAGGAAGCAGCTCAAGATACAAAAATAATCCCTGAATTCTCTCTCTTGTACATTAAAAAAGAATTATGTACCGACACAATACCTAAGTGGAACAGAGAATGGACGACATGTAACAAATCTTACAGCTTACATCAATACATTCCAAATATAACTCACAACAACTACAACACAATCAAGAGTCACCATCACAAATGCACACAATTTATAACGGAACATGGACAAGCAGGACATTATTTAACAAGATTTAAAATCCAAGACAATGGCAAATGTACTTGCGATTCACAGAAAACTTTTTAAATATACTTTATGACTGTTCAACATTTAATAAAAATAGATCAAATTTAATAATGAACATAATTTTAAAAGGAGGTAATTGGCCAGAACCACCTCATATTATATCTAATAAATATAATGAAGAACTCATAAAGTTTATCAAAATTATTGATTTGGATGTAGCAAAAATACATTAGAGTGTAAAGTTGATTGCGAGGAATGAGAATTATAATTAAATATATTTACTTTACATAGACTCGCAAATTAAACATCGGTTGAGTTTTTTTTTATTTCATTAATTAATTTTATTTTATTATTATTTTTTTAATATTATATTTGATTAGATATCTGATTAACGTGTATATATTGTAAAATAAAAATGTATAAACATAATCATACATGTAATATGCCATCTGGCAATGGAACATGTATTCAAATAAATAACTCCTCATAGGGTTACTAGCAGGAGAGAAAAAAAAAATTGCAATAACATTAAAACTGTTTTTGAAGAGTTTTTATCAGTCAAAAGGTCGTAGGTATTTTTTTATCCTTTAAACTGAAGAATTTTTTGAACAGTATGAAGTAAGCTACAGCTCAGATATCTAGAAATAGAATCAGCAAAGAATCTTCAGCCGCAAATTACCCAATAGAAACACATCACAGCTGTAGCTACAATTACTTACAAAGGAAACGGTGCATCAAGATATTAACAGTCCATATAAGGTAACAAACTAATTTGCTTTTTTTTTAATTTATTTATTTAAAAAAAGTTATTTATTAAAATTCACTTTGTGCTACTAAGATTAATGTGGAGGGCTAATCTATAGGTTGCCAATGGAGTAACAGATATATTCCAAATTTTCAAAATTCCTTCCCTCTAACCCCCCCCCCACCCTTCCCCCCTTGTTCAATATTAGCCGTTGGTGAACTTGATCTTTCTTTTTACATAAAACGACTAAATATCAAGTTTGGATACATATATATGTACTAGCCAAGGTACCCGGCAAATCATTCTTGACTGACTAATGACGGTATTTTGATATCAAGACTTCAAAGTGTACAATTACACTTCCCTCCAGGACGTATTGTTTTTCCGAAATAGCCAATCCTTAAGGGTAACTTTTGGGGACTAATAAAATAGAAATTTTAGCTTTGAAGAATAAATGAAAATGTGTTCCTAATCTATCCATCTCTGCATTTTGACTCACTTATGCAAGGGCTATCTATATCTTGATAAGATATTGCCTTGGTGATAGAATAGGAGATTTAGATGTAACTTACTTCCGATGGTGTGGTTTCCGAGTAGATGAACAGGTCCCGATCCCTTGGCTAGGTGGAAGGTGACAGGAGGGTCTGGGAAGAGTAGGTCTAGCACAGCCTGCGACTGACTGCCTCCTCCTCGCATCACTGCTATCGGGAACTTGACATCTGCTTTATAGCCCATTGCTTCCACTTCCACCACATTCACGTCACCATCCTTGGCCTCGGCCCCTAATACTATCTGCAAATAGGGAAAGGAATAAAAAAATTTACAACAAATATGTATTATATTTATACGAACACACCAGACATTTTAAACATTTTACTTAAAGAATAATATGGTAAGCTTCCCCTCCATTAAGAACAGATACAACAGAAGCAGTCATAAAATAATGTTTTTCTTTTTTTCTAATTGACATTTGGCATTCAACACTGGTTTCACATCATATTGGAACCACTGAGAATTGATTGTTATGAATGACATATTTTAAACTTCTTTATGTGATTCACATTTCTCCTGTAAACAAACGATTGCTATAGCAAGGCGTGCTATAAAAAGTTATTACTTTTTTTTCTTCAAGAGCAGTAATTGTTGTGCTTTAGTTTTTTTACTATAAATTACTTTATAATGTATGCAACTATAATTAGTAATACAAAATTTATCAAAATTCTGTATTTTATGGAATTTATTACAGGTTATATTGGATGCCCATATTTTGGGGCAGTAATCCAGGTACATTTGTCTAAACTTATTTTTTTACTGTATTTTTCAAACATACACAGCTGAAGTATCTTTTTCACTAATTGAACTTAGAGATGATTCATTTAGAGCAGCAGACTGCATTGAGGGCCCTTCCCTTAGTGGTTACATACATGTAAGTCAGCGAACAACGTACTGGGGGGAAAGTAAAGACACCCACAATGAGCCTGTCTCAAATTGCTGGTCCTGCTATCAATTTGATGATATGAAATATTTTCACGTCTGTGACAATAATAACCTGGCAGAAGAATCTAGGTTTGCAAAGGTTAGGCCACTTTTCGGGCACCTAAATGATAAGTCGTTGAACTATTATGCCTGATTTGGCAATGGTGCCTTATTTCGGTTGGCATGGGGCAAAGCAACACATCCATGGAAAACCCATTTGAATTGTGTACAAAGTGTGGTGCATATGCACCAGACTAAGTTACTTGGTTCAGGGTGAGTCATACCAATGTGCCAAAGCCTCAGAAACCTCATTTAGGTCTTCAAGACTGTAGTCAAGAAGTACAGACCATATGATTATGGTACTGGCACTATAAGGAGTAAACAAACTGAGCATGCCATACTAATCAAGGAGAAATTGCTAAAAAAAAAGTCAATCACGCAGGGGCTACATAAACTAAACAGATTTCCCACACGAAGTATTACAATAGAGAAATCTGCCTAATAACAACAGCAGTAGTGAGGAATCCCTAAACCTATACACGACGGACGAATAGTTACGGCAACATAGCACACTCCTGTCGACCGCACACACAATACAAATGCAAATATCTCGGTTAATATTCAAGATTAAATGTATAGAACAATATTTATAGTAAATTTAATTTACAGTAAGATTGATTCTATAAAATTTTTCAATCCAACGTATATTAACGGAGATATTTTGAATTTTCAAAAATCTCCCCCCCTCCCACTGGTCCAATTTCAGCCATTAACGAACTTCATCTTTCTTTTTACATAAAACGAATAAATACCACACCCCTAACCATCCCTTAAGGGAAATCTGCTAAAAGAACCGAGTGCCATATGACCAAATAACTGAAAAAAAAAATGGGTTTATATTTGGTAAGACATAGCAACAATAATACGGTGATTATAACTTCGACTCAGCATGGTTCCTAAACCGTACAGCAAGCGAAAAGTTGGAATGCTGCTGAAAAAAAGATACTAATAGGCCAACCATATGTTGTAACCCAGAACAATAAATGTATCAACCGAGTGCACAGGTTAGTTGAAAATATGCCTAAACCCAGAATAAACATCTGATCAAAAAAAAGTATGTCATGCAAGGCCTGCGTAAATTAAGCAGATTTCCCAAGCAAAGGCTTACAATAGATAAATATACATACTGGTAACACCACTGCAAATATTAAGTGAATAAATACAAACGGTAATGAGAAATCGTTCAGTTACAAGTTAATAACAGAAAGTGTCTGAATGTTGTGTTTTTTAATGAATCAGAATAATTTTAATCTCAATTACTTAAATTTTAATAATCCAAGAACAAAAGAAGAGGGGGGGGGGAATCAACAGTCTTTATTTGCATATATCTGTAAGTAAAATTAACAGAAAGTTCAATGAAAGCAATATTCCATATTTAACCTTTTAATGAAGTGGTTCATGATATATCAGCTTATTATTAATATGACACTTGTAGGAGTGGGTGTTTACTGAAACCATAAAACTATCCAAATATATCGGTTAATACTCATTATACGGAAAATATGTATAGAACAATATTTAGAGTAAATTGAATTTTCACCATACTACGATGATATCACCTGTTTTACACACCTAATTTGCGGTCCGAAAGCTACACTTGGCCGCCCTAGGGCCAAAAATGAATATTTCGCCCTAGGGCCGCAAAATCAGCTGTTTATTATTTTAATTCATTCATTTCATTATATACATTATATTAGTATATTAGTTTGTTTTGCTCGTATTATTGTTTAGTTATTTAGTAATTATGGCTAAAAATGTAATAAAACATTCATTAACATTTTCTAATATTTCTTTTCACACTTTTACTCGTAGTTGGATTGTATTTTTAATAAACATTTTCTAAACATTCATCATGTCCCCATAACCACAAGATAACCTTCTAACAAAAAGGTACACTTAACCAAAAGAAAATCTTGTTTTTGATTAATGTTATATCGTATTAATATTTATTGTAGTATGGTGAAAAATAGCGTCCGTGCCTCGGACCAAAGTGCTTTTGCCGGCCCTCGAACTTTTCATGACCTAGATTACGTCTCGGTCAAAAAATATCTCGGGTCGGCAAACGCCCACTTTCGGCCATTGGTACGAAATATACTATTGCAATAAGATTGTTTCTAAACAATTTTTCGATCCGACAATAGTAACAGAGACATTACAAATTCTTCTAAACCCCAGCCCCATCCCCTGGTCCGATTTCAGCAGTACACGAACTTGATCTTTCTTTTTACATAAAACGACTAAATATCGAGTTTGGTAATGATTAAACAATAATTGCGACTGCTAGAGTGGTAACAGACAAATATATAGGTAGAAAGATATATATATATACATATATTCAGTTTTGAAGGGACCTCATTTTCATCATCTCCTAGGTAGGATCGATCAACATTAGAAGAAAAATTTTGAAAATCGCGTCATGAGTACGACCTCAATAGCTGATTTTCCTTGAGAGAAATCTGATAAAATGGTATACATCATTTCTAGGATGATACATTATTTAATGATATATAATTATGTATTATTATGGTAATTGTAAAGTTATATTTGTAGTTTGGTAATAAAAATAATTTAAAAAAATTATTATTAATCTTTCTTTATGTGCATTACTTGTTTTATTCTTTTCTTTTTTTCTAATTTTTATTATATATTTCTTTTCCCAACCAAGTGTACCTGTTTGACAAGAAGGGTGTGTTCTCCCCTGAAGCCTTGCATATCAGCTCCAGCACCGGGAGGGTTCCTGTCGGGGTCCCATACCTCCTTCCTCTTGTTGCTGTCCAACGTCAATCCTGCAACGACACATTACCATCACAAATCGAACAATTTAATATACTTTAACATCAAAGAGAACAAAAATATTATTGCTACGAATATGCTGTTAAGCTATCAAATTAAAAATCATTCCAATCAACAAATTTTACTTCTAAAATGCACTATCTAAATAAAAAAAAAGTTAGTCATGCAGAGGCTGCTGCATAAACTAACCAGATTTCCCACACGAAGGTTTACAATAGATAAATATAAATACAGGTAACACTACCGCGAATGTTAAGTGAATAAATACAAACAGTAATGAGAAATCATTCAGTCAATTAACAATACAAGTTAATAATCCCTACAACGGAAAGCCGCTGAATTATAAACAAAAAGGCCAGCCAACCTCGTAGTGATGAATAAATAGAGACCAGAAAGAAAAATAATTAATGAAATATATCTGAATATAGCATATTAATTTCAATAAAACAATTTTTTAAAGCTAGTGCTATTATTTTTAATGAATCAGAATCAGTATTATCTCAATTTTTAGAAATCAAATAACAAAAGAAGGGGGGGGGGAGCAACAGAGCATATACCTAACAAAGTAAAAGTTCAATGAAACAATATTTGGTATTTAACCTTGTAACGAAGTGGTTCACGGATTAACAGTTTATTGTTAACATGACATGAGTAGAAGTGGGGGTTTGCTGAAGGCTCAAAAATGCAAAGTTCAAATGTCTCAGTTAATATTCAAGATAGAGAATAGATGTATATAACAATTTTTATAGTACATTTAATTTTCAATAAGGTTGGTTCTATACAATATTTTGATCCGACGTACAGTAACAGAGCAGAAATCCTCTCCTCTAAACCACCCCCCTCCATCCCCCTGGCCCAATTTCAGCAGTTCATGAACTTGGTCTTTCTTTTTACATAAAAAGATTAAATATCGAGTGTGGTAACGATATATATATATATATATATATATAATTTTGAACGGACCTCATTGTCGTCATTTGCTGGGTAGGATTGATGGACATTTGAAGAAAAATTTCGAAAATCGTGTCAACCTCAATAGCCGATTTCTCTTAGGGGAGATCTGTTAAAATAAGAGTTTTGAAATTTGACATACAATGGGTGCCGTTTTATTCACAACAGATAAGGAACAAAGTATTTAGTTAAAAGGACAGCAAGGTGTTTACACACTTTCTTATTTTCTGTTATAACAATCTCTCGACTAAATGCAAATAAAAATCCTGTAGTTTAGAATGTAAAATCTAAAATAACGTCACACTGAAAATATTTGTACTTATCTCACAGTAAAATTTGATTGAAAGCAATATTTGGTATTTAAGCTTCAAATAAAGGGTACATTATACTGTTATAATATTCTTAATATGAAATGAGTAGAAGTGGTGATGGTGGGGGAGAGAGGGGAAGGGCTGCCAACAAAAAAAAATATCTCTTCATATTTGAGCTAGAATAGAAATATATATAACACTTGATGAAGATTCAAGAAGATTGGACATAAACAATGCTTAGAAGCAATTCATCATAATGAATGATTTAAACTTGTCATTCCCTCCTCCCTCTTAAACTTGATCTTTTAGCTCTACATGAAAAGCATGAATAACAAGATTGAAGACAATCAACAATTCCATAAGTGAACACTCAATTTTCATTGGAAAACTTCCTATTTTAGTTTAAAGAAGACTGTCGCTCAGGGGCTGCTTTGACTAAACACCCCCCCCCCTTATTCATGATACGCTGGTCAACTTATTTTACTATCTATATCTCCCATAGTAAGATGTCCATATGAACGGGAATGAAAACGGAAGCTGGGCATGAGATGTCTTGTGATACAGCTACTCAAAGTGAAAATCAAGTAAGAAGTGGAGGTTTATTTAAAGCTGAAACTACAAAAGAATATTAGCTGAGAACCAGTTAATGTTAAGAGATAAAAAATCTGACTTCAGCCATCTACATGTATATATATATATATATATATATATATATATATATATATATATATATATATATATATATATATATAAATGTTCATCTGTATGTCCTTTGTAAAATTTTAAACGGCTGAACCGAATTATGTGACTTGGTATGCATACTACAACTAACCCAACTTAATTTTTAGGCTATATTAATATAGACGAACAGGAATTGGGTTTATAAGGGAGGCCTGAAATTAGAAATAGCTATATTTCGTTTCCTATTGGTTTTTCGGCAAATATGCACGTAACAAAAGTTTTTTATTTTGTTATTAAGAGTAACTTTAGTTATATACACTTTTGTTGTATACCTAAGTATAAATGAGTTATATGCTAAAAGCAATCCATTCAACATACATCTTATCACAAGTTAAATTTACTATAAATATTTTCTGTATGAGGACTATTAACCGAGATATTTGGATGTTTTAGTTTTCCGCTTTCAGTAAACCCCCACTCCTACTAGTGTCATATTAATAATAAGCTGTTATATCATGAACCACTTTTTGTAACCATTTAGCAACCTAGGTTGATGCAAATGTCAAATGTTCAACCACTTCTGATCTGAATAAAAATAGTAGCAACGTATGGTGTTTATTCCTAACAAAACTGAAATAAAAATTTAACTGGGTACAGTTATACAATTGTAATACCAGTGAAATACTCTGAAAACTGGAAGTCTGAAATCAATATTGTTCAACCAACGTCTATCTAACTTTTAACACAATCGTATTATTATCAGCTACACGAATTTATTATTTTTAAATAAATTAATAAAAACTAATTGTGAAAGGTTATTTATTTATGTCCACTTTGTTCTACTAAGGCTAATCAGGATGTGTTATCTACACGTTGTCACCCATTTCTAGTCAGGGTCAAACTAAGTATTTTATTAGGCGAGTTCATCACTAAATAAACTACCATTTCATACACGAGAATCAAACCCTTGACCCTTGTTTTACTGAATGTATTAAGAAGAAAGACTATAGAAAGATTAAAAAATGTTTAGAATTCAAAATACTGAAAGATAATATACAGAAATATTCAGAGTTACACTTCATGTTAGTAGGTGTGTAAATGCAATATTCCTCTTAATGTAATAGCACAACAGATGGGAGCACTAACAGACAGGAATTCCAATTTATAACCCACTAGCTAAGGTGCCCGTGAAATCATTTGAGGCTGAATGATGTTGGTATTTGTTTTGGGCAAGGCTTCTATATTTAAAACTACTTCCCGTCTGGGAGCTTTGTTTTCCCGTGAGGCTCAGGCAGGCGACTTATAAATGAGAAATTTTACCTTTGAGGAATCAATGAAAATAAGTCCCTCTCCACTTTTTGACACACCTTGATTAATTTAAATCTTAATCATGGATAGCATTTAGTATAATTAAATAGCATCTTTAATGTACTTATTTCTTGACAAAAACCTATCCGAGCTTACTTATAAACATAACATTATATACATAATAGTAAATTTGAGTAGAAAACAAAATACGTTTCACAGAAAATAAGTTAACACGATTAACTGTGTTAGCCTCCCGAAAACTTCCTTTCCTGCTCGAGTGTTATCAACATTGCTTTAATAAAATTACTTCATTAAAAATTTCGTATGTTCTAGTAATTTATATTCCTACATAGTCATTTATATACAGATCATACCCTGAGGTAAATAATAACAGTGGCGCCATAAAAACAATTTAATTTATATTAAATTACGACTTTTGAGTGAAGAGAAATTAAAAGCTGGCGAGTTCGATTCTCATCTAGGCAATAGAAATTTATTTAATGGCAAACTCACTAAATATAATCCTTCTCCTACCCTGGCTACAGAAGGGTGGTAACCTGTTAATAATAAGATGACACGTCTCAATTGCAAAAAGCCCGTCACGCAGGGGCTGCGTAAACTAAGCAGATTTCCCACGTGAAGTTTTTAAATAGAGAAATTTCATGAGAGCCGTGCAGTTGAGGAAACGGCCAAACTAGCTTTTGGCAGGAGTCACTCGTCCAGATTTAATAAAAATGCAAATATCTCGGCTAATATTCAAGATATAGGATAAATGTATATAACAATATTTATAGTAAATTTAATGTGCAATAAGATTGATTCTGTACAATTTTTCAATCCGACGTATAGTAACAGAGATATTTCGAATTTTCGAAAATCCTCTCCTCTAAACTCCCCCTCCCACTGGTCCGATTTCAGCCATTAACGAACTTAGTCTTTCTTTTTACATAAAATGACTAAATATCGAATTTGGTAACGATCAAACAAAAATTGCGACCGCTAGAGCGGTACAGACAAATATGTAGATCGAAGATCTATATAATATAAATATATATATACAGTTTTGAACGGACCTCATTTTCGTCATCTACTAGGTGGGATCATTGGACATTTGATGAAAAATTTCGAAAATTCCGTCATGAGTACAACCTCAATAGCTGATTTCCCTTAAGGGAAATCTGCTAAAAGTAAAGTGGATGTTAATAAATAACAAGAATAAAAGAAAAAATGCATTCCCAAAAAATTAAATCAAACCTGAGAAAAGTGTTTATAAAGGCTAATGATAACAAAAGAAGCAACTAAGACAAACTGAACCGATTGTAAGACAGAAAATTAGAAAGATCATATTTCATTTTATAAGTTATTTAAGAATATCTTTAATAAACAAATATGTAATTAGATAACTGCTGAATTAACAACTTAGTAGTACACTATAAGTCACACTGCGGTTTTACGAAAATAAAATTTTTATCGACCAGTTGATACACCAATAAATAATTTATTTATTGGAGCTTCGCAGCTTTGGCGATGTTGCTCTAAACAAAAGCTTCCACTAATAAATAAAAACAATTTATAATTTTACTAATTTAATTCTTTGAATTATAAGAAAACATAATAACTCTGAATTCACAATAATTAATCGAACTCAAATCTAAAGATTCTCATACAAAAATATTTGCTAGATACGACGATTCATTGATATGCATGTTTTTTTCACGGAATGAGAATTATTTTTAAAGCTCTTCAAAATACATTACTCAATTAAATTAACAATGTATGAATGTAGACGAGTGAATGTACTAAACAAAACTGCCTTGTACGTGCTTAAAAACTAAATAGGTACAAGGCAATCTTTAAATGCTCAGAGTATGAATAAAAAAACAGGAGCGATGAGTTGAAAAACTTTTAAGAAATCAAAATTTAACCCGAGATTGTTGCAATTGGAATAACATAATATTTTGGCACATGATGTGACAAAACAAGTTTTACACACACTGCTCATGTTATAAGGGTAGCCTGAAATGAAAAATTGTGATATTACATTTCCCATTGGTTTGCCCAACAGATGCACACAACAAACGTTGTTCATTAAAGTAACTTTTGTTATAAATACTTTCTTTATATACCAAAGTAAAACCAAGATATATGCTAAAACCTATAGTGAAAGTCAACAGGGCCACAAAAGACAACCAAATACAAAACTCGGTATGTGAATTATCATTAATTCTTCCATGATTACAAGGAATATTAAAATTTTTAGGTTCAAACAGGAGTGGAGAGGTTATAAGGAAGGCATGAAATGAAAAATTGCGATATTTCATTCTCTATTTGTTTCTATTTCGGCAAACATGCACATAACAAAAGTTGTATATGTGGTTATTTAGAGTAAATTTTGTTTTATACATTTTTTTGTATACTGAAGAATAAATGAGATATACGCTAAAAACCTATATCAAAAGTCAACAATTTTATTGGGCACAAAAGAAAACCGAATTAAACAAAACTTTATACGTGAACTAGCATCCTTCCTCCATGAAAGTAAGCTGTGTTAGCATTTCTACTGAGGGTTATCCGGGAAGCCTATTAAATCTCATGCACATTACAGAAGGTTTTTAGTTTGTTATTTAGAAAAACTTTTGTTGTACACACTTTTGTCGTTTAATAAATTATAACCGAGATATACACTAAAACTATAGCTGGAGTAACCAATTTTATTAATACCAATTAATGTTTATTTGATGTAGGCGTAAAAGTGTTATGTTTTTAGACTTATATGATAGTTCTATGAAAAATTTGAATTAGTGAGGCTGCTCAAAAAAAAAAAAAATAAAGCTTATAAAAATAAGTTGTAGCTTTTGTGATGCACAAGGACAAAATTTATAGAGTAAAACAAATGCATTAACCGAATACATGAAAGTGATACAAATATATCACAACATGCTGAAAATGATTCGAGTAATGAGGAAATAAATACAGTGAGCAATTAAACATCGCCCAGGACACAATATCGATCTATTAAGAATGTAAACATTGAATATAAGAGATCCAAAGGGAAGCCTAAAATCAAATATGGCTTGTATCGTGGGATTAAGATGTTTTCAGAGGTGAAATGAGAACTTGAAACAGGGACGGAGCAATTCAAATGGACTGGCTTATTGGGATATTGTGAAGATGATATTGGGATAGAGGGAGGGTTTAGGCGGGCAACAACTCGGTAGAAAACAAGGCCTGCCGAGAGAACGCCAATGCCGGCCCACTTACACAACTATCAACAGATCGCGAAGTATGGGAGGAACAGGGCGAGGGGAGTCGGCAAATAGGGCAAGGCCTACTCTACAATAGTCCAATGATAAATACATACCCCAGAAATAGTCTTCGGTCATGATGGCAGGAGTAATATCGGATAAGTGGAGAGGTGTGTAGAACGACTCGCCGGCTGTCCAATGGCCGCCTAGCAGAGAGTGGGGACTGACGCTCTGCCAACTCAATATAACCTACACAACAATATTTACTCACTATCTCACAAATGATATACAAAACAATTAATTCTAAGTAAAAAAAAAATTCTACATAATATTTTCCGCAAATGAATCAAACAAAAATACAATTGCTAAGCCAACGAAACTTCACTCAACTGATATAAAATCAACTCTACACACATTTACCAACTGTAACACTCCAAACAATTAAACTGAAAAATTTAATATCAGAAAATAAATATTACAGGCGACATCTAACAAATAATACGGCTAAAAACTATAATTATAAAATTAGTTACTCCAGTACCATGTTTGGCGGGCAAACTTATAATTCCAAACATATATGAATTATTTCTGATACTGTTTATTTTTTAATGTAATGATCAAAACTCGTCGTAGTACATTTTAGTAAATTGCGCCAATGCGGGGGGGGGGCTACGGGAACATTCACAAATTATGAAATCGGTGAGGTTATTAGCACAAACTAATATTTTCATTAATTAAACAATGCAGTTATTTTTCTCTCCAGCATTCTTAAAATAATTACACCACAAAAAAAAAAAAGAAACGAGGAAAATAGAAAATGTCCATTTTGTTTGTGTTTATAAAATGGACAGCTGAACAAATGAATGGAAAGTCATGCACTGGCGCCAAATATAACAGCGGTAAAATTACCCATGAAATTATTATTAGATATTGGGCATTTAGATTTCCTCACATCCCTCCAGGAATATTTTATTTTATTATTTTAGCAGATTTCTCCTAAGGCAAATCATCTATTGAGATCGTACTCATGAGGCGATTTTCAAACAATTTCTTCAAATGTCCTTCAATCTTACCCACGAAATGACGAAAATTAGGTCCGTTCAAAATTATATATATATATATATATATATATATATATATATATATATATATATATATAAAATTGTAACCTCTGTCTGTACATTGATTTTTTTTTTTCCAAAATTTCACGATACTTTTTCGTTTCACATGTCATAGACACCACATCTGCAAATTGTTTCTTTCGTGTCTGTCTGTTTGTTATAAACGAGATATTCGCTAAAACCTATAGCGGAAGTGAACCGAATTTTATGAAACTTGGTATGTATATTACTACTAGCCCAACTTAGACATTTAGGCTATATTAAATATTCTCTAAGACGAACAGGAGTGGGGGTTATAAGGGAGGGCTGAAATTAAAAATAGCGATATTTCGTTTCCTATTGCTTTTTTCAGCAAATATGCAAATAACAAAAGTTTGTTTTATTTTGTTATTTAGAGTAACTTTGTGTTATATATGCCTTTTGCCGTATACGGAAGTATAAATGAGTTATACGCTAAAAACTATAGCGGGACCCACAATTTTATTCGGCACAAAAGACTTAAGCCGAACTAAACCAAACTCCCAATGTGCATTAATACCAACGATTTCCTTATAATAAGCCATACAAACATTTCTAGGGACGGGCAGGAGTGGGGGTTATAAGGAAGGACTGAAATTAAAAATAGTCGATATTTCGTTTCCTATTGCTTTCTGAGCAAATATGCACATAACAAAGGAAATTGGGTTGTTTATTTTGTTATTTTAGAGTAATCTTTTGTTTTATACATTTTTTCGGGAACAATTTATGAAGTAAGTAATTTGCGTAGAAATATTGATTTATTCATCAATTCTTTCCAATATGAACTATGATGTACCTCACCTGGAAAAATTAATTCAAATCTATGTTAATATTTTGACCTTAATAATTCGAAGCTATGCATAATGCACAGGAAACGGGAAATATGACAATATGGAGGGACAGTGAAGTCTTACATAAAAAAAAAAAATTATTATTAACAAATCCACAGAAAATTTGAAATACCTCCGTTATTATTTGTCGGATCTTCAAGCTGTATTGAAGCAATCTTATTGCAGATATACTGTCCTATAATAGTTGTTATATACAATTTATTCTGTCTCTTGATTATTAACCGAGATATTTGCATTTTCGAGTTTTCAGCAATCTGTTATATAATAAAACACATTACTCAACTCTTCAATAACAAATATTGTTTTCAAGAGCCATTTATTGTACGAGATACATGCAAATATGTTCTTGTGGCTCCAACCCGTCTTATGTTCTTGGGCTAATAAAATTGATGAATGGGAAAATGATTGATTGAGATAAAAATTATTCTGATTCATTATAAATTACAGTACTAGATATAGTAAATAGTTGTCAATAAAATGAAAATGCTATATTCTGATATATTTCAGTAATTGTTTTAGCAGCTATTGAGGTCGTACTCAAGATGCGATTTTCGAAATTTTTCTTGAAATGTCCATCGATTCCACCTAGGAGATGACGAAAATGAGGTCCGTTCAAAACTGTCTATATATTTGTCTGTTACCGGTCGCAATTATTGTTTGATCGCTACCAAACTCGATATTTAGCCATTCTATGTAAAAAGAAAGGTAAAGTTCATTAACGGCTGAAATCGGACCAGTGGGAGGGGGGGGGGTTAAAGGGGAGATATTTCGAATTTTCGACATATCTCTGTTACTATACGTTGGATCGAAAAATTGTATAGAAACAATCTTGTTGCAAATTAAATTTACCATAAATATTGTTCTATAAATATTTAGCGTATAATGATTATTAACCTAGATATTAGTATTTTATAGTATTCTGCTTTCAGTAAACCCTCACTCCTACTAGTGTCATATTAATGATAAGCTGTTATATCATGAACCACTTCATTACAAGGTTGTATACCAAATATTGTTTTCAACAAAGCTTTAGTATATGAGATAGAAACAAATACGTTCTGTTGATGACCCCTCCCCTTTTCATTTGTTTTTAGCTGATTTCCCTTAGGGGAAATCAGCTATTGAGCGCGTGCTCATGACGCGAGTTTCGAAAAATTTCTTCAGATGTCCAACGATCCTTCCCAGAAGATGACGAAAATGAGGTCCGTTCAAAATTATATATATATATATATATATATATATATATATATATATATATATATATATATAATTGTGCTGATGTTTTCGACCAGGTTGTATTTATATGAGGTGTGTTGTTCTTTTCGGAGCTTTGGTCAATGTTGGTGAAATGAATCTTAGTTTATGCCAATATTTCGAGAATTTTTATTTTCTCTTCCTCAGGGCAAGACTAAATATATTTATAGACTAGTATACATTCTTATTGCACTATGACTAGGGTTATAGTTATAATATAACTTTTATTTATAGTTATAACCCTAGTCTTAGTGAAATAAGAATGTATACTAGTCTATAAATATATTTAGTCTTGCCCTGAGGAAGAGAAAATAAAAATTCTCGAAATATTGGCATAAACTAAGATTCATTTCACCAACATTGACCAAAGCTCCGAAAAGAACAACACACCACATATATATATATATATATATATATATATATATATATACACAGTGGGAGGGGGGGTTTAGAGGGGAGGATTTTCGAAAATTCGAAATATCTCCGTTACTATACGTCGGATCGATAAATTCTATAGAATCAATCTTATTGCAAATTAAATTTACTATGAATAATATTGAATACATGGATTCTATATCTTGAATAGTAACCGATGTTATTTGAGCATTTTTATCAGAGATGATGATCGGCCCTAACTTCGGGTCTAGTAGTGAATTTCCGTCAAGAGCTCGTTTGGGCCGTTCCTGTAACTGTTTGGCTCTCTATTCTGAAATGTCTCTATTGTATAACTTCACGTGGGAAATCTGCTTAGTTTACGCAGCCCCTGCGTCACAGACTTTTTTGGATTATAATAGCTGATTTCCCTTGGGGGAAATGTGCTAAAAATCTGAGTGATTGAGGTAGAAATTATTCTGATTCATTTCAAAGTACTCCACTAACTATAGTAAACAGGTTTGAATTAAATTAATATGTTATATTCAGATATATTTCTTTAATCGTTTGTCTTTCTCGTCTGTCTATCTAGTCGGGGCTCAGGTTGGCCATGTGAGTTAAAGCGTTGACCTTTATCTCACATGGTAAACCTAGAGTGGCGAGTTCGGCCTGGGCAAAGGAAATTATTTAGTGACGAAATTCATTAAATAACACCCATATTTGTCTGTTACCGGTCTAGCGGTCCCAATTTTTGTTTGATCGTTACGAAACTCGAAGTTTGGTAACGATCAAACAAAAATTGCGACCGCTAGAGCGTTAACAGACAAATATATATATATATATATATATATAGTTTTGAACGGACCTCATT
This sequence comes from Riptortus pedestris, assembly GCA_019009955.1. NCBI lineage: Eukaryota > Metazoa > Arthropoda > Insecta > Hemiptera > Alydidae > Riptortus > Riptortus pedestris. The sequence goes on from CM032231.1 coordinate 151,706,722, forward strand.
TTCGTCATCTCCTGGGTAGGATCGATGGACATTTGAAGAAATTTTTCGAAAATCGCGTCATGAGTACGACCTCAATAGCTGATTTCCCTTAAGGGAAATCTGCTAAAATTAAAGGTTCAATAAAAACTATATTTGGTATTTAGGCTTCAAATAGAGTGGTTCATGATATAACAGCTTATTGCTAATATGACATGAGTAGGAGTGGGGGTTTACTGAAGGCCGAAAACTGAACAATGCAAATATCTCGGTTAATATTCATTGTAATGAAAACTTGTATATAACAACATTTATAGGACAGTATATATGCAATAAGATTAATTCTATACACTTTTTCGACCCGACTTATATTAACGGAGATATTCTGAATTTTGAAAATACTCCCCCTCTAACCTCCCCCCCCCTCCCTCTGGTCCGATTTCAGCCGTTAACGAACTTGATCTTTCTTTTTACATTAAACGATTAAATATCGAGATCGGTAAAGATCAAACAAAAGTTGCGACATCTAGAGCGTTAACAGACACACACACACAGACACACATATATATATATATATATATATATATATATATATATATATATACTAGCTAAGGTACCCGGCTTCGCCCGGGAATTCATTTGAGACTGAATGATGATGGTATTTTTTTGGTAAGCCTTTAGTTTGCACAGTATTTTGACATTTCCCCGTCCCAGTGTTTAGGGTCCATTCCCGTCGTTGCTGTGTGCATAGTATTTTTTTGGGCAAGGCTTCAATGTTTACTACACTTCCCGTCTGGGCGTATTGTTTTCCCGTGAGGATCAGGCAGGCGACTTTATATATGATAAATTTTACTGTTGAGAATAAATAAACAAAGTCCGTCACGCAGGGGCTGCGTAAACTAAGCAGATTTCCCACGTGAAGTTTTACAATAGAGAAATCTGCCTAGTAATAACCTATTCTCACGAGGACGAATAGTTAGTGAAATGGCCACACTAGCGCTAGTGCGCTCGGCGGAAACCCAAACATAGCCAACCACACTCACAATACAAATCCAAATATCTCGGTTAATATTAAAGATACAGAATAAATGTATAGAACAATATTCATAGTAAATTTAATTTGCAATAAGATTGGTTCTATACATTTTTTTGATCCGACGTATGGTAATGGAGATATTTCGAATTTTCGAAAATCCCCCCCTCTAAACCCCCCCTCCCACTGGTTCGATTTTAGCCATTAACGAACTTGATCTTCCTTTTTACATAAAACGATTAAATTCCGAGTTTGGTAACGATCAAACAAAAATTGCGACCGCTAGAGCGTTAACAGACAAATATATATATCTATATATATATATATATATAGATATATATATATATATAGATATATATATATAATTTTGAACGGACCTCATTTTCGTCATCTCCTGGGTAGGATCGATGGACATTTGAAGAAATTTTTCGAAACTCGCGTCATGAGTACGACCTCAATAGCTGATTTCCCTTAAGGGAAATCTGCTAAAATGTGTTCCTAATCTATCCCTCTCCACTTTTTAAGTCTCCTTTTTGAATACTTAAAATCATAGTCATGGATTGCATTTATTACAATTAAGTAGATATATAATGAAACTTATTTCCCGTCAAATACCAATCCGAGCACATGTAGTTTAAGCATAGTTTTGTACATTAGATTATATTCGTAATAGCATAATAGCAGAGCTCACGGGAAATCACTTCCAGGAATGGCAGCGTTTCACTGAAAATAAGATAACTCAATTAACTGTTTAGGCTCCTGTCATCTTCCGGTCCAGCATGAGGGCTAAACACCATGTTTTTCTTAAATTATTGATTCAGAGTATTATTTTAATAATTTATCTACCTGACAGAATTAAATAATAGTATTACCCTAAAAATAATTTCATTCATATTCAAAGAGATAGGTGAGGGAAAGAGATTGTAGCCCTCCCAGCAAAATAAGTAATACTTTAAGTCATATTAAGTTTAACCGGATATTGTCTTTTTTCATAATGGCATTACCATTTACGTCAAATTGTTATGATGGTACATATTTGTTTCAATAACATCAAAATATCGGAAATAAGATATATATTAGCAGAACCAAAGAGTTTGCTTCCCTACAACTTCCGCTATCGCTCCTTGTACCAATTCAGCATGACTTTGTTTAAATAATACATTATACTAATTTGAAATATCGGAAAATCCTATTATGGTTTACATTTCTATTGGAAAAATAACATGTCATTTTCTAGAGAAAATTAAATAAATGAGAAGGAGGCGACGGAGGATATATAAACCTCACTAATCCGAATCATATTTAGTGTTATCGTATGTGACTAACACAAAATCATTTTTTCATAATAGGTATTCATTAAAAACGCTTAAATAAACACTAATAAAATTGAATGAACTCCGACTATTGTTTTGGGCGTTAAAATCCAGTTCGTGTTTACATCATTTTACAAAAAAATAAGTTGAATACAACAAAATGTTAAACAAAATAAACAACTATTGTTATGTGCATGTTATCGAAAAATCAGTATGCGAACGACATAAATATCGCAATTTTTTCATTTCAGGTCCCTCCCCTACAGAACCTCCCCCCCCACTCCTGTGTTGAACCTAAAAAATTTTTAATATAGCTTACTAATATTGGAAGAATTAATGATAATTCACGATATGAGTTTTTTTTTTTACTGAAGTTCGGTTCAATCGTTAGTGCCCAACAAAATTTATAGGACTCCCCCGCTCTAGTTTTAAGAGTATATCTAGATTTATACTTCATTATACGACGATAGTGTATATAATAAATGTTTCTCTAAATAACAAAATAAAACAACCTTTTGTTAAGTGCATATTTCGGAAGGAAACCCCAATAGGAAAACGAAATAACAATATTTTTAATTTCGGACCCACCCTCTATACTTCACTTCCGCTATAGGTCCTTTAGCGATATATCTCGTTTTATAATTCGGTATACGAAAAAAGTGTTTACAAGAAACGTTACTATAAATAACAAAATTTAAACAACTTTTTGTTATGTTCTTATTTGCCGAAAACAACCAATAGGAAACGAAATATCGCTGTATTATTAATTTCAGGCATTCCTTATAACCCCCACGCCTGCCCGTGCCTAGAAATGTTGGTATGGCTTGTTATAATGGTAAGTAGCGTTTAGTGCTAATACACATTCCGAGTTTTTTATTTATTTCGGTTGGGTCTATTGTCCCAAATAAAATGGTTCACTTCCGCTATAGATTTTAGCGTATATCTCGTTTATTATCGGTATACTGAAAGAAAACGTGTATATAAACGAAATGGTTACTCTAAATAACCAAAATAAATAACTTTTGTTATGTGCATATTTGCCGGAAAACCAATAGGAAACGAAAATATCGCTATTTTTAATTAGCAGGCCCTCCCTATAACTCCCACTCCTTTTTGTCTTAGAGAATAATAAATATAGCCTAAAGTGCTAAGTTGGGCTCTTAGTAGTAATTATATATAACCAGGTTTCATATCCATATTTGGTTTTCTGACGTTTATGCGTGAAAAAGGTAACAAACAAACAAACAAACAAACATACAAACAAATAAACAAACAAACAAATAAACAAACAAACAAACAAACAGACACGAAAGAAACAAAATGCAAGTAGTTTGGAGGGCTATGACATGTTGAAACGAAAAGTTATCTGTGAAAATTTCGCGCAGAAAAAAAATCAATGTACAGACAGATGGTTACAATTTTATATATATATATATATATATATATATATATATATATATATATATATAATTTTGAACGGACCTCATTTTTTTGTCATTATCCTGGGTAGGATCGATGGACATTTTAAGAAATTTTTCGTAAATCGCGTCATGAGTACGACCTAAATAGGGGAAATCTGCTAACAATAACTGAAACATATCAGTATAAAGCATATTAATTTTATTTAATACTATTTACTATATCTTGTAATTTGTAATGGTTCTGAATAATTTGTATCCCCATCAATTAAATTTTAGTATTCCAAGAATTTAAGACGGGGGGGGGGGGGCACATGAACATATTTGTATGTATCTCGTATAATAAAGGTCCCCGAAAAATAATATTTTGTATATAAGCTTCAAATAATGTGGTTTATTACATAACGGAGTATTGTTTATATAACACGAGTAGAAGTGGGGGTTTACTGAAGCCTGAAAAATGCAAATATCTCGGTTAATATTCAAGATAGAGGAAAAATGTATATAACAATATTTACAGTAAATTTAATTTGCAATAAGATTAATTCTATACACTTTTTCGACCCAACTTATAGTAACGGAGATATTCTGAATTTTCAAAATTCTCCCCCTCTAAACCCCCCCCCTCCCTCTTGACCGATTCCAGCCGTTAACGAACTTGATCTTTCTTTTTACATAAAACGACTAAATACGTCTAAGTTTGGTAACGATCAAACAAAAATTTCGACCGCTAGAGTGGTAACAGACAAATATATATACAGTTTTGAGGGGTCCTCATTTTCGTCATCTCCTAGGTGGAATCGATGTACATTTGAAGAAACTTTTCGAAAATCGCGTAATGAGTATGACCCCTTGAGGGAAATCTGCTAAAAATATTTGATCTATATCATACTTGATATTTAACAGTTTCACTCAACACTAAAGATCATATTTGTTGTTGGACTGGAATAGTGATGGTTTAGAGTGGGGGTGGGGATTAAAACATCAAAAATATCTTTATTATGGTTCGGATCATAAAATGTTATAGAAACAATCTTGTTAAACTTTTCTACGATTGTTGCTCTATGCATTTTTTGATATATCTAGCTTATTAAGCTAGAGATTCGTGCTTTCATGTTTTCTGCCCTCCCCTTTCAGTTTTTTACTCATCAGTTTTTTATATATAAATAGAGAGTATATAAGGTGTGTCAAAAAATATCTATATATTTAAAAAATATAATGATCTGTATATAAATTACTAGAACATACGAAATTTTTAATGTTTTGAGGAAGTAATTTTATTAAAGTAATGTTGATAACACTCAAGCAGGAAAGGAAGTTTTCGGGAGGCTAACACAGTTAATCGTGTTAACTTATTTTCTGTGAAACGTTGTATTTTGTTTTCTACTCAAATTTACTATGTATATAATGTTATGTATATGAGTAAGCTCGGATAGGTCTTTGTCAAGAAATAAGTATATTAAAGATGCTATTTAATTATAATAAATGCTATCCATGATTAAGATTTAAATTAATCAAGGTTTGTCAAAAAGTGGAGGACTTATTTTCATTCATTGTTCAAAAGCAAAATTTCCTGCCTGAGCCTCACGGGAAAACAAAGCTCCCAGACGGGAAGTAGTTTTAAATATAGAAGCCTTGCCCAAAACAAATACCAACATCATTCAGCCTCAAATGATTTCACGGGTACCTTAGCTAGTGGGTTATAGATTGGAATTCCTGCCTGTTAGTGCTCCCATTTGTTGTGCTATTACCTTAACAGGAATATTTCATTTACACACCTACTAACATGAAGTGTAACTCTGAATATTTCTGTATATTATCTTTCAGTATTTAGAATTCTAAACATTTTTTAATCTTTCTATAGTCTTTCTTCTTAATACATTCAGTAAAACAAGGGTCAAGGGTTTGATTCTCGTGTATGCAATAGTAGTTTATTTAGTGATGAACTTGCCTAATAAAATACTTAGTTTGACCCTGACTAGAAATGGGTGGCAACATGTAGATAACACATCCTGATTAGCCTTAGTAGAACAAAGTGGACATAAATAAATAACCTTTCACAATTAGTTTTTATTAATTTATTTAAAAATAATAAATTCGTGTAGCTGATAATATTACGATTGTGTTAAAAGTTTGATAGACGTTGGTTGAACAATATTGATTTCAGACTTCCAGTTTTCAGAGTATTTCACTGGTATTACAATTGTATAACTGTACCCAGTTAAATTTTTATTTCAGTTTTGTTAGGAATAAACAGCATATGCTGCTGCTCGTACTATTTTTATTCAGATCAGAAGTGGTTGAACATTTGACATTTGCATCAACCTAGGTTGCTAAATGGTTACAAAAGGTGGTTCATGATATAACAGCTTATTATTAATATGACACTAGTACGAGTGAGGGTTTACTGAAAGCGGAAAACTAAAACATCCAAATATCTCGGTTAATAGTCCTCATACAGAAAATATTTATAGTAAATTTAACTTGCGATAAGATGTATGTCGAATGGATTGCTTTTAGTATATAACTCATTTATACTTAGGTATACAACATAAGTGTATATAACTAAAGTTACTCTAAACAACAAAATAAACAACTTTTGTTATGTGCATATTTGCCGAAAAACCAATAGGAAACGAAATATAATTATTTTTAATTTCAGGCCTCCCTTATAAACCCAATTCCTGTTCGTCTCAGAGAATATTAATATAGCCTAAAGTCTAAGTTGGGTTAGTAGTAATATACATACCAAGTTTCATAAAATTCGGTTCAGTCGTTTATGCGTGAAAAGGTAATAAACAGATATGAAAGAAACAAATAGCCAGATATTGTGTCTATGACATGTGAAACGAAAAAGTAAAATTTTGAAAAAAAATCAATGTACAGACAGAGGTTACAATTTTATATATATATATATATATATATATATATATATATATATATATATATACATATATATATATATATACACTTGGCAGCAAAAAAACCGGACCACTTAAAATTTCATCTAAAAAAAAAATGAGATGGTATAAGCATCCTCAAATATTTTTTTATTCACAGAAGGAAGATTTATTTAAAAGAAATGGAAGGTTTTTCTGAAAAAAAATTGAAAATTCAAACATTACTTGCTCAGTATCGAGTGTTCCCTCCACGAGCCTGTATCACAGCCTGGAGCCTCCTGGGCATGCTTCGAATGATACGATCGTGTGGAATTCTTTCCCACTCTTGGAGAAGTGCTGCTGGCAGCTCTTGGAGGCTAGCGGGGGCTGTCAAACGTTGTCGGATTGCCACTCCGAGCTGGTCCCACAAGTGCTCTATCGGGTTCAGGTCCGGACTACGAGCAGGCCACTCAAGGGTTCAAATCCCAACTTCATTAAGATAGAGATTTACAATGTTTGCTCTATGAGGACGGGCATTATCGTACATTAGTACAAATTCGTCACTGACGAATGGCCCAAAAGGGACAACATGGTCTTGTAAGATGTCGGAGAGGTAAATGTGAGCATTCAGTGCAGCCCTGCCAAAGACATGTAACTCAGTGCGAGCTCCTAAACAAATGCCACCCCATACCACTACTGAGCCTCCTCCGAATTGCACTGTTCCTGGCATGTTGCAATGAGCATACTGTTCTCCACACTCTTGCCCTTCCATCTGGGCCAAAGAGTGAGAATCTTGACTCATCTGTGAAGAGAACATTGCCCCATTCTCCATCTGTCCAATCTTGATGAGTGTGAGCAAACCGAAGGCGCGCTCTGCGGTGCTCTGAGGTCAAGAGAGGACCTCTAGCTGGAACCCTGGAATGTAAGTTTGTTTCAGCAAGTCTCCTGCGAACAGTATCTACACTCACAGTAACATTACTTGCTGTTTGAAGTTGTGTAGCAGTCTGGAAGCAATTTCTGAGTGTTTGCATCACAATAAATCGGTCATCTACAGGCCTAGTCGCACGGGGCTGTATAATAAAAAAAAAAGTGCTGGTTACATATATCTATATATTAATGTATAAATTGTTAGAAATATAAGAATGAGTATGAAAAGGGAGAGTAGGATATAAAATTAAAAAAAATCGAAATTGACAGTTACGGTAAGCACATTACCTACATTTGTTAAAACATTATCATATATGAAAACATGACACTAATACAACAGAAAACTCAGAGTGAGTCACATTGAAATAAATAAAATAAATAATTATATGACGGTGTTGAATAAGATGAAGGGCATAATAACCTCGTAGTTGATTGCCCAAATATATCCTAATCCTACATAAAATTGTTCACTTAGACTAGTGTATACGTCTATTTTATTTGGGGAAAGTGGAATGGGATTTAGGGGAAATAATGCTAAAAAAGTTCAAAATTATGAATTTAATGAAATTATAATAACTCTGTTATTGTACATATTTATATGTATATACATAATTTATACTTCTTATACACTAATATACATTTATTTATATATATATATATTTACTTTTTAAAAAAAATAAGTCTTAGTAACAAAATAAATTTTATACTTGGTAATATATATATGATTTACTAATTTCAATTTTTCATATATAAATGTATACAAATTTATGGCTAGAAAAATCTAGTCTCTTTCTAAAAATAGAAAAGCAAAGAAATAATGCAGAATCACAGTTCATTGTCAACAAAGAAAAAAAAATTAATCTTGTATGCTTAAAAATAAAATTTGTACAATTAGAACACAATACTTTGATGGGGCTATTTACATATGGCAATTCTAGAATTGTATGACTCTATACATAGGACTCTTCATCTCGGTAGGCCCTGGTAACAATGTAGTGAGGTTGTATCGAATCACCGAGGTAGTAGGAGGTGATGGGAGCTCGCTTGTTGGCGCAGTGGTTAGGGGTGGTTATGGGTGGTGGGGGGTGGGAGTTTGGCGCAGAGGGGTGGGAGCTAGGTGCTGAGGGGTGGGAACTCGGTGCAGGGGGTGGTGGGGGCAAGGACCGCGAACGGTGGGCACCAGTCTCCTTCCTCCTCAATCTACCTCGTACAAACCCGCTCTCCACATGGACTGGCGGCAAGTGGCGCAGCTTCGGTGTCACTTCGTTACCTCGCGAGTTGGACCTCGAGACGTGAGGAGTATAGTCGTCATCGGAGAGGGTAGAGGAGTCGTCCTCCTGCGCCGTCGTGCTCACATCTGCAGTGCTGGCAGAGATCTGCGGATAGACAGGCCTATATTGGTGGCGCCGAGGTTCCGAGATCACCTCGCAATGGACACCTGCGACCGGTCGCAGCTGGAGCTGGTGCTGGTAGGGTTGGCGCCGTGGTGGTGGCGGTGGCTGCTCCAGCACAGACTCCTGGCTGGCAGATCTAGCCTGGAGCCCTCGACTCCTCGAGAGTAGGTTCTCCTGACTTGCGGAGTGTAGGACTCGTCGCTCTTCATTCGTCATGTTCCCGCTCGGAATGGAATGAATCCTGCGAGACCTCTGCCGGAACCAGGCCTGCCGCTGGAAGTTAGGGTTCAGTCTTTCTTCCCACCCTCCGTACACTCTCACATATTCTCCTGGCACCGAAATCGTAGTGCTCACCTGCAAACAAATATACAATCCATTAAACCGAAATGCAAAACAAACGCATTTATTTTCATTTTTATTTATTTAAATGAGTTCCACAATGACAGCGATTTCCTAATCGAAAGAAAAAAAAAATAAAGCACTAGGAATGAGGAATGGAATGTCATGATTCATGAAACCATAAGCTTACCAAAGCCGATATCCACGAAAACAAGTAGTCTATGTTATTTACTAACATCCACATTTTGCTGCTAAGGCTAATTGGGACGGGTTATCTACAGGTTAGCACCCTTATCTAGCCAGGCTGGGACCAAGGATTTATTAAATATGTAGGGATCGAACTCGCCGTTTGTTATGTCGAATTAAGGCTAATGACTTGACTAACACGGCTAATCTGAGCCCCAACATGTTGAGTTATCACATCAGGGTATTGGAAATATAAATACAAAATAAAATGTATTAAAAAGAAAATCATTGAAAATAAATAAATATGTATACAGCCTGCCTGATGTTTAACAATAGATAAATCAACATACTGGTAACACAACACCACCGCGAATATAAAGTGTATAAATACAAATGATAATAAGAAACCCCAGATGGGAAGAACCTGAAACCTAAACAAACAGGTGTGCCAACTTCCCACAGGAAAGAAATTCAATTACTTAAATATATCAGATTATAACATATTAATTTTATTGAAAACAATTTACTATATCTAGTACTGTAATTTGTAATGGATCAGAATAATTTTTATCTCAATCAATCAAATTTTAGTGTGGTTTATTACATAACAGAGCATTGTTTATGTAACGTGATTAGAAGTGAGGGTTTGCTGAAGGCTGAAAATTGAAAACTGCAAATATCTTCGTTAATATTCAAGATAGAGAATAAATGTATATAGCAATACTTATAGTACATTTAATTTCAATAAGATTGGTTCCATACAATTTTTTAATACGACGTATAGTAGCCGAGATATTTCGAATTTTTGAAAATCCCCCCCCCCACTGGACCTATTACAGCCATTAATGAACTTGATCTTTCTTTTCATATAAAACGATTAAATATCGAGTTTGGTAACAATATATTTTTTTAAACGGACCTCATTTTCATCATGTCCTGGGTAGGATCGATGGACATTTGAAGAAAATTTTCGAAAATCACATCATGAGTACAATCTCAATAGCAGGCTCTAAAAGAGTACAATGGTACCAAGTACAGGGTAGTTATTAGATGATGATGAATAATTATTTATGAAAGTTACATTGGCATGTTGATCGAATGCAGGATCGTAGCCGCTGGAGGAGGTTGATGTAGATTCCTCTTCATCTGGAGTGTAGAGCTGCGAGTCGGACATAGTCAGCCCTGAATCTCTGCTCAGGGAGATCTTGTCCTTCCGTGGAGGAGGAGAACACTCCAGGCTGTCTATCGATGAATCGTCTCTCCTCAATGCTGCAACAATACAATCATCCTCGTATTAGCATATCATTGATTAAAATTTAATATTCAACGCATGTGTGTGTGTGTGTGATAGAGAAAGTGGGAGCATATGATTGTGAATATCTTAGAAAATTTAATCAGTCCATTTCAGCAGATTTCAATTAAGGGAAATCAGCTATTGAGGTCGTACTCATGACACGTTTTTCAAAAAATTTCTTCAAATGTCCATCGGTCCTACCCAGGAGATGACAAAAATGAGGTCCATTCAAAACTATATATATACATACTAGTGGGCCTAACAGACGTCCTGAATGATATTTCAAGCGATTAGGATATTAAATTTAATAATATTATGATTAAACAAAAGCTACTTTTAATAACACAAAAAACAACTTTAGTTATGTCCACGTTTGCCTAAAACAAAAATAAAATGAAATATCACCAATTTTTTATTCAGGCCTCCCTTATAACCCCCCACTCTTGTTCGAACCTAAAAAATTTAATATAGCTTATAGTCATGGAAGAATTAATGATAACTAATTAACATATAGAGTTTTGTTAAGTTCGGTTCAATCGTTGCCCAATCAAATTGTTGGCTCTCATTTTAATTGTTTAGTGTATATCTCGTTTATACTTTGTTATACGACAAAAGTGAATATAACAAAAGTTGCTCTGAATAACAAAATAAACAACTTTTATCCTGTTCATATTTGCCAAAAAACCAATAGGAAAACGAAATGTCGGTATTTTTAATTTTAGGCCTCCCTTACAACCCCCACTCCTGCTTTATCTGCCGGGCTGCTTTGAGAATCTAAACCATCCAGGGTGTCACTCAAATGCATACAAAAAAAATCATTCAAATTGGTCCAGCTGTTACGAGGAGTTCAGTGACATACACACGTACAGTAGAATTATGTCTGTTAACACTCTAGCGGTCGCAATTTTTGTTCAATCGTTTCCAAACTCGGTATTTAATAGTTTTATGTAAAAAGAAAGATCAAGTTCTAAAGGGGTGTTTAGTTAGAAGGGGGAATTTCAAAAATTTGAAATATCTTCGTTACTATGCGTCGGATCAAAAAATTATAAAGAGCCAATCTTATTGCAAATGTAATGCTCAGTAAATGTTGTTATGTACATTGTAGCACTATCTTAATTATTAACAGAGATATTTGCATTTTTTAAGTTTTGGGACTTCAGTAAATCCCCACTCCTACTCACTTCATATTGACAGTAAGGTGTTGTATTATGAAGCATATTATTTGAAGCCTAAATACCTAATTTTGTTCTCATTGAACTTTTACTACTCGAGATAAATGCAAATACTTGAAATGCAAATGCATGGGAAATCTGCTTAGTGCAGCACTTGTATGACAGACTTTTATTAATGTATATGCTAATTTTTATTTATTTGATTTTAGTTTTAATTTTAAATATTGAAAGTTTATAATATAATAATTGTTTCTGTAATTTTATTAGTTTTGAATTATCTAGTTTCCTTACAAGTTATTTTGGAATAAAATTTAATGTTTTGTTTTTGTTTATTTTTTTTATTTGTTGATCCATGTTTTTTTTTGTATCTTTGGTTGCATTCTGTTATTTAGTTGCGTTTTGTTGTTTAGTTGCATTTTGTTATTTGGTTGCATTCTGTTATTTAGTTGCGTTTTGTTGTTTAGTTGCATTTTGTTATTTGGCTGCATTCTGTTATTTAGTTGCGTTTTGTTGTTTAGTTGCATTTTGTTATTTGGCTGCATTCTGTTATTTAGTTGCATTTTGTCGTTTAGTTGCATTTTGTTATTTGGGTGCATTCTGTTATTTAGTTGCGTTTTGTTGTTTAGTTGCATTCTGTTATTTAGTTGTGTTTTGTTTATTGGTTTCATTTTGGTATTTGGTTGTGGTGTTATATAGTTGCGTTTTGTTATTTTCTTGCATTCTTAGTTTGTTCTGTTCTATATATACATATATATAGACAAATATTAATATATATATATATATCCATACATATCATTTTGAATGGACCTTATTTTCGTCATCTCCTGAGTAGGATTGATGGACATTTGAAGAAAATTTTTGAAAATTTGTCATGAGTATGACCTCAATAGCTGATTCCCCTTAAGGGAATTCTGCTAACTTAAGGAGGCATTGACTGTATGCCAATGATATTTTCTACTTCTAAATATTCTATTTTGCGATACTTACAGTCAGATTCCTCAGTGCCACTGTCCCTGAGGTCTCCTAGGAGAGTGGTGACATTAGAGCCGCATAGGAGCTGAGCATGTACGATGAGGGTTTCTACAAGGGCTGGTACAAGGCGTAGATCGCTGGGACTGCCTCCCGATTCCTGCCAGAGGAGTGAAGGCCCAACACACACACCTAGGTTGGCGGGGGACATGAGGTTCGTACCAGCTCGTCGGGCGATTAGTGTCAGAGCACACACTACGTACCGAGCAAGTACTCGGTTCACCAGAGGTAGCTCCTCAAACACTCTGAAATAACATGAGATGTATTTATTCCCGTCCAATCTTAATAACCAATAAGAATGAATGTAGATTTTATGAACAATAGTAGCTAACATGCATGAAAAATTAATACATAATGCTAAGGTTATGTTAACTCAGTGAACACTCAGAAAACAATATTACAATTTCACAAAGGAGTCCGACTTGGGAAAAGTAAAACCATCTTTTATAATAATAACCCAATCCAGCTTACAAATTCATTTAAATATCTGGGGGTACCTTTCCCATCCTCAGGAAAATTCTGTCAAGCCAGTACTCACTTCTTGGCCAAAGGTTGCTCCGCCAATGCTGCCACCTTACGCATACTTAACACTCTTACCAAAACATGAATTCCGTGACGTAAACCGAATCATCCGGTCACACAGACCGGGAAGGGTTAATAGTAATTCCCATCAACAAATTCGTTATTTTTATTTATTGTTTGAATAACTTGTATCACATTTAATCTACTATTGTCATTTTTAACCCTTTCATTGAAATGACTGTCATCCGTAAGATGTATAGATCTTGTCGATGAGCGTTTTATTGGTCCATGGCTCGTGGAAGGCTCCATAGCAAATCATATACTATGTAAAACACGAAGAATACGAACAAACCGTGTTACAAGCTATAATGGAAGGTACACAACATGCGTAAACTGAATTACCCCGTATCTTAGATCAGCAATACGTAGGCTGTGAAACAAGAGCTACACGAGACTGGAGCAAAACAAGCTATAGCTAGTCAAGGTCGAATGCTGTTGACAAACTAACCCAAAACACTTCCTGAGTGTAGAGGAAGGAAAGACTCACAGCTAATGAGGTGGAGAGCCCACCTTAGGTTATTCAGATGTGATTGAGAAAGCTCAATTAAACCTCTTTAAATGGCTTATGTGTCTTCCTAAAAACGCTCCTAATGCTTACATTAGAATAGAATTTAACCGTACATACACCCGACTGAAGATTTTCAAGAGGATGTTGAATTGGTGGAAGGCTCTACAAGAGAAGTCGGCAGATGATCTATCAAGACTGTGTTACATGCGCCTAAAGGAATTATCTGCCAATTATTCAATGCCATTTAATTGGGTGGATGAACTGGAAGGGTATCTTTGGCGCAAAGGAGGAAACTTGGTGGAACTGGAAAGGGCGGAAAATATTAATGGAAAAATAAAGACTTATTTAGAGAATTTCGAGAACCATATAATCTCGTTAGATATAGAAAGAGTTTTAAACAGCACATATAGCCAGTACAATAGAAGAATTAGCTCTCTTGGCAGAGGCGAGGAGTACCTGAACCAAAATGTGTCATTTTTTAAGACCAAAGTTATATCTCAAATCCACTTATTAGGTACTAAAAATCAAAGATTGATAGTTGGCAGGACAATTTACACATTCAATCCAGAAAAGCCATGGCCCCTTTGCGAAGATAGCCAAGACACCGTTCCGCACTTCATCCTTAAATGCCCTGTTTTAGCAGAGAGAACAAACCATCTCTTGCTACAAAATTGTTAATTTTAAAAGCAATAAAAACATTCATTCATAATCCTTAGCTGATATATGGGGCTAAGGTTAGCCAGGTAAATTAAGGTGTTTGTCTTAATCTCACATGGCAAAGCCAGAGTTGTGAGTTTGATTCTCACATGGGCAATAGGAATTTATTTAGTAATGAACTTATTAAACAAAATCCTATAGATAACCCATCCCAATTAGCCTAACAAACAAATGAAATTTTTTTAATCTTGAATGTCTTTTATATTTGTGTAACTAATATTGTAGGGCCTCAGGTAAAGTAACTAATATAGAAAACTTCAGAAATAGTTTTGGTTTGGTTAACAAAAGTATATTGTCACTTATAATTAATTTCCTAATATATCCGACTGAAATAAATGCTATTTATTAACATCCACTTTTTGCTGGTGAGTTAAATTCAGGCTGGCACCCTTTTCTTGCCAGGGTGGGACTTTGAATTCACCAAGTGAGGTTAAGACTAATGCCTTAACTCGCACAGCTAACCTTATCCCCCAACTGAAATAATACGCTCATTGACAAATATTTCAATCTCCCAAAGAATACATTTTAGCAATATTGAGGAGCTATTAAGGTAGCACTCGTGGCATTCAAAGAATCTTGTTAAACGGTGAACCTTCTACAATTCATATATATGAGTATATATATATATATATATATAATAAACATGTACTCGTTTAGTTGTCAGAGCTCTGATGATGGTTGCTTGAGGTGGAGAAATAACCCCAGGTTTCACAAACATATTACTTGTAAAGGAAGACAGAAACTTTTCTTAAAAGCTATTAATAGCTGATGTGCTAAAAAGTATATGCGTGAGGTAGTTACCCTTTGATCCTGAGAAGTCGCTGGTGTAGGTTAGGTGTCTGTATGGCAGCAGCCCACCTAGGATATAGGCCCGCAGATAGGAGAGGGTCAGGGAGGGAGCGGAGGAACTCCTTGAGCAGAGCACCTACTGCTAGAACGGGCACTGACTCCATAGGCACATTCTGCCCTCCATCTAGCTTCGATCTCAGCTCCTTCACGTAACGCACGTTGGCCGATTTACGGAACATGCCGACTGTGAACGGCCCTTTGCTCGCTACCTGCTGGAGCATCGCCTGCAAACATCAATGAATGAATGAAAAATAGCCCTTTATATAGCCTCAGTTGCTATAAACAAAATACAGGGTCTTTCAAAAAGAATGAAGGGCTTTCATTAAGCTCTATCTCATTACCAGACAGTAATACAAAGTTGCAATAAAGATACATGTATTTAACCGGTGTTGAAGTTTTATGGTGTCATCATCATGTTCCATTTCCAGCATCGAATCACAACGTGTAAAGCACCATAAAGCTTTGAAATAAGTTCATTCTTTTTGAAAGACCCTGTAGTTCATTAATAACATCGATCAAAATTTAAGCTAAACAAGTTGAACATACAAAATTACTACTAATAAAAGTAAAAAGTCTGCCACGCAGGAGTTCCATTAACTAAGCAGATTTTCCACGTGCGTTATGTATTTGTAATAGTTCAACGATAACAAAATTTGGTATTTAGGCTTCAAATAAAGTGGTCGATTACATAATAGCATATTGCTAATATGAAGTGAGTAGGAGTGGGGGTTTACTGAAAGCCAAAAACTAAAAAAAAAATGGAAATATCTCGGTTAATAATCAAGATAGTGAAAAAAATGTATATAACAACATTTATAGAACATTAAATTTGTGAAAAGATTCTATACAATTTTTTGATCCGACGGGTAATAATGGAGATATTAAGAATTCTCCCCCTGGTCCGATTTCAGCCGCTATGAACTTAATCTTTCTTATTACATAAAATGGCTAAATATCGAGTTTGGTAATGATTAAACAATAATTGCGACCACTAGATCGGTAACAGACAAATTATAGATAGATACACATATATATATATATATATATATATATATATATATATATATATACAGTTTTGAACGGACCCCATTTTCGTCATCTCCGAGGTAGGATAGTTGAACATTTGAAGAAAAATTTAGAGATTATTTATCCGTTATAATACAGGGTCATTCAAGAAGGAAGAACTGATTTCAAACTTATGGCGCTTTACACCATGAAACATGTTGGATGCCATTGCAAAGAGTGTAGTTGTAAGTTGTCGAATGGTTGCCTGTAGTGTGCTCTATGGATACTTCTCTGTCGTAATCGCTACTCACTGCAGTTCCTACACCAATAGCTACACCTGTACAAAAATCCTTCTGTGCTATTGAGTTCGCCAAGACCAATTCTGTTGTCACAGTGCAATGTGCTTTCTGTAGGAGATTCAACATCCAGTACAGGCTCTCTGCCAAGAACATCTGACGTTAGTTCGTATAGTTACGGCACACTATTTATACGGTCAGTGGTAACAGAACTCTAACACCGGTTTAATTCACCTGTCTTTATTTGCAATCTCGTATTACCGTCTGCTAATAAGATATAGCTTAATGAAATGGGTTGATTGTTTTTGATAGAGCCTGTAGATAGATTGTAAGCCATACCAATATGGGTGGGGGTATCGCATCTCCATGGCAGATGGAAGCCAGAGGTAGACCGAAGAGGCAGCCCGGCCCATCCTTGGAACTGCTCCGCCTGAACACCTGACCGATCCTCATCCTACCTACCATCTTCTTGGGGCTCTTCTTATCCGTGCTTTCCTCTCTCTTACAGCCACTCCTAAAACAATGACAAAATGAACATTTTTAAAAACTCGTATAATATTCATTATAAAGTACTGCCACCAACATGTTTCAATTTAAAATCAAAGAAATTTCACTCTCTTTGATATATATATATAACTTAACTACTGAACAGACACTTGCTCCATGACTGCAGACTACTGACAGACCAAAGAGAAGACTTTAAACCTGAATTAAAATGCCGACAAGATAACTGGCCTGTTGAGGAAAAACTTTTATTTTATAAAAAGAATAAATAATTAAAACAATTTGCTGAAGAAATGTATTACTACCTGAACTATTTAAAACTGAAATACAGTTAAATTAATTAATTATTCGTCATTCAATCCAAAATTTGTTTTTTTCTTCTTTTTTATTTCTGTTGTAAATAATTTTATTTTACTTTATTCATAGTTAAAAAAAAGTTATGTATCAAGCTCACGTTGTGTACAAATTGTTGTATGGGACGCCTGGCTAATAAACTCCCTTCCTCTAGACATACTTCACGAAGGAAATAAATAAATAAATATAAATAAATATAAATATATATATATATATATATATATATATATATATATATATATATATATATATATATATATATATATATATATATATATATATATATATATATATATCCTGCTAGTAAGATTATGAGGAGTTATTTATTTGAATACATGTTCCATTGCCAGATGGCATATTACATGTATGATTATGTTTAAATACATTTTTATTTTACAATATATATACGTTAATAAACTGTATAATCAAATATAATATGAAAGAATAATAAAATAAAATATTAAAATAAGCAAGATAATTACAAATAAAATTAATAAATGAACTGAAAAAAAATAAATAAAATCAATTAAAGTTAAACTCAAGCAATGTTTAATTTGTGAGACAATGTAAGGTAAATATATTGAAGTATAATTGCCATTCTGCACAATCAACTTTACATTCTAATGCATTTTTGCTACATCCATATCTATACTTTTGATAAAGTTTATAAGTTCTTTATTATATTTGTTAAATATAATATGAGGTGGTTCTGGCCAATTACCTCCTTTTAAAATTATGTACTCTATTAAATTTGATCTATTTTGATTAAATGTTGAACAGGCATTGAGTATATGTAAAAACATTTGTGTTGTCTGTGAGTCGCAAGTACATTTGTCATCTCTCTGAGATATGAACTCTTCCATACTCCCAAAGCGTCAGGTTTCCCTACGTATTTACATTTATCTCAAAATGTAATAGTTCAATGAGAACAATATTTAGAACTTAGGCTTCAAATAGTGTTCTTCCCAATATAACAGGTTAGTTGTTAATTAGACGTGAGTAGGAGTGGGTTTACTGAAGGCCAAAAACTAAAAAAAATGCAAATATCTCGGTTAACGATCACGATAATGAATAAACATATATAACAGCATTGATAGAACATTACATTTGTAATAAGATATAATAAGCTTCTATACAAAGTTTTGATCGGGCACATATTAACGGGCATATTTTGAATTTTTGAAATTCCCCACTCCCTCCAGTTCAATTTCAGTCGTTAACTTTTAGAACGTTAACAGACATATATATAATTCTACTGTACAAATGTATGTCACAGAACTCCTCCTAAACGGCTGGACCGATTTTTTGTATGTGTTTGGGTGACGCCCCTGGATGGTTTAGATTCATAAATCAGCCCGGGAGATGGAGCAGGTGTGGGATTTGTAAGGGAGGCCTAAAATTAAAAATAGCGATATTTCATTTCCTATTGGTTTTATGGGAAATATGCAGAGGATAAAAGTGGTTTATTTTGTTATTTAGGGTAACTTTTGTTATATTCACTTTTGTCATATAACAAAGTATAAAGGAGATATACGCTAAAAAAATGAAAGTGGGAGCCAACAATTTTATTGGGTTCTAACGATTGAACCAAACTTAACAAAACTCTATATGTAAATTAGCATTAATTCTTCCATGATTATAAGCTATATTAAATTTTTTGATTTGAAAAAGAGTGGGAGTTATAAGGGAGGCTTGAATAAAAAATTCGTGATATTTCATTTTCTATTTGTTTTTAGGCAAACGTGCACATAACAAAAGTTGTTTTTTGTGTTATTAAAAGTAGCTTTTGTTTTAAACATAATATTATTAAATTTAATATCCTAATCGCTTGAAATATCATGCAGGACATCTGTTGGGTCTGCTAGTGTATATATATATATATATATATATATATATATCTATATATATATATATATATATATATATACAGTTTTGAACGGACCTTCATCTCCTGGGTAGGATTGATGGACATTTGGAGGAAATCATGAGTACATTTTTAGTGCATTTCCCTTGGGGGAAATTTTCTAAAAATGAGTAGATGACTAATTCGTACCTGAGAATGAACTGGCACCTGGCGAGAGGATCATGTATATTATTGCAGTGGTCGAGATCGAATCCTTCCTCTGCAGAGAGAGCATCCCTGAGACAGGAGAGCTTGATAGCTGCAGGTCGTTCATGGCCGATGAGGGGATAGGGTGCTTCTTCCCGGGCAGACTGGGCCCACAGCTGGTACGGTTGGCTCCGATCTAGGTCCAATGCACCGATGGCCATGCACATCGCACCTCGAGCTGTCTCCTCTGGCGACACTGAAAGCGTCTTGCACTGCAACAATAATGCAACAACCATTAAACTTAAAAATTAAACTTCATTTGTATTCTTATTATAAATAATTTGATATAAAATGATCATAAATATGCCAAGTACAACTATCATCAAGGTGTGATGACTAAATAGTAGGTGATTATTGTAGGCAGAAAATTAAAAAATATAAAAATGTTGGTTAATATTCAAGAAAAAGAAAATGCATAAAAACAACATTGATAGAGAATTATTATTATTATTTATTAACGTCCAATTTTTGCAACTAAGGCTAATTGGGACGGGTTATCTACAGGCTACCACCCTTTTCTAGCCTGGCTGGGACTAAGGAGGTTATTTAATGAATTCCGTCACTAAATAAATTCCTTTGCCCAGACAGGGAGTGTAACTCGCCACTCTAGGTTTGTCATGTGAGATTAAGGCCAACGATTTAACTCACACGGCTAACCTCAGCCCCAAGGATTATAAGAGCCTTAATTATGATAAGAAACTGAAACAATAAAAGAGTAGCTTTCTTTTAAGAAGAGGGCTCTGTAACTTGTTATTGTAAAGAAAAGTAATTCTGGGTTTATTGTTTTAAGATGTTGGGGTTAAAAGTACTGAATAGTTAATTAAATAAAATCTCTAGACGAATCCTTGAAAGTGGATGTAACCTATAGTTAACAGGAGGCTGTGAAAGGTTGAGTAATGAGCCATGTTGTCACGAAGGCTCATGCTGGGGGCAAAGGGAAACCACTGCACTTCTCTGTAGCCTCCCTCTCTAGCATACTGTTCCTGTCAAAACTCAGGATTGTCTGCTCCAATGGAACACATACAAAATCTTCGCCTTTTGACAATTACCAGTTGACACATAACCTATACCTGAACATTTTGGTCAATCAATTCATCTACCATTTCTTATTAAATTAACATATTTGTAATCACCCTCTTCTAAAATAAAACTCACAAATAGAATAGTGGAGAACTAAAACTTTACTTTACACTTAGTACTTGATTATGTTAACTGGTAGCCTTAGAAATCAAGTTCTAAGGAGAGGAGGATTCGGTTAATAATGCAAAATGCAAGCAAACAAACGAACCATTAATGGTGTTCCATTTAACAAGAATGTAATGCAGTGTATTCGGAACGAAGCATTATGTAACTAGGAGGAGGAGATCAATTAGTTTATCCGTGATTAAATAAAACAAAAAATGAGAAAACATGGAGAAGTGTCATTCAATTTAAAAACATTGCAGTACACACCTGCTGGAGGGGGGAAAAGGAGATATTTAGGATGCCATGTAAGTGAAGATTAACGATAAACAGGACAGATAACTCCTGATGAAGTCATATAGCAAAGAATGAAATAAAATGGTGTAATGAACTAGATGCCAGATACTGGCATACTTAAGCAAGTAGGTATTGTAGACTTAGCAATAAGTGCCAGGGTGTGTTTTGATAAAAGATGAGTACGATTTGCAAGTTGGGATTGCAGACTGAATGCTGAAATCTAGAAGTTGACACAGGGCAGGCATAAAACTCATTGGAAGAATTACAATAAACAAAAATAGTCAGTCTCAGGCATACAGACCATAATAAAATGTACATTCAATACACATAAAAACAATATCTTTATTACCTTGCGACAATAAATGGTAATCTTTACCTAGCAAGACATAAAACGGTTTAGAAGAAAATTAAACTCTTACCGACCTTTAAAAAAAGAAATGAGAGCGATGACAACCAGTAGAAATAGTTATAAAAGAAGAAATGCAGACATTATGAGAGCCTTAGGTAAGCGCTTATAAAAAAATCTAAGGGGAAAAAATAAGGATTTAAAAAATGGAGTATAAGTTTTGGATGAGTGACATATCAGTGGTGAGGATCGGGAGGGAATGGCTGCCATAGAGGTTGTTTTTCTAGTGGATTGATGGAGGATTATCTACCTCTATGGGAAGGAGGGCGCTACCTGCTCTCTCTCTCCTTTACTATCCTAGGGGCCAGATCTAGTTACATTCCCTCTCTTATCTACCCTCTCAGTCACAAAGAAAAGAGAAAATATCAAGTTCTAGTCAACCACGCCATCAAGCTCTTACAAAAGATACAATAAATATTTACATTAATATAATAGAAGGGTTGCCAGCAAAACCCCCCACTAGTCAAAAACACTATTGGTCAATTAAAAAAAAAACCGTTTATCTTCATTCCATAAGGGAGTAAAATTTCAATATTTCTTAAATAAACTCCTTGGGGATCAGGAATGTTATCTATACTAATTTACAGATGATCAAATATATCCTCTTTCAATGGCGAACAAGAATGTTCTGGACTAGTGGGGTTTTGGGTGAAATTAACCAAAACCTAGAAGGCAAATATCATATAGATAACATTATCAGGTTGAAGAAATAGTATTCGGCGTACTGTCACTTATTTATTTGATTTAATAAATGGAACAAGAAAAATAAATAATTTAAGAAAAATTATGAAGCAAAATGTTGAATAACGTGTACAATAACTTTGGATAAATCAATCTTCACATCCACCACTATTGTCAGTTTGAAGACAAGAGGAGCCGGCTGCTGCAACAAGGGGCTGCTGCAGTCTCGTGTGCAACTCCTTGCTGCAGCATGGCCCAGCTAGTCAGCAAGTAGGAGAACGGCCTTAGTCGGCTGCTGCAACAAGCGGCTGCTGCAGTCTCGTGTGCAACTCCTTGCTGCAGCATGGCCCAGCTAGTCAGCAAGTTGGAGAACGGCCTTAGTCGGCTGCTGCAACAAGCGGCTGCTGCAGTCTCGTGTGCAACTCCTTGCTGCAGCATGGCCCAGCTAGTCAGCAAGTTGGAGAACGGCCTTAGTCGGCTGCTGCAACAAGGGGCTGCTGCAGTCTCGTGTGCAACTCCTTGCTGTAGCATGGCCCAGCTAGTCAGCAAGTTGGAGAACGGCCTTAGTCGGCTGCTGCAACAAGGGGCTGCTGCAGTCTCGTGTGCAACTCCTTGCTGTAGCATGGCCCAGCTAGTCAGCAAGTTGGAGAACGGCCTTAGTCGGCTGCTGCAACAAGGGGCTGCTGCAGTCTCGTGTGCAACTCCTTGCTGCAGCATGGCCCAGCTAGTCAGCAAGTTGGAGAACGGCCTTAGTCGGCTGCTGCAACAAGGGGCTGCTGCAGTCTCGTGTGCAACTCCTTGCTGTAGCATGGCCCAGCTAGTCAGCAAGTTGGAGAACGGCCTTAGTCGGCTGCTGCAACAAGGGGCCAACAGTCTCGTCTGCAACTCCTTGCTGCAGTATGGCCCAGCTAGTCAGCAAGTTGGAGAACGGCCTTAGTCGGCTGCTGCAACAAGGGGCCACCAGTCTCGTGTGCAACTCCTTGCTGCAGCATGGCCCAGCTAGTCAGCAAGTTGGAGAACGGCCTTAGTCGGCTGCTGCAACAAGGGGCCAACAGTCTCGTGTGCAACTCCTTGCTGCAGCATGGCCCAGCTAGTCAGCAAGTTGGAGAACGGCCTTAGTCGGCTGCTGCAACAAGGGGCCACCAGTCTCGTGTGCAACTCCTTGCTGCAGTATGGCCCAGCTAGTCAGCAAGTTGGAGAACGGCCTTAGTCGGCTGCTGCAACAAGGGGCTGCTGCAGTCTCGTGTGCAACTCCTTGCTGTATCATGGCCCAGCTAGTCAGCAAGTTGGAGAACGGCCTTAGTCGGCTGCTGCAACAAGGGGCCAACAATCTCGTGTGTAACTCCTTGCTGCAGCATGGCCCAGCTAGTCAGCAAGTTGGAAAGCACCCTTAGTCGGATGCTGCAACAAGGAGCCAACAGTCGCGTGTGCAACTCCTTGCTGCAGCATGGCCAAGCTAGTCAGCAAGTTGGAGAACGGCCTTAGTCGGCTGCTGCAACAAGGGGCTGCTGCAGTCTCGTGTGCAACTCCTTGCTGCAGCATGGCCCAGCTAGTCAGCAAGTTGGAGAACGGCCTTAGTCGGCTGCTGCAACAAGGGGCTGCTGCAGTCTCGTCTGCAACTCCTTGCTGCAGCATGGCCCAGCTAGTCAGCAAGTTGGAGAACGGCCTTAGTCGGCTGCTGCAACAAGGGGCCAACAGTCTCGTCTGCAACTCCTTGCTGCAGCATGGCCCAGCTAGTCAGCAAGTTGGAGAACGGCCTTAGTCGGCTGCTGCAACAAGGGGCCAACAGTCTCGTGTGCAACTCCTTGCTGCAGCATGGCCCAGCTAGTCAGCAAGTTGGAGAACGGCCTTAGTCGGCTGCTGCAACAAGGGGCTGCTGCAGTCTCGTGTGCAACTCCTTGCTGCAGCATGGCCCAGCTAGTCAGCAAGTTGGAGAACGGCCTTAGTCGGCTGCTGCAACAAGGGGCTGCTGCAGTCTCGTGTGCAACTCCTTGCTGCAGCATGGCCCAGCTAGTCAGCAAGTTGGAGAACGGCCTTAGTCGGCTGCTGCAACAAGGGTCTGCTGCAGTCTCGTGTGCAACTCCTTGCTGCAGCATGGCCCAGCTAGTCAGCAAGTTGGAGAACGGCCTTAGTCGGCTGCTGCAACAAGGGGCTGCTGCAGTCTCGTGTGCAACTCCTTGCTGCAGCATGGCCCAGCTAGTCAGCAAGTAGGAGAACGGCCTTAGTCGGCTGCTGCAGTCTCGTGTGCAACTCCTTGCTGCAGCATGGCCCAGCTAGTCAGCAAGTTGGAGAACGGCCTTAGTCGGCTGCTGCAACAAGGGGCTACTGCAGTCTCCTGTGCAACTCCTTGCTGCAGCATGGCCCAGCTAGTCAGCAAGTTGGAGAACTGCCTTAGTCGAAGCGTTCCTAACTAGTGGGGTTATTGCAGAATCGCCATATTTGTAACTCCTGAAACAGTCCGACGAGAGGCTTTTTTGACGTTTTCGACTCCTTCAGTATATGAGTAATATACTACACTACATAATGGCACCTCAAACTCTTTTTTCATTTTTTTTTTTGACTAGTGGGGTTTTTGCTAGCAACCCTTAAGCCTGAAAAGAAATGAAAGAGGAGCTAGATACTATTTTTATTAGGGGTTTGAGTCTTAACCTTCATAGTTATTTAAATGGAGGGGGGGGTATAAACTAAATGCTATACATTCATGGGGCATTATTATAACTAGAAAAGTAAGGAAGGTGGAATGTTTTTTATTCTAATGAAACATTTATTTAACGTATCAAACAATGAATTGTACAAATAATAAAAACGCGTTAGGAGGTGTGTGGGTTGTTCGGGAGTAAAACTAAAAGTAGGAAATTCTTAATTCAGACGTCGGAGACATTGTGACACTAGGAAATACGCAATCAAATCTAGGACTATAAAAACTGAAGCCATTCCTGAAAACCGGTTGCGATGGGTTGGGCAATCAGACTGGTGCTCTAGCAACGAGACCAACATGGAAGCAGGAACGACTAGCAAAATAATTATAGTAGACACGGAACGAACCTCTTTGGAAAACATCACTGCCGCTGCCTGGTGAAGGAGCTAAACAGATCTACAATTGGGACAATATTCACAGCTAGCTGAGGACAATAGGAGAGAACTCAACCTGAAGTAGGGCTTGAGAGGTATTATGAATAGGTTGAGCCGCCGCTACAAAGAGATATGTACCGACAAAGAGGTGCAATGGAGGATTAGCCTTACCTAACCATCATGGTGGCCGACCAAACCAGGCATAATGTAGAAAATGTCCCATCACTTCTGCTATACTTGCAGAATATCTATTGTCTTGGTTAAGTCATGCAAGTTAAAGCGTTGACCTTAATCTCACATGGCAAACTTAGATGGCGAGTTACATTCCCGCTTCCACAAAAGAATTTATTTAGTGACGGAATTCATTGAATAAAATTCCTTAGTCCCAGTCTGGCTAGAAAAGGATAGTAATCTGTCGAAATCCCTCCTAACTAACCTTAGTTGCTAAAATATCTATATAAATAGCTAAAGTATCTATCTGTATAAATAAAAATGAATCCCTATTTCTCTTGATACCAGTCTGGACCAATTTCGCTTATTTTGTTTTTTGTTTGTTATCGTCAAGAAAAGGTTCTTATGAAAGAAACAATTAAGAAAGTTGGCCGGGTCATCAGGAAATATAAGAAATGTCCGTCACGCAGGGACTGCGAAAACTAAGCAGATTTCCCACGTGAAGTATTACAATAGAGAAATCTCCATACTAGTAACAGTAGTAGTAATAAGTCTCTAAATCAATCCTACCAATTTCACGATATCCTTTCGTTTTTTGCATAAAACGAGTAAATATCGAGTTTGGTAACGATCAAACAAACATTACGCCCCGCAAGAGCGTTAACACACAAATATACATATGCATATATATATAATTTTAAAGGGACCTCATTTTCGTCATCTCCTGGGTAGAATCGATGGACATTTGAAGAAATTTTTCGAAAATCACGTCATGAGTACGACCTCAATAGCAGATTTCCCTTAAGGGATAATATTCTTTAAGAGGATAAGATTCTTAATTACTAGAGAAAACTCAATAAATTTATTAGTAATTATATATATATATATATATATATATATATATATATATAAGTCCGTATTAGGAAGACTCCGAATAGGCCACACAAGATTTACACATAGTTATCTTATGACAAAAGATCAGCCCCCGATTTGTTGGAAGTGTAACACAGACTTGACTATCTACAGCATATTCGAAACAAATGCAATATTTCCAATGATACAGCAGTGGCCCTTGGAGATGACCCCAAAGATCTAGAGAAATTGTTAAATTATGAATTTATACAAAGGAATTTAAATTACAAGTCTTTTGTACCCTTGTTTATATTGTTAAAATGGCGAAATGGATGAGGATACTAAAACGCGAGTTATAGATATTACAGGGCGAAGATAAAGTTTTTCGCCCTAAAATCTTATGAAACAATAATATATATATATATATATATATATATATATATATATATATATATATATTGCATATTGCCATTAGAGTGTAACAGATAGTGTTTGTGTTAATTCTACTGACCATGACTAAAGATACTTGCAAACTATTGTACATCACTGTTGTAGCTCTGTTTACATTTAGTGTACTAAGTATAACCTACCCATGTTTGTTATAATTGGCTTGGTCACTGCCTTATGTTTTGTATTACTACAGTATAGTTTATTTTCTTTTGTTTGTTGAACAATGTTATAACTATTGATATGCGTTATTATAATTATTGTTATATTATTTTTTTATTAAAGCTATTTTTATGTAGTAATAAAATTGATATATTATTGTTATTTCACTATTTTACATTTGTTATTGCCACATGTTATCACAGTTATTGATATATTATGTTAAAGCTATGTTTAAGTTACAATGTTATTGTTATTTGGTTTATTATTATGCTTCAACTAATAATTGTGTGTTGTTAGAATTATTGCTTTTATATTATGTTACATTTGTTATTGCCACATGTTATCACAGTTATTGATATATTATGTTAAAGCTATGTTTAAGTTACAATGTTATTGTTATTTGGTTTATTATTATGCTTCAACTAATAATTGTGTGTTGTTAGAATTATTGCTTTTATATTATGTTACATTTGTTATTGCTGTATGTTATCATAATTGTTGTTGTAGTTTGTTAAAGCTATTTCCATGTTATATTAAAGTTAAATAACAACACTATATATATAATTTAGTGTACTTACATATTCTATGTTGGTGAGGTGGTCATAGAAGGTGACCTGAATGTTAGAGTTGGTGGGTTCTTTGCTCTTCTCGACGTTGACAACTTCTGTCAGTTTGGACAGCCAGAGATCCCTTGCTGCCTGGGTGCTGCAACAAACCAACATTCAATACACAAATATTAATACATTTGCTTCGACAGCATAAACCAAATACATAGACTACATCTACAAGTCGTACGTTTTGACTATCCGTACACAGAATTTGTACTTGCCTCTGGAATTGAAACGCAGGCTCACATTTCGAATTTTTGGCATTTAGTTTTAAAGCATTCCCCTGACACTTTATTGTTTGCCAACCGCGAGGTAATTGTCTCGGTATATGTTTAATTTCAAGACCTAGTTCAAAAATATTTACAGCCATGAGAATGAATAAAAGTCCGTCAGGCAGGGGCTGCGTAAACTAAGCAGATTTCCCACGTGAAGTTATACAATAGAGAAATCTCCATACGAGAGCCGAACAGTTACGGCAAACGGCCGAACTAGCTTTTGGCGGGAAACTCCGTCAACCGTTATCGAACCACAATTAATAAAAATGCAAATATCTCGGTTAGTATTCAAGATAGAGAATAAATGTATAGAACAATATTTATAGTAAATTCAATTTACAAGAACATTGGTTTCATACAATTTATTGATCCGACGTATGGTAACGGAGATATTTCAAATTTTCTCGAAAATCCCCCCCTAAACCCCTCCCACTGGTCCGATTTTAGCCATTAACGAACTTGATCTGTCTTTCTGCATAAAACGTTTAAATATCGAGTTTGGTAACAATCAAAAAAACATTGCCACCTCTAGAGCGTTAACAGACAAATATATATATATGTGTGTGTGTGTTTGTGTGTGTAAAATTTTGAACGGACCTCATTTTCGTCATCTCCTGGGTAGGATCGATGGACATTTGAAGAAATGTTTCGAAAATAGCGTCATGAGTACGACCTCAATAGCTGTATTCCCTTAAGGGAAATCTGCTAAAAGCCGTAAAAATAATACTTTTAGAATATTTATGACATGGCAGTATTCAGTTTGGCTCCAGATGCAACCTATGTGTTTGAGCAATTAGAACTGCAGCCGACATTTAAAGGAATGCAAGCTATGGGTTTGCTGATACTACCATTCCATGTGTGAATTTCATTGTGCCCCCAATCAAATAGGCATCGTTCAACTAGTCATTCATGTTTAGCCAAAGAGGTACGTTACGTATTTCCTCTACATAGTAACCCTATGTGGAGGGATTTTATTTTCTCCACATATCGTGCAAATTTGCATTATATGTGCAGTTTGCCAAAACTATTAACAATTTTTTATTTAATAATACGTATACTTATTAAAAAATGTAAATAAGATTATGAAAATTGAACTTGACAATATAAAACAAAAAAGTCCGTCACGCAGGGGCTGCGTAAACTAAGCAGATTTCCCATGTGAGGTTTTAGAATAGAGAAATCTGCATACTGCTAACACACCCTGATTAAATACAAACGGTAATGAGAAATCTTTCAGTTAATTAAAATAAATTCCCAACTGAAACGGCTTCTGAATTGTAAGAATAATTTATATTTTAATAACTCAATTTTAGTAGTCCAAGAACTAAAGAAGGGGGGAGGGATGAACAGAACGTATTTGCATCTCACAAAGTACCGAAGGTAAGATAAGGTTAGAAACGACAAGTAAGGTTAGAAGAAGCTTCCACCTGAGCCGAGTAATGACGGAAATGGCCCATCTAATCCGAACTATACCCGACCACAGACTTCATAAAAATGCAAATATCTCGGTTAATATTCAAGATAGAGAATAAATGTATATAACAATATTTATAGTAAATTTAATTTGCAATAAGATTGGCTTAATACAATTTTTCGATCCGACGCATAATAACGGAGATATTGTGAATTTTCGAAAATCCCCCCTCCCTCTGGTCCGATTTCAGCCATTAACGAACTTGAGCTGTCTTTTTATATAAAACGGTTAAATATCGAGTTTCGTAACGATCAAACAAAAATTGCGACCGCTAGATCATTAACAAACACACAAACATATATATATATATATATATATATATATATATATATATATATATATATATTTATAATTTTGAACGGACCTCATTTTCGTCATCTCCTGGGTAGGATCGATGGACATTTGAAGAAATTTTTCAAAACTCGCATCATGAGTACGACCTCAATAGCTGATTTCCCTTAAGGGAAATCTGCTAAAAATATCAGGACTGATAGGCGATGTGGGAATATGAGCGGATGAATGTCTTGTTCAGTGTAACTGTCGCATTTACAAGTATTTGAGTCAGTAAGTTGAATCTGTATAAGTAAGAGTTTCCGTGTCCAGATGGTATTTGTGTCAGATAAAATGTATGTTGGGATAGTGAGATATTGGTTTTTAAAACAGAGATATATAATTTTAGATGTAATCCTTTATCTGTTTGATTCCATCTCTGTTGCCACAAATTAATAATTTTAGCAGATTTCCCTTAAGGAAATCTTGAATACTAACCAAGATATTTGCATTTTTATGAAGTCTGTGGTGGGGTATAGTTCGGATTATGTCGGCCATCTTCGTCATTTCTCGGCTCAGGCGTAAGCTTCTTCTATTATTGATTGAGATAACAATTATTCTGACTCATTATTAATTACAGTACTAGATATAGTAAATAGTTCTCAATAAAATAATGTGTTATATTCTGATATATTTCAGTAATTGTTTTTCTTTCCGGTGTGAGCCGGGCCGACCCGTTTGTTTACATTTCTAACCTAACGCTTCCTGTCGGCAGGTTATTGAAATTGGAAGAAACATTTCTTATTTCCGTTAGTATTTATTCACGGTGTTGTTGTGTTAGCAGTATGTATATTTATCTATTACTAAACTTCCCGAGGGAAATCTGCTTAGTTTACGCAGCCCCTGCGTGACGGACTTTTTCTCTTAGTAAAGATTTTAACACAGTTGGAGTAATGTTTTGTTTGTAAACAATATTTATAGCAAATTTAATTTGCAATAAGATTTGCTCTATACGCTTTTTCGATCCGACGTATAGTAAAGGAGATACGAAGATTTTTCGAAAATCCCCTCCCCCTCCCACTGGTCCGATTTTAGGCATTAACAAACTCGATATTTCTTTTTACATAAAACGATTAAATAATGAGTTTGGTAATGATCAAATAAAAATTGCGACAGCTAGAGCGTTAAGACTGCATAGTTTTGACGGGCCTCATTTTCGCCATCTCCTAGGTAGGATCAGTGAACATATTAGAGGAAATTTTCGAAAATGGTGTCAGTACAACGTCAGTAGCAGATTTCGCTCAATAGTTGAAGACCATGGGACTCGTTCCTCCTCCATGTTTCTTCAATATGGCAGCTATAAACCCCAGGTATCAGAATAGTCAGAGAGCTTTTGCAGCCTTGGACGGATAGTAAATGCAGGTTTACAGGCAGATTCCGTTATCCGAGATTGAGAAATAGAAAGCAATTATGGTTGAAAACAAGATACTTTCTTGTTTAAATATAGACTGCAATGGGGACTACCTTTGGGGACCATAACGGGAGTATTATACCGATATACAGGCCATTACTGTTTTACGATTGCTGTAGCTTACATTCAATATCATAAATATACCAGATCCCTTTTATATCTTATAAAATTATACTAATGCCAAACTTGGAAAGATCTCTGCCAACAGGATGACATGCCTGTAAAAACTATCCATGTTTTTCGCCTCCAGGCTCGAGAGGACTGCATCCTCTCCCTAGAGTGGCGGGTTCGATTCCCGCCCTGGGCAGGAGAAATTTATTTAGTGACGGACTCATTAAATAAATTCCTTAGGCCCACCCTGGCTAGTAAAGGGTGGTAGCCTGTAGATAACCCGTCCCGAATAGCCATAGTAGCATATAGTGGGCGTAAATAATAACAAACAAACAGTCGAGCCGAACAGTTACGGAAACGTCCGAACTAGCTTTCGGCGGAATGTCCCGAATAGAACCGATTTCAGCCGATCCCTGTTATCGGCACTCTTAATAAAATAAATGTATATACCAATATAAAAAGCAAATTTAATTTTCAATAAGATTGGATCTATACAATTATTCGATCCGACGCATAATAATGGAGATATTTCGAAAAATCCCCTAAACCCCCCCCCCTCCCACTGGTCCGATTTCAGCCGTTAACGAACTTGATCTTCCTTTTTACATAAAACGTTAAATATCGAGTTTGGTAACGATCAAACCAAAATTGTGACAACTAGAGCGTTAACAGACAAATATATATATATTTCCTTTTTATATAAATAATTTTGAACGAGCCTCATTTTAGCAGATTTCCCTTAAGGGAAATCAGCTATTGAGGTTGTACTCATGACGGAATTTTCGACATTTTTCTTCAAATGTCCATCGATCCTACCTAGTAGATGTCGAAAATGAGGTCCGTTCAAAACTGTATATATATATCTATATATATATATATATATATATATATATATATATATATATATATATATCTATCTATCTATATATCTATATATTTGTCTGTTACCGCTCTAGCGGTCGCAATTTTTGTTTGATCCTGACCACACTGCATATTTAAGCGTTTTATGTAAAAAGAAAGATCAAGTTCGTTAACGGCTGAAATCGGACCAGTGGGAGGGGGCGTTTAGAGGGGAGGATTTTCGAAAATTCGAAATATCTCCGTTACTATACGTCGGATCAAAAGATTGTATAGAACCAATCTTATTGCAAATTAAATTTACTATAAATATTGTTCTATACATTAATTCTCTATCTTGAATATTAACCGAGATATTTGCATTTGTATTCTGCGTGTCACCAATAGGCTATGTTCGGAGTTTCCGACGAGATCTCTGGCGGCCGTTTCCATAACTATCGTCCCTCGTGAATTGGTTTAGAGGTTAGGTTAACTGTTAGAAACTACTGGGTTATTACGCCCTAAATAATGTTTTTTAGGTTTAGAGGTTTCTTATTACTACAGTTGTTATTAGGCAGATTTCTCTATTGTAAAACTTCACGTGGGAAATCTGCTTAGTTTACGCAGCACCTGCGTGACGGACTTTTTCATCATCTCCTGGGTCGATGGACATTTAAAGAAAATGTTTGTACGACCTTAAGGGAAATCTGCTAAAATTGAGGGATGAAAGTTAAGGAAAGCGGTTAAAAAAAGTCCGTTACGCAGTATCTGCGTATGCCTAGCAGATTTCCCACTTACTGGCATGACATGCTACCTATATCATTCCACCGTTCTCTATTTATAAATTAAATGTAACCAGAGCTGGATTAATTTTAATTGGTGACATCACCACAGAGCGGTATTTGTATGTAACTCATCAAGTAAAGAAAACAATATTTGGTATTTAATCTAGGAATTGGACGCTTCATGATGTATTGACAAAACGTTAAAATGCGAAGACTAATAGGCAGGGTTCACCGAGGGCTGAAAATTGCAAAAATATTTGTTAATATTCAAGACTGAGAGAAAGTAAAAAAATAAAAAGATTTAACTTTTTGTAAACGTCCTTGCTGGTTAAAGCCCCTGACCCCAGTGGAGCACTATTTACATGAAGCTATCAACAGGTTGTGCATTGTTATGGTTACATCCCAAAATAGGATTAGTTTGAACTCCTTGGCACCGACTAGCTTCCTTATATTACACTCCAAGCTGGGTGTAGCCAGTTATAGCAGGGAAATCAGCTATTGAGGTCGTACTCATGACGCGGTTTTCGACATGTTTTTTTTTTCAAATGTTCATCGTTCCTACCTAGAAGATAACGCTAATGAGGTCCGCTCAAAACTGTATACATATATTTGTCTATTAACACTCTAGCGGTCGCAATTTTTGTTTGATCGTTACCAAACTCGATACTTAGCCGTTTTATGTAAAAAGAAAGTTCGTTAATATCTGAAGTTGGACCAGCTGGTGGGGGAATCTCCGTTACTATACATCGCCTTATATTGTTATATACATTTATTCTCTATCTTGATTATTAACCGAGATATTCGCATTTTTATTAAGTGTAATGGGCGAGATGAGATGAACTAGCTTTCGGCCGTTTCCGTAACTGTTCGGATCTCGTGAATATTAGTTTAGAGACTCGTTACTACTACTGTTACTGGTATGCAGATTTCTCTATTGTAAAACTTTACATGGGAAATCTGTTTAGTTTACGCAGCCCCTGGGTGACGGACTTTCTCATCTAATAAATGCCTGTTGAAAACAATATTTGGCATTTTGGCTTGGATTAAGACATTTGATGATACATTTGGTTATTGTTATAGTGCGTTGACTAAAGGTGGGTCAGAACCAATATCGTGAACATAGAGGAGACAAAGCCCAGTTGGGAATGATGGCGAAGGACAGAGAGAGAGAGAAGGTTGTTGCCTTCTGGCAATTTGCCAATGGGTTCAGGTAATGGCTGGAGACTGGCAGGTCAATATGCTTGTGGGATTTATGACAATTTGCCTACGAGATGCAGATAGGAGAGGGCCTAGTGCAGGACACTGTGCAACCCCCTGTTCTAGGTAGGGTCAGTCACTACCTGCTGCACGCACAGCTAAATCATAAAACTACGAATTCTATTGTAGGGAGAAACCTTCAGGAAGGCAACGGGCAACTCACACAATGACCATGGAGGTTTGACTTGTGAACTAAAATTCTCTGTGTAACATTTCAACAGGTTAACCAAGGCGTTGGTCTTCATCTCGCATGACAAACATAGTGTGGCGAGTTCCGTTCTCACCTGGGACTCATTGAATAAAATCCTTAGTCCCAGCCTGGCTAGAAAAGGATGTAACCTGTAGATAACCCGTCCCGATTAGCTTTAGCAGCTAAGTGGATGCTAATAAATAAACTGCCGTGACAGGAATTTATATAATGTTCTTCAAATGTCCATCGATCCGACGTAAATTAGGTCCTTTCAAACGCATAAATATATAAAACTCTTGATTAAGTTCAAGAACAATAAAAAATAAAAACCTGACAGATGCTGGCATGAGTCACTACTGCTCTCTTCTCACCATATACTCT
The DNA here is from genome assembly GCA_019009955.1 of Riptortus pedestris. Classification (NCBI taxonomy): domain Eukaryota; kingdom Metazoa; phylum Arthropoda; class Insecta; order Hemiptera; family Alydidae; genus Riptortus; species Riptortus pedestris. Next base: position 151,741,536 of record CM032231.1, read on the forward strand.
CTATAAAAAGTCAGTCACGCAGGGGCTGCGTAAACTAAACCTACACACTGCTGACACAACACCACCGTGAATAAATACAAACGGTAGTAAGAAATATTTCCACTGCTGGCGGGAAACGTCTCAAATATAAACAGGCCAACCTCACACCGGAAAGAAAAACAATTACTGAAATATATCAGAGTATAACATATTAATTTTATACAGAACTATTTACAATAACTAGTACTGTAATTAATAATGAATCAGAATAATTTTTATCTCAATCAATCAAATTTTAGTAATCCAAGACCTCAAGACGGAGGGAGGGGGGGTCACCAAGACATATTTGCATGTTTCTCGTATAATAAAGGTCTCTTGAATACAATGTTTGATATTTAAGCTTCGAATTTATATAATAGAGTATTGTTTATGTAACATGAGTAGAAGTGGGAGTTTGCTGAAGGCTGGAAACTGAAAAATGGAAATATAATATTCAAGATAGAGAATACATTTATATAACAATAATTATAGAACATTTAATATGCAATAAGATTGGTTCTATGCAATTTTTCGATCCGACGTTTAGTAAAGGAGATATTTCGAATTTTTGAAAATCTTTCCCTCTAAGCCCCCCCCCCTCCCACTGGTTCGATTTCAGCCGTGATCTTTCTTTTTACATAAAACTACTAAATTATCTCCTAGGTAAAATCAATGGACACTTGAAGAAATGTTTGAAATGGTGTCGGGGCTCAGGTTAGCCATGCGAGTTAAAGCGTTGGCCTTTATCTCACATGGTAAACCTAGAGTGGCGAGTTCGATTCTCGCCTGGGCAAAGGAAATTATTTAGTGACGAAATTCATTAAATAACGTCCTAAAATCCCACCCTGGCTAGAAAAGGGTGGTAACCTGTAGATAACCCGTCCCGATTAGCCTAAGTTGCAAAATGTGGACGTTATAAAATAAATAAATGAAATGGTGTCATGACTACAATTTCAACAGCTGATTTCTCTTTTCTGTTATCAGAGAAATCTGATAACAACATTGCCCCGCCAAATCTAAATAGACAAAGCTTAGAATTATATTTGCAAATCCAGTGATGTCACCAGTGCTTAGTGCTGGCCTCTCGGAGAAGTCCGTCACGCAGGGGCTGCGTAAACTAAGCAGATTTCCCACGTGAAGTTATACAATAGGAAAATCTCCTTAAGAGAGCCGAACAGTTGCGGCAAAGGGCCGAACTAGCTTTTGGCGGGAACCAGTCATCCGTTATCGGCCCAAATTTAATAAAAATGCGAATATCTAGGTTAATATTCAAGATAGAGAATAAATGTATAGAACAATATTTATAGTAAATTTAATTTGCAATGGTTCTATACAACTTTTTGATCCGACGTATGGTAACGGAGATAATTCAAATTCTCGAAAATCACTCCCCCCCCTCCCACTGGTCCGATTTCAGCCATTAACGAATTTGATCTGTCTTTTTGCATAAAATGTTTAAATATCGAGCTTGGTACGATCAAACAAAAATTGCTAGAGCGTTAACAGACACACACACACACACACACACACACACACATATATATATATATATATATATATATATATAATTTTGAACGGACCTCATTTTCGCCGCTTGTTGGATCGATTACATTCCTGTTGTTGTTAGCAGATTCCCCTTAAGGGAAATCAGCTATTGAGGTCGTAGTCATGACACGATTTTCAAAATTTTCTTCAAATGTTCATCGATCCTACCCAGGAAATGGACATTTGAAGAAGATTTTCAAAAATCGCGTCATGAGTACGACCTCAATAGCTGATTTCCCTTAACGGAAATCTGCTAACAACAACAGGAATGTAATCGATCCAACCAGCGAGGTGTCACGTGCAATTAGTTAGTTAGAATAAAAAGTGACAGCTCCATAGAAGAAGATTCAAACACAAATACAAAGGTACTACTGGAGGCGATAATTGTAGCTGATGCCAGCGAGGTAGGAGATGATGAGAACAATGCCTCCACAGAGGTATAAGAGAATAGAAGATGACGTAACCAATGTCGGGGCTAGGTTTCAGAGTGGGCGACCCTCTATTCAGACTAATTTCTCAATTAAGGATTTTTCCTCAGCAATTTATGTGATCAACTCACTTCTAAATAGCTCTCCTCACTCACTAATCCCACACACATTATAAATTAGGGGGAGGGAGAGAGAGAATGTGTGTGAGAGAGAGAGACAGAGAGTATCCATCACTCTAAATGTTATAAAAAATGTTTACATTTTATCTTCAAAGAAATTTTGAAAACTCAATATTATTCCTCTGTAATTTGAATCCCCTATAAGTTAACAGTTATATATGAAACCGTAAATGGAACACTGTAAAACAGTAAAAAAATACGTCGAAAGAATTTTGTACAAAATTAATAAGTAGATATCAGAAGACTTAAATTGAAATGAAAAATTCATTCACGCAGGGGCTGCGTTAACTAAGCTGATTTCCAACGCGCGTCACATATGAATTTATCTCAAGACGTAAAAGTTCAATGAGAACAATATTTCATATTTAGGCTTCAAATAAAGTGTTTCATCATATAATAGCTTATTGTTGATATGACATGACTAGGAGTGGGGATTTCCTGATGGTCGAAAACTAAAAATATAAGAAAAAATGGTACTTGCGTATTATATCCACCACATTTTAGTTCCACGCTAGAGTGCGCTACTGTTTTAAGTAGTACGATTCATTGCCCGCAAGGGAGGTTATACTTACCTTATAACCTTCTAAGGAATTATAATGATAAACAAAAGAAAACACAATTTTTAAAAATAAAACATTTTATTCACATTTAGGCGGGAAATGTGTGGAAATACTGTTCTTCATATCTAAGGACACAACTCCCTCATGTAACTGTTCCAATCAATAGCAATCTTATTGGAAATTTTGAGTTGTTTTTTTGCAAAAATTGACAGATGTCATTTCTTCGCACCAGCAGAAAATGAACTTCAATGCATTACAAAATGGAATTTTACTTCCTTCGAACCAAGTGTCAATCCGAACGCCGACTTGCTCACCACACTTTCTTACATTACACTTCCGAAAAAGACTTTTTTTTTCACTATAAAGTTTCATACAATGTGATCTAGAACACTTTCTTCTGATAGCCAAAATATTCCTCTCATGTAAATATTTAACAGCGTCTTCTTCAGTCGTTGGCAAATCCCAAAGAGGCATTTTTAAAGGACTAAGAAACACTAAACAGCACAACATACAGCAAACGCAACTATGACAAAAGATAACCTCATTAGCCTGGGAGAGCTAGCGTCGCACTTCAGTAGCGCATTCTAGCGTGGAACTAGTGGAACTAAAATGTGGTGGATATAATACACAAGTACCGAAAAAATATCTAGGTAAATGTTCAGTATAGAGAAAACATGTACAAAACATCATTTATAGAAGATTACATCTGCAATAAGATTGACTCTATACAATTCCATGTGTAATAACGAAGGTATTTTGAATTTACAAATCTAATACTTACATAAAACGTTTAAATATCGAGTTTGGTAACGATCAAATAAGAATTGCGACCGCTAGAGCGATAAAAGGTAAACTATGTGTACTGTCTTGAACGGACGTCATCTCCTGGGTAGGATCGATGGACTTTAGAATATGTTTTTGGAACATTAGTACAACCTCAATAGCAGATTTCCCTTAATGGACATCTGCTAAAATGTGTCTACTTGAGGTCCGTAGTCTCTACCTCCCAACACGATACCCCTTCAAGGCTGTAGCTAGGGGTGAGCAGGTGCCTGCACTTCATTGTGTCGCCACCACACTGTAGCTATCTCGGGTTGAGATTCACAAGGTACACTTGCAAACCCCACTTGAAGTTTGAATGCCTGTATAAAAGCTATGATTTACAATGGCAGGGCTGAGGGTTTAAATGACAAAATACTAATCTGGTGAGTTTTGGTTAGCAAGTCACAGGAAAAATGATAAAACAAAAATTTGTTTAAAATGGAATTAACAATTATCAACTTTAGTGCTTATGGGACTGACAACATTGACACAATTTTGAGAAGCTGCACTCATGCTTCTTTTACAAAAATAGTGTACACACATAATCATAAAACAAGATACAAGAATATGCCCAACCGGAAACATAAACAGTTCGAGATAAGTGTATCATTTTCGGGAATTAAACACATTAATGCACTGCCCGAATGTATCAAATCCAATAAGAAATACTCTTTGTTCAGAAATAAATGAAAGAACTTCATGTATGACGGATGTTTTATACATAAAATGGATACTTTAGAACATATTCATTTAAGTATGACTTGTTTTTCATCCTTTATAAAGCTTGTTACCCGTCAATGAAATTGCTTGTCAACAAATAAAAAAAATGTACATATTTAGAATTAAATTTGCCAATATTATTAATATAATATTATTATAATTATTTGATACTATATAGTCTCGAGATTTAAGTTTAAAAGTAATTCAATAATTTAATTGACATAATATTAGATGTATATAGAAAACCAAACTTTTTGACGTTTCTAGTATGCTATGATAACATTTCATGGAAATAAACTTATTTAATTTCATGCGGTGGACCATTTTTTCTGAAGGAACAGCTTTGAATGATCTAATATTTACTAAGGAACTTGGTAATGGAATGGGGCCTAAAAAAGTACCATGAAAGATAGTCGACAGTTAGATGTGAATACAATGCTAATAAATAAATGCCATCTTCCTTTCACAGTGGTAATATCATTCAATTCGGAGATGCTTATATAAAAGATTAACATATTCTGTATCAATAATAAGGAATTAACGAACTTGATCTGTCTTTTTACATAAAACGTTTATGGAGTTTGGTAACGATCAAACAAAAATTGTGACCGCTAAAGAGCGTTAACAGACAAATATATATATATATATATATATATATATATATATATATATATATATATATAGTTTTGAACGGAGCTCATTTTCGTAATCTCCTGATTGGGATCGACGGACATTTGAAGACATTTTTCGAAAATCGCGTCACGAGTACGACCTCAATAGCCGATGATTGATGATATGTGTTTGAATTGTCAACGAAAGATGAACGATATACCACTAGAATCTAGATGTTCCCTATCAATATAAAAATAAATCTATATCTACAAGAAAGGAACCGTCAGCATACTACAAGGAGTGTTGGCACTACTCAAATAATTTCCCGCTGTCACAACTGCAGTTGCAATGTGGTAAGATATTGAAAACCTCAATCAAACAAAAATATTACACTACTTACTCCAAATGAGGAGAGATTTGTGCGTTTGGCAGTACATAAAAATGCCAACAGTTCTTTTCAATGATGAAAGTTGATAAATCAAAACATCGTACAAGGCTGTCTGACGATAATTTGGAGAATTCTTTTCGTCTTTGTACCAATTAATCCAATCATCGATGGATTAGTTTCCCAAATTTTACGATTTAATTATAATGTTGTACCTATGTTTTCCATTTCATTTTGTTATTGTAATAAATTGTATTATAACTGTATTGTCGTCATAATTTCATGTCTGATATCTATCGTTACAAATTACGAACAGTACTTTTAAAAGCGGCCCGCGAACGTATTTGCAGACTATAGTTTGGCCCGCAACATGTCAAAGGTTGCCCATGCCTGATTTAGTTCATCTCAGTGGAAAGTTGTGCTAGATTAATACACAGTAATTGGGAACAAATTCAACGAATTCTGAACGAACAATAACAGATTTTACAAGTCGAGAAAGAAGATATGATTTGTATTCCCTAATTCAGAATAATACTTGTGGCAATCTAACGACAAGAGATAACAATGAAGGAGATTACTTACAAACTGTTGATAAGACTCTTGGTTTTCTTGGATGCATTTGGCCAGCAGCCAACGGAGGGGGGTTGACTGCACTCTATGCACATGACTGCAGTAAGGGGTTCCCCGGCACTGCACTGATCACTACACTGTATACTGGATTCGAACCTACAACACCAAGGGCTGGAGATGTACGAGCAACTAAGGGCCTGTCCCTTGGCTGCCCCCACCCTACCCCCACTCCTGCAGTGCTTAGGGCGCCGTCTACCGGCCACCAGGGCACCTACACCATTAGCCCACCGACACTATCTCGTCTCCCGCCACTATTAGTTTCGCTCCCAATCTGACAACAATGCCTACTTCTCATTTATAAATATATACACAATATAAACAAAAAGAGCTGGCTCTAAACAAAATACCCCCAAAGCAAGAGACTGTTTGTTCCTCAGAGAATTAGCGGAGTTCTTAGAGATGTTGCAGAATCGCACCAGACACCATTAGACGCACAATAGCTAACACCAATTAGCAAAAAGTCCGTCACGCATGACCTGCGTAAACTAAGCAGATTTCCCCCGTGAAGATTAATAATAGATAAACCTACATACTGCTAACAAACCACCGTCAATATATGTGAGTGAATACAAACGGTAATCTTTCCCCTCCCGGCGGGAAGCGTCTCAAAACTTTTTGACCTTCAGTAAACATCTACTGTTACTCATGTCATATTGGCAATACGCTGCTATATCATAAGCCATATTATTCTAAGCTTAAATACCAAATATGATTTTTATTGAACATTTACTGTGTCGTATATATGCAGTTAGTTATTAGCAGATTTCCCTTGATGGAAATCAGCTATTGAGGTTGTACTCATGACGGAATTTTAGAAATTTTTCTTCAAATGTCCATCGATCCTACCTAGTAGATGACGAAAATGAGGTCCGTTCAAAACTGTGTATATATATATTTGTCTGTTACCGCTCTAGCGGTCGCAATTTTTGTTTGGGCGTTACCAAACTCGATATTTAGTCGTTTTGTGTAAAAAGAAAGATCAAGCTCATTAACTGCTGAAATCGAACCAGTGGGAGGGAGGGTTTAGAGGGGAGGATTTTCGAAAATTCGAAATATCTCCGTTACTATACGTCTGATAGAAAACTTTTACAGAATCAATCTTATTGCAAATTAAATTTACTATAAATATTGTATATAAATTTAGTCTCTATCTTGAATATTAACCGAGATATTTGCATTTTTATTAAATCTGGGCTACTAACGGACGAGTGAGTTTCCCGCCAAAAGCTAGTTTGGCCGTTTCCTTAACTGCTCGGCTCGCGTGAAATTTCTCTATTGTAAAACAAACTGCGTGACGGAGTTTATTTTTGGTGAGACTTTATTATTTAAGATTTTAGGTTGGCGAATAGGTTGTGAGCTGAGTTGAACAGCGTAGCTCTTAACTCGTCGGAAATCTGCTTAGTTTACGCAGAGCCTGTTTGACAATTCTTATTCTATACTAGCTAAGGCACCCGCCGATGCCCGGCAAAATCATTCTTGACTGAATAAAGGTGGCATTTTAATAATAAGGCTTAGCCCAATAAAACTGTTGGCTCCAGCTATAGTTTTTAGCGTATATCTCGTTTATAATTTATTATCCGATAAAAGTGTATACAATAAAAGTTACACTTAGTAACAAAATAAACAACTTATTTTATGTGCATATTTGCCGAAGGCCTGCGTGACGGACCTGTTTACTTGCAAATAGAGAATATATGGTGAGATTTGATCAAAAGTGTGCTATTCTTCGTCGCGCGGGAAATCTGCTTAGTTTACCCAGCTCCTGCGTGCTGAACTTTGTTATATAGAAACAGAACTATTTGAAGTATGCTGACTTTTCATGGAAATAATATAGTACGTTTCATTTAGCTGGAGATATTTGTGGTAGGTAGCCGGAGACAGGAGATAATTGGTGTACGAACGATGGCTGTAGCTAGCAACAGGTCTCCAGGAGTATGGGAGCCCCTACTACTCAGCCAGATTCCTACAGTTCGGGCCACCGTATCCTTAGCAAACAGGTGGTTTGATAAGTTCCCTTAAGGGAAATCAGCTATTGAGGTCGTACTCATGACGCGATTTGCGAAATGTTTCTTCGAATGTCCATCGATCCTACCCAGGAGATGACGAAAATGATGTCCGTTCAAAATACATACATACATATATATATATATATATATATATATATATATATATATATATATATATATATATATATATACTAGCTCAGATACCCGGCTTCGCCCGGGAATTGATTTGAGGCTGAATGGTGATGGTATTTTTTTGGCAAGGCTTTACTTTGCACAATATTTTGACATTTACCCGTCCCACTGTTTAGGGTTAATACCCGTTGTTGGCATTTGTTAATAATAAAATTAATTTTTTATGTAAGTCTTTACTGTCCTCCAAATTGTTGACTCCCGCTATAATTTTTAGCGTATAACGCCTTTATACTTCGGTATACGACAATAGTGTATATAAAAAAAGTTTCTCTAAATAACAAAATAAACAACTTTTGTTATGGGCATATTTGCTGAAAAAGCAATAGGAAACGAAATATCGCTATTTTTAATTTCAGGCCTCCCTTATAACCCCCACTCCTATTTGTCTTAGAGAATATTAATATAGCCTAAAGTCTAAGTTGGGCTAGTAGTAATATACATACCAAGTTACATGAAATTCGGTTCAGCCGTTTATGCGTGAAAAGGTAGCAAACAAACAGACACCAAAGAAACAAAATGCAGTTATGGTGTCTATGACATGTGAAACGAAAAGTTATCGTGAAATTTCGCTAAAAAAATCAATCTACAGACAGAGGTTACAATTTTATATATATATAGATATATTTGTAAGTTAGCGTTACCCCCCCCCCCCGCCGAAAGCTAGTTGGGCCGTTTCCGTAACCGTTTGGCTCTCGTGAAATTGTTATAGAGACCTGTTACTACTACTCTTACTAGTAGTGCAGATATCTGTATTTTTAAACTTCACATGGGAAATCTGCTTAGTTTACGCTGCGCCTGCGTCACGAACTTACAGCAAATTCCCCTCAAGGGAAATCGCCATTAGAGGTCGGTTGGTCTCATAACGAGATTATCCAAATAAAAGTCCGTCACGCAGGGGCTGCGCAAACTGAGCAAAATTCCCAACTGAAGTTTTACAAGAGATAAATGAGTATACTGGTAACACTACGCCACTGTGAGTATTAAGTGAATAAACACAAACGGTAATGAGAAATCTTTCGGTCAATTTTAATAACCTTCCAACGGAAAGCGTTTGATTTGTAAACAAACAGTACTGCCAACGACCGACAGACAGATAGAAATATTCTTCACTGGAAAGAAAAAAAAATACTGAAACATACTTATTTTATTGCAAACTATTTGCTATAATTGTACTGTAATGTATTATGAACTAGCGGAGCCGACAGACGTTGTCCTGCATGATATTTTAACTGATTAGGATATTAAATTTAGTAATATTATTTTTAAAACAAAAGCTACTTTTAATGACTCAAAAACAACTTTTGTTACGTGCACTTTTGCCTAAAAACAAATAGAAAATGAAATATCGCGAATTTTTCATTCAGGCTTCCCTTATAGCCCCCACTCCTGTTAGAACCTAAAAAAAGTTAATATAGATACATAAAGAATACATTGTGAAATAAGATGAGTAGTGTGTGTTGCCAACACGTGGAAAATGTGCTTAGCTTCGAGAGCTACTGGCTTTCTATATTTAGTAGCCTTGAAAGGACTATATGGATCTGTAAACAGTGGCAGTGACGTAAGAGGAAGAGCGGCCAATGATTGGGCTTCCAGCTACACAGTTATTTCTCTTTCCTCTAAATCCAAAGAGGTTCTAATTATAGAGCTTGTTAACTGCCACATCTACATAATACTCTATTATTGTTAGAATGTTTGCAAATACGAATTTCCTCCTTTCTATTCAAAGCTCACTACTCATCGTTCGAATAAATTGACAATGAAACCCATATTTGATATTTAAGCTTGTAATGGATTGATTCCATGCTCTGTTATACAATAGACTACTATTCTAAGCTTGAATACAAAATATTGTTTTCCAGAGACCTTTATTATACGAGATACATGCAGATTTGTCCTTGTGTCCCCCTCTCTCCCACCATATTAAATTCTTGGACTACTAAAATTCGATTGATCGACATACAAAGTATTCTGACATATTATAATTTACAGTACTAGGTATAGTACATAGTTTTCAATAAAATGAATATGCTATATTCAGATATGTTTCAGTTTTTGTTTTTCTTTCCGGTTGAGCCGTTGGCAGACCTGTTTGTTTACATTTGAGACGCTTCCCGCCGGCAGGGGAAAGATTTCTTATTACCGTTTGTATTTATTCACCTAATATTCACGGTGGTGTTGTGTTAGCTATATGTAGGTTTATCTATTATTAAACTTCGCGAGGGAAATCTGCTTAGTTTACGCAGCCCCTGCGTGAAGGGCTTTTAATTGATGAAAATTTCACTGAGTGTATCTATTACCCTGGCTGCTATCTATAGTAGGGCATATATCGATGCTGGATCCAACGAGGTATGTAAACAGATGGAGTGAGGTCAGAGGAAGAACGGCCAATCATTGACGAGCTGTAGCTTCAACACACTTATTCCTCTAAATCCAACGAGATACTAATTATAGCGGTGCCTGTTTCATCTCATAAACAAACTGCTCTATTCTCGATGGACTAGTCGGAATCCAACATTTTCTCTTCAAACAGTCCTGGCTACTTCTCAGTCGAGGAAAAACCATTATTTCGCACTACTTCAAGAAATGTCCGTCACGCTAACGCGCTAAACTAAGCAGATTTATTAATAAATAAATCTACATACTGCTAACACAAAACCACTGTGAATATTAAGTGAATAAAACAAACGGTAATAAGAAATCTTTCCCCTGCCGACGGGAAGCGTCTCAAATGTAAACAAACAGGTTAATCACAAACAGGTCTGCCAGCTTCACATCGGAAAGATAAACAATTACTGAAATATATCAGAATTTATTAAAAAACTATGTACTGTAATTTATAATGAATCAGAATACTTTCTATCTCAATCAATCAAATTTTAGTAGTCCAAGAAGTTATGAGGGGGGGGGGAGGGAGAGGGGGTCACAAAAACTTAGTTGCATGTATCTCGTATAATTAGGGTCTCTGGACAACAATATTCGGTATTTAATCTTCGAATAATGCACTTTATTATGTAAAAGTATTGTTTATGTAACACTAGTAGAAGTGGGGGTTTGCTGAAGGTTGAAAAATGCAAATATCTCGGTTAATATTCAAGATTGAGAATAAATGTATATAACAATAATTATAGTACATGTAATTTGTAATAAGATTGGTTCTGTAATATATTTCGATCCGACTTATAGTAACGGAGTTATTTCGAATTTTTGAAAATCCCCCTCAAACCCCCACCCCTCTCCCCTGGTCCGATTTCTGCCGACCACTAGAGCGGTAACAAACAAATATATATATATATAGATATACAGTTTTGAACGAACCTCATTTTCGTCATCTGCTAGGTAGGATCGATGGACATTTGAAGAAAAATATCGAAGATTCCGTCATGAGTACAACCTCAATAGCTGATTTCCCTTGAGGGAAATCTGCTAAAAAATAGTTGATGGTGTTGCATTAGAGAGGTAAGGTGTTGGGGCAACCCCAGGGAGGGGCGTTCACCCCCCGTACTAGGGGGTGGATCGGTGGACAGTTGAGGAAATCTCCCGAAAATCCCGCCAGGAGTACTTAAGGGAAGTCTGCTAAAATAAGGAATACATTGTTCCGTTTTAAACCATAAAGATGTCATTCCATCAATTTTTACGCGTTTATGAAATAACTTAAAAAAGTCCGTCACGCAGGGGCTGCGTAAACTAAGCAGCTTCCCCACGTGAAGTATTACAACAGAGAAGTCTGCATACGAGTAGCAGTAGTAGTAACGAGTAACTAAAACAATTTCACGAGAGCCGAACAGTTACGGAAACGGCCCAACTAGCTTTCGGCGGACACTCACGAATAGAACCGACATCAACAATAAATGTACATAACAATATTTATAATAAATATAACTCGCAATTAGATTGGTTCTTTATTCTTTTCAGATCCGTCGTATATTTCGAATTTTCAAATTATCACCCTCTAACGAATTTGATCTTTCTTTTTACATAAATAGACTAAATATCGAGTTTGATAAAAACCAAACAAAGATTGCGACCGCTAGTCATCTCGTGGGTAGGATCAATGGTCATTTGAAATTTTTTTTCGAAAATCTCGTCATGAATTGTCTCCCCCTTAAGGGAAATCTGCTAAAAATTAACCGGGAGACAATTCATGACGCGATTTTCGAAACTTTTTCACAAATATCCATCGATCCTACCCAAGAGATATATACCCGTATAATACGCCCATTTACTTGTATTATGACAACGAGGAAAATACGTTTGGCTAAAATAAGTAATTTTAGTGAGTTGACAAAGAGCTTATGAGCCCCGCGTAAGGGACAATAGCATTTTAGGACTGTGGTATAAAGGTGAATTTTATGAAACTATAGTTACAATTAAATGTTATGATATATTGTCGCATTTATCATGCATGGGTTGTATAATTTTATGTTGACGATGTAAAATTATTTTATAGGATTATTTGAAGATGGCCAAAAAGCTCGAAACGTCATAAAGGATTAGTTTTTGGGTGGACACATATGACTCTAAATAATAAAAAAGTCCGTCACGCAGGGGCTGCTTAAAATAAGCAGATTTCCCAAGCGAAGGTTTACAATGAATAAATATACATTCTGCTAACACCACCGAAAATATTAAGTGAATAAATACTATATATATATATATATATATATATATATATATGTGTGTGTGTGTGTGTGTGTGTGTGTGAGTATAATTTTGAACGGACCTCGTTTTCGTCATCTCCTGGATAGGATCAATGGAAATGTTTCAAAAATCTTGTGACTTTTTCACTATCTTGATTATTAAGCGACGTATTTGGATTTTTTTTATTTCTCCGCTTTGAGTAACCCCGCTCTTGCTAATGTCATATAAACAATAAGCTGTTCTATTATGAATCACTTTATTTGAAGATTAACTAAACCTTGAGATAACATACATGGAAAAATTGCTTAGAGAACACAGCCTTCCTCGTCGTATTGAGATATGTCACGATTGAGTTGGCAGGATATTATACCGACCCCCTGACATCCAAACGATTCATAATATAGCAATATAATTAATTATAATATAATTTCTGTATGAACTCCAGCCGAGTGGTGGTAGTGTTGAGTGGTGAGGCAGCCATTACTGCCCTAGGGGTGGGAATCCCAGGGGATAGGGGTGGATTCCCCAAGGTTTAGGGCTAGCCGGCTCCTATAGGGGTCTCTACACCCCCTCAATATATATATATATATATATATATATATATATATATATATATATATATATAAATACTGGAATATTGGGAAATCAAGTTGCTGATAAAACAGCAAAGTCAGCTTCCAAATCTTGCGAAATTACAGAATGTTACTCAAAAATACCGAAGACGCGCATTAAACATTTACTACACACAGACAGCATAAAGAAATGGCAACAGCATTGGACATTGACAAATAAAGGACAACATTTAAAGACTTTCATTCCCGATATTGCAGAATATTTGAACATTCAAGATGCACCTACTGACTTTTACACAACACAATTATCAACTGGAGCTGGCTCAATTAAAGTGCACCAAAACAGATTTAAACTAACAACCCATTATGCCCATACGATTTTACTACTGAACAGGCATACACCCAACTCGTACATGACTGTACACTGCTTACAAACGAAAGGCATCTTCTAAAAGAAACAGTAATGAAAATAACAAACCGATGGCTTGTTGAGGATAGAATTTTATTCTATAAAAGATAGAGCACTATATGCAATACTGAGGAAATTTGCAGAAATATTATACCAGAAAAGATATTTCTCCCACTGGTCCGATTTCAGCCTTTAACGAACTTGATCTTTCTTTTCACATAAAGCGTTTAAATATCGAGTCTGGTAACGATCATACAAAAATTGCAACCGCTAGAGAGTTAACAGACAGTTTTATATATATATATATATATATATATATATATATATATATATATATACTTAATCTTGAACGTTTCTTTATCTCCTCTGTAGGATCGATGTATATTAGAAATTTTATTCAAAAAATCGCAGCTACGACCTCAATAGCTGTTTTTTAGCAGATTTCCTTTGAGGGAAATCAGCTATTAAGGTTGTACTCATGACGGAATTTCGAAATTTTTCTTCAAATGTCCATAGATCCTACCTAGTAGATGACGAAAATGAGGTCCGTTTAAAACTGTGTATATATACATACATATATATATATATATATATATATATATATATTTGTCTGTTACCGCTCTAGCGGTCGCAATTTTTGTTTGATCGTTACCAAACTCAATATTTAGTCGTTTTATGTAAAAAGAAAGATCAAGTTCGTTAACGGCTGAAATCGGACCAGTGGGAGGGGGAGTTTAGAGGGGGGATTTTCGAAAATTCGAAATATCTCCGTTACTATACGTCGGATCGAAAAATTGTACAAAATCAATTTTATTGCAAATTAAATTTACTATAAATATTGTTATATACATTTATTCTCTATCTTGAATATTAACCGAGATATTTGCATTTCTATTAAATCAGGGCGCCTAACGGACGAAGTGACTTTCCCGCCAAAAGCTAGTTCGGCCGTTTCATTAACTGCTCGGCTGTCGTGAAATGTCTCTATTGTAAAACTTCACGTGGGAAATGTGCTTAATTTACGCAGCCCCTGCGTGACGGACTTTTCTCATATAGTATATTTCGACCAGATTTTTACCACAGATGTTTTTTTTTCGTGACTCGTGATCAAAAACTCTTGAACACTTCGCCCCAATGTTTTTAATTTATCAAAAAATATTCTTCGATTAAAAAAAAACAATCAAATAATTTGATGCCTAAAGAATGTTTAAATTCCTTTCAGAAGATGAATATTATCAAAAATATTCAATTATTAATTACAAATTCAAAATATTTGTCATTACATAATTTCTGATGAGGTGCGACAAGATTTTCATCATTTATAAAGCTTGTCATCCTTTAATATATTGTATGACAATAAATAAAAAAATGTATATTATATATTTAGAGTGGTATTATATATAATTATTTAATTGATCGATTCTATACAATTGTATTCTAGAATTTGAGCGAATTTTATAACGAATGTGTTCAGTTTGATGCCATTCGGCGTATCTTATTATATTATGTTAACATTTAATGTAAATAGATACATTTCATTTCAAGACCTTGTGATTCCTCTTCGATCCTACCCAATGTTGTAGCTATGTTTGTTCCAGGAACCTGTAAGGTTTTCAGAAAGAGCTGGTGATACCTACCTGAAGGTAGCCACTACATTGGTTGTGGGCCATCCGATGATGAAGGAAGTATGGCGGGACTTGATGAGTTCTGAGACTTCCTCCAGCCCCGTCGTCGACATCCATATCTCGGAGACGCGAACCTTCTCCTTCAGTTTGAAGTTGCCGCCAGACCTAGCTTTGGCTATCAACAGGAGGTCATTGAACAGGAACAGGTGTCTCTCCTGGCTCTGGACTCCCTGCAAGACACAAACATCTGTGTAAATTACTCATTTCTCCAATGGTAACATTTTACATGAATTACGAAGAGGGAGGGGTAGGAATGGCGAAGTTATTTGACCGGGCAATACTGAATTCAATTTAACTGTCCTTTCAGGATCCTGTTCTGCAAATTCAGCATCGTGCGAGATTTAGCATCATGCTCATCTTTGCCATCCTAATGGGACAAGACTTCTATCGAAACTAGCCAATGGGGTTGGTTTCAAGTGTAAGAACGTCCGTCACGCAGGGGCTGTGTAAACTAAACATTTTCCCCACGTGCTGGTAAACACGCTTGTGATCTCGACTCACCACATATTCTCTATTTATATGTAAAACACCGACGTGTACAGGGGGGGGGGGTATTGAAGCACAAAAACAAGAAAGTTCAAATGGCTGGATTAATATTTGAGTTAAAATCTATAAAACAACAATTGTATAACATCAATAGTTTAACAAGATAGGGGTTCATTAACTTTTAAGGACCCGACACATAATAATGAAATTATTTTGAATTTTGAACCCCCCCCCCTCTTCTATAGCACCACTATACACTATGCCTGGTCCAATTTCCGTCAATAACAATTATGATCCAATGTGTTGCATTTTAGCAGATTTCCCTTAAGGGAAATCAGCTATTGAGGTTGAACTCATGGCGGAATTTTCGAAATTGTTCTTCAAATGTCCATCGATCCTACCTAGTAGATGACGAAAATGAGGTCCGTTCAAAACTGTATATATATATGTCTGTTACCGTTCTAGCGGTCGCAATTTTTGTTTTATCGTTACCAAACTCGATATTTAGTCGTTTTAACTAAAAAGAAAGATCAAGTTCGTTAACGGCTGAAATCGGACCAGTGGGAGGGGGGGGGTTTAGAGGGGAGGATTTTCGAAAATTCGAAATATATCCGTTACTATACTTCGGATTGAAAAATTCTACAGAATCAATCTTATTGAAAATTAAATTTGCTATAAATATTGTTATATACATTTATTCTCTATCTTGAATATTAACCGAGATATTTGCATTTTTATGAAGTCTGTGGTCGGGTATAATTTGGATTAGATCGGCTCAGGTGGAAGCTTCTTCTAACCTTACCTGTCGTTTCTAACCTTACCTTACCTTCGTTACTTTGTGAGATTTATGCAAATACGTTCTGTTCATCCGCCAACCCCCCTTCTTTAGTTCTTGGACTACTAAAATGTCAGTTATTAAAATATAAATTATTCTTACAATTCAGAAGCCGTTTCAGTTGGGAATTTATTTTAATTAACTGAAAGATTTCTCATTACCGTTTGTGGTCTAATCACAGTGGTATTGTGTTAGCAGTATGCAGATTTCTCTATTGTATAACTTCACGTGGGAAATCTGCTTAGTTTACGCAGCCCCTGCGTGACGGTTTTTTTTTAGCTTTCGACCCCATTCCTACTGTCATGTCAATGTCAATTCCTACTCATGTCATACTAACAATAAGCTGCAATATCACGCACCACTTTTAAACCTGAATACCAAATACTGATCTCATTGATCTTTTGCGTTTTGAGATAAATGCAAATACATGACGCACGGAGGAAATCTGCTTAGCTAACACAGTCCCAGCGTGAGGGATTATTGTTTACTTAAATTTTCAAACCTCGTGTTGTATACACTTTTCGCAAGACATTTATGTGAGTTATTCTCGAATTTTAGCTGAAGGAAAATTAAAAATTGAGGTTGTACTCATGACCTAAAATTCTGAAATGTCTTTCTATACTAAGAGATAGTGAAAATGAAGTCCGTCAAAATAGTACGGTTACGTATATGCAAATACTGCAACAAACACCTAACGATAAAAGTCCGTCACGAAGGGGCTGCGTAAACTAAGCAGATTCCCCCCGGTGAAGTTTTACAATAGAGAAATCTGCCCATAACAAGTGTAGTAGTAAGGGATCTCTAAACTTACTCACGGGGGACGAACAGTTACCAAAACGGCCACCATGTATGGAAAAATATTTATAGTAAATTTAATTTCCAATACGATTGATTCTATATAATTTTTCGATCCGACGCTTAATAACGGAGATATTTTGAATTTTCAAAAATCCCTCTCTAACCCCCCCCCCTCCCACTGGTCCGATTTCAGCCATTAACGAACTTGATCTTCCTTTTTACAAAAAACGATTAAATTCCGAGTTTGGTATCGATCAAACAAAAATTGCGACCGCTAGAGCGTTAACAGACAAATATATATATATATATATATAATTTTGAACGGACCTCATTTTCATCATCTCCTGGGTAGGATCGATGGACATTTGAAGAAATGTTTCGAAAATCGCGTCATGAGTACGACCTCAATAGCTGATTTCTCTGAAGGGAAATCTGCTAAAACGGCGACATAGCCCACGATATGACACAACTCCTAACTGACTGCAGCCAATATGTTCCACAAATACATATAGTATATAATAGAATAGGTCTACAGCATACTTAAAAAAATTAACAAAGGGATCACTTTTCCAAGATTCATTTAGACAACGCAGGATATGAGAAACACTCACAGATTTCAGGAATATTTTCCATAATATATAAATAAAGTACAACCAAGGTGTACATGAAGGGATAAATATACCATTCTAACTACCCCCTAAACATAGATCTTGCCGATAACCATCGATGTGTGGCACAAACCAAAAAATCCGTCACGCAGGGGCTGCGTAAACTAAGCAGATTTCCCACGTGGTTTTACAATAGAGAAATCTGCCTAATAACAACTGTAGTAGTAAGAAACCTCTAAACCTAAAACATTATTTAGGGCGTAATAACCCAGTAGTTTCTAGCCCCAAAACACAGTTAACTAAACTATAAAACCATTTCACGAGGGACGAATAGTTATGGAAACGGCCACCAGAGCTCTCGGCGTAAAGTTTGATCATAGCCTACTGGTGACCACAAGCAGAATACAAATGCAAATATCTCGGTTAATATTCGAGATAGAGAATAAATGTATAGAACAAATATTTATAGTAACTTTAATTCTATACACTTTTTCGATCTGACGCATAATAACGGAGATATTTTGAATTTTCATAAAGCCCACCCTCTCAACCTCCCCCCCTCCCACTGCTCTGATTTCAGCCATTAACAACCTGGAACTTCCTTTTTACAATTCGAGTTAGGTAAAGATCAAACAAAAATTGCGACCGCTAGAGCGTTAACAGACATATATATATATATATATATATGTATATATATACCCTATATATATATATATATATATAGTATATATATATATAAAATCTTTGATACGGACCTCATTTTCGTCATCCACCTGGGGTTAGGATCGATGGAACATTTGGAAGAAAATTTTTCGATAACTCGCATCATGGTGGTACGCGACCTGCAATATGTTGATTTCCCCTTAAGGGAAATATGCTAATAAAAATGTATGTACGACTACATATGCGTGTCATTTTCTTTCTGTCAAAAATAAATGTTTCCCCGCCCGATATGTGTTCTACTTAGAAATCTTGATAAGTTTCCTTATAAGCAGATTTCCCTCGAAGGAAATCAGCTACTAAGGTTGTACACATAACGCGATTTATGGAAAACTATTTCAAAAGTCCACCGATCCTACCTAGTAGATGACGAATATGAGGCCTGTTCGAAATTCCCGTCAGTTACTGCTCTAGCTGTAGCAATATTTGTTTTATTTGGTTTATGACTCCATGAATTAAGATTTTCAGTTCTTAACTCAAAAATATTTTTTGATCTATACCATACTTGATATTTAACTGAAATGGTCAAATATCTCGGTTAATAATCACGATATTGAAACAACGTACGTAGCAATATTTATAGAACATGGCAGGAATTTTATAAGCCAGATGCTACAGAATGATACATTTATTCGTCTAGAAAATATTTTACTTAAACAGCTCCTAAGTCCGATCAATTCCTTTACATTTTACTACAGTGTTAATGAATAAACCCAATGTTAAATATATTATTAACATATTACAAGTTTGGGGGATGTTATACAATGCTCATTCCAAAAGTTTAACACATTGTCATGTAAATAGCCCTATTTGCGTTATTGCAGGTTATTCCTGTGTCATATTTGGGGTTGGGAGGGATTAAGCAGTCAGGACAAATTGAATGGTCCTGGGAAATTTGTTGGACCACACCTTGTTATTCTAATATTGGACCACATTTACAACCTGTCCGTCTGCCTGCCTTTGCAATTGGGAAATGCAAAATGGAACTGTGTCCTAGGAAATGGAAATTGCTTTGTCCTCCTTAACATCAAAGCAAGCCGAGACATCTGTAGCCCTGCTTCGCCAACTATATAGCATCTGTGAACAACTTCAAATACAAGAACGTACAAACATATCTGAAGTATAATGTCACAATAGATCTGAAATCTGTATATTAATGTAAAAACACACATGAAATCTGTATCAAAATGTCAACACATATCTGAAATCTGTATCGTACTGTAGGTAAAGATCTGAAATCTATATCGTAATGTCATAACCGATCTGAAATCTGTATATTAATGTAACAACAGAACTGAAATCTGTATCATAATGTCTGTACACACCTGTAATCTGTATCATAATGTCTGTACACACCTGTAATCTGTATCATAATGTCTGTACACACCTGTAATCTGTATCATAATGTCTGTACACACCTGTAATCTGTATCATAATGTCTGTACACACCTGAAATGTGTACCATAATTTATCAACACACATGAAATCTGTATCATAATGTCTGTACAGACCTGTAATCTGTATCATAATGTACTGTACACACCTGAAATCTGTATCATAATGTTTGTACAAATCTGAAATGTGTACCATAATTTATCAACACACATGAAATCTGTATCATAAAGTCTGTACAGACCTGTAATCTGTATCATAGTGTACTGTACACGCCTGAAATATTTATCATAATGTTTGTACAAATCTGAAATGTGTACCATAATTTATCAACAAACATGAAATCTGTATCATAAAGTCTGTACAGACCTGTAATCTGTATCATAATGTACTGTACACGCCTGAAATATTTATCATAATGTTTGTACAAATCTGAAATGTGTACCATAATTTATCAACAAACATGAAATCTGTATCATAATGTATGTACAGATCTGAAATATGGATAATAATGTATGATCTGAATATTACATGTATGTACATAATAATGTACAGATCTCTGATGTGTATCATAGTGTATGAACAGATCTGAAATCTGTATCATAATGTATACACATTTCATATCTGTACATATATTATGATACAGATTTCTGATCTGTACATACATTATGATACAAATTTCAGATCTGTACATACATTATGATACAGATTTCTGATCTGTACATACATTATGATACAGATTTCTGATCTGTACATACATTATGATACAGATTTCTGATCTGTACATACATTATGATACAGATTTCTGATCTGTACATACATTATGATACAGATTTCTGATCTGTACATACACCATGATACAGATTACAGGTCTGTACAGACATTATGATACAGATTTCTGATCTGTACATACATTATGATACAGATTTCTGATCTGTACATACACCATGATACAGATTACAGGTCTGTACAGACATTATGATACAGATTTCTGATCTGTACATACATTATGATACAGATTTCTGTTCTGTACATACACCATGATACAGATTACAGGTCTGTACAGACATTATGATACAGATTTCTGATCTGTACATACATTATGATACAGATTTCTGATCTGTACATACATTATGATACAGATTTCTGATCTGTACATACACCATGATACAGATTACAGGTCTGTACAGACATTATGATACAGATTTCTGATCTGTACATACATTATGATACAAATTTCAGATCTGTACATATATTATGATACAGATTTCTGATCTGTACATACATTATGATACAGATTTCTGATCTGTACATACATTATGATACAGATTTCTGATCTGTACATACATTATGATACAGATTTCTGATCTGTACATACATTATGATACAGATTTCTGATCTATACATACACCATGATACAGATTACAGGTCTGTACAGACATTATGATACAGATTTCTGATCTGTACATACATTATGATACAGATTTCTGATCTGTACATACACCATGATACAGATTACAGGTCTGTACAGACATTATGATACAGATTTCTGATCTGTACATACATTATGATACAGATTTCTGATCTGTACATACATTATGATACAGATTTCTGATCTGTACATACACCATGATACAGATTACAGGTCTGTACAGACATTATGATACAGATTTCAGGTCTGTTGTTACATTAATATTCAGATTTCATATCGGTTATGACATTACGATATAGATTTCAGATCTTTATACATTACGATACAGATTTCATGTGTATTTTTACATTAATATACAGATTTTAGATCTATTATGACATTATACTTCAGATATGTTTGTACGTTCTTGTATTTGAAGTTGTTCACAGATGCTATATAGTTGGCGAAGCAGGGCTACTAGATGTCTCGGCTTGCTTTGATGTTAAGAAGGACAAAGCAATTTCCATTTCCTAGGACACAGTTCCATTTTGCATTTCCGAATTGCAAAGGCAGGCAGACGGACAGGTTGTAAATGTGGTCCAATATTAGAATAACAAGGTGTGGTCCAACAATTTTCCCAGGACCATTCAATTTTATGACCTTCCTTCTCAGAGATTGCTTAATCCCTCCCAACCCATAATATGGCACAGGTATAACTTGCAATAATGCAAATAAAGCTGTTTACTCCACAATGTGTTAAACTTTTGGAACGAGCATTGTATAACATCCCCGAAACTGGTAATATGTTAATAATATATGTAACATCGGTTTAATTCATTAACAATTTATGAAGATGTAAAGGAACAATGAGCAGTTGTAGAGGAATAAAGCTAATATTTTATAGCAACTGGTTTATAATTCTTCATGCTTTTCACTAAAGTCCAAAACTATTGCCTTAAGCTGAAGTTTGTTTGCTTCAAACCTAGAGTCTTACATTTTTTAAAAATACTAATTATTTGACTAAAATTTCAACTCAAAGGAAATGAACCATTGAGATTGTTATCTTGACGTCCTTTTATGAAAAATTCTGAACTGTTCTTCTAAACTAAAAGATAGTGAAAATCAAGATCGTTAACATTTGTTTGTATGTATGTCTAGGAGAATGTGTGGGTTTGTCTGGATGCCTGTATGTGTTTCTATATGTATGTACATGTGCGTGTGCGTGTTCGATCATATTCGTCCACAAACTTTGTCTGAACGTTACAAAAACTGATATTTAAGCATTTAATGTATACCTAAAGTCCGTTGGGAGACCCGAGATATCTCCGTGACTAAGAGTAAGATAGTAAAAATTTGATATATTCATGTAATATAATTTTGAAGCAGATTTCCCTAATAATTTCCATAGGTATTCTGTTTTATGGCAGTTTACATTCTGTTGCATTTGAACAGATAAATCGGGTGTGAATTATTAAATGAAATTGCTTTAAAGGGGGCTCAGGTTGGCCATGTGAGTTAAAGCGTTGGCCTTCATCTCACATGACAAACCTAGAGTGGCGAGTTCCATTCCATGTCTGGGTAAAGGAATTTATTTAGTGACCGACTCATTAAATACACTCCTTAATCACCCTGGTTAGAAAAGTTCGTCACGCAGGGGCTGCGTAAACTAAGCAGATTTCCCTCACGAAGATTAATAATAGATAAACCTACATACTGTTATAACACCACCGTCAATATTAAGTGAATAAATACAAACGGTAATAAGAAATCTTTCCCCTGCCGGCGGGAAGCGTCTCAAATGTAAACAAACAGCTCTGCCAACTTTTTCGGAAATCGATCTTCGAAATTGTGTCATGAGTACGACCTCAATAGCTGATTTCCCTTAAGAGAAATCTGCTGAAAAGGGTGGTAACCTGTAGGTAACCCGTCTCATTTAGCCATAGTAGCGCAAAGTGGACGCCCCCACGTTAGATTTTTCGCTTAAGGGAAATGTGCCCTAACGGTTTTGGTTGGTGAAGATGTCAGGAGCCCACCTGTTGATTGTATAGATGCGAGGGTGGTAGCAGACAGGGGATGTTCCCACGAGCAGGTAGAGTAACACACGTGCAGAACCACGTGGGCTCTGCGGTCTCCCCCATCCTGTACATGTGTTATACCCTCCTACAACTCACACTGACCGTGCAAAAAAATAAGTTTCTCACATAGGTATTAGTATCAAACACACACACACATATATATGTGGTGTGTTATTCTTTTCGGAGTTTTGGTCAATGTTGGTGAAATAAATCTAAGTTTATGCCGATATTTCGAGAATTTTTATTTTCTCTTCTTCAGGGCTGTAAAATTACACGTAATACTTTATAATATTGCACATGGTTATTATACATTATTGTAAAAGGGTGTTTTTTTTCTCATTATTACTTACCAAGACTAAAGATACCTATAAACTATGATACATTGTTATTGCACTATGACTAGGGTTATAGTAACCTTCCTTGTTTTGTTTACATAGCAGGGTCACAGCCTTTTGTATGTTTTGTATACTTATAGTATGGTGTCTTTGGTTGTTAAACTATATTAATTTGTTAAGATTATTATTTTATTGTCACATATATTATTTTACAATAGTTATTGCTATTTACTATTATAATTATTGCTATGTTCTATTAAATCTATGTTACTGCCATTTACCACTATGTTATTGCCATTTATATTATTTTACAATAGTTATAATTGGCAATAACATAGTGGTAAATGGCAATAACATAGAATATGAATATGTGACGAAGAGAATATATATATATATATATATATATATATATATATATATATATATGCTTTACTGTAGATGATTTGCTTGTTAAACTTTTCGAAAATGCAGCCATATTGGGTCAATGAATAAACGCGCCTTTTGTTCCTTAAAACGTCACTTTTATTTAACCCACCAACGCGTTTCACGCTCTATAGCTCCTTATCAAGGGGTTCCTTCTTATCTAAAATTACAATTTCCAACTTTTTTTGTGGAAATTTTGACCGTTCTATATACATATATTTCTTATTATTATTTTCATACCTTTCTTTTATGTCCACCTGTCTACTTACTACACCGGAATTGTCAATTGTTTAAATTTATTTTGCTTTACACATTTAAAAAGGAAATAAAAAAAGTCCGTCACGCAGGGGCTGCGTAAACTAAGCAGATTTCCCACGTGTAGTTATACAATAGGGAAATCTCCATACGAGACCCGAACAGTAACTGCAAAGGGTCGAACTAGCTTTTGGCGGGAAACAGCCGTCCGGCCGAAATTTAATAGAAAATGCAAATATCTCGGTTAATATTCAAGGTAGAGAATAAATGTATAGAACAATATTTATAGTGAATGTAATTTGCAATAAGATTGGTTCTATACAGATTTTGGATCCGACGTATGGTAACGGAGATATTTCGAATTTTCAAAACCCTCTAACCTTACCTCCCACTGGTTAGACATATATATATATATATATATATATATATATATATATATATATATATATATATAATTTTGAACGGACCTCATTTTCGTCATCTCCTGGGTAGGATCGATGGACATTTGAAGAAAAATTTTGAAAATCGCGTCATGAGTACAACCTCAATAGCTGATTTCCCTTAAGGGAAATCTGTTAAAAATCGTATATCTTGTTCGTCATGCTATTTACGTACATCCACCTTTTAGCAGATTTCGCACCAAAGGAAATCAGCTATTGAGGTCGTACTCAAACCATATTATTCCAAGCTTAAATACCAAATATTGTTTTCAAGATACCTTTATTATACGAGATGCCTGCAAATATGTTCTAGTGACCCCCCCCCCCTTCCGTTTTAAGCTCTTGGACTACTAAAATTTGATTTATTGAGATAACAATTAATCTGATTCATTGTAAATTACAGTACTAGATATAGTATTCAATCAAATTAATATGTTATATTCTGATATATTTCAGTTATTTTTTTCCTTTCCGGCGTGAGGTGGGAAGACAAGTTTTTGTGCATTCCAGACGCTTCTCTTCCGGAGGTTTCTCATTATCGTTTGAATTTATTCACTTAATATTACCGGTGGTGTTTTGTATGTAGATTTATCTATTGTTAAACTTGAGGAGTGGAATTTGTTTAGTTTACGCAGCCCCTGCGTGCCGGACTTTTGCTGCTATGGCTAATTGGGACGTGTTATTTACAGGTTACTGCCATTTTCTAGTCAAGCAAGGACTAAGGATTTTATTCAATGAGTTCATCCCTAAATAAATACCAAGAAACCAATCTTGACTTAATTTGTAGTATAGTATGGAAAATATTCCTTAAATAGCTGAGTGTTTCCATTATCCGTGCTTTGTCTAAATGAATATAATAAAAGTTATCCCTTTTAAATCTTTTTAAGTAGCTGTAACCTATTCTATGTTATACTATATGTATTTGCAAATGTTTATATGTTTTAGATATGTTAGCATTGGCTGCTATCAGTAAATAGTTGTGTCATGTCGTAGGGTATGTTAAGGTTTTTTCGTTGGATGCAGTCTGTCAGTTTGTGTTTTATAGTTAGGTGCTTGTTGGAGTATTTGCATATAGGGTTGTCTGTCCTTGTCATACAGTGTCTATGTGTGGCCGATTCTGAGTCTGGCAAGAACTACTTCCTCCCGTCTAGTTCTCCTATGGCTTGATGACCACTGCTTAATAGTACTTTCCATACTGCGGAGGTGGTTGTTTACTTCCATCCATTCTGATTGCAATTGGTCTAGGATTCGGTGGCGTATATGTCTCAATATGTCTTCGTATAGTAAGTTTGTTTGTGTGTATTGAGTTTGTTGAGTAATTAGTTAAGCCTGGTGTCGTACTAAGTCCATGGCCCTCGTGTTTTGCTAGCCAATATATGCTAATTGTATTTAGGTATGTTTGTCGTTTATGAATTTTTTCTGTTATGTTTATTGCTATTGGGTGAGTGATGAAAATGTCTGAGAGGGTTAATAATGAACTTAGTGAATAGGAACCAATTAGTGTATGTTTGGGCTGTGATGATGTAGGTGTCAAGTTTATTAATGAATTCAATTTTCTATGAATGTTACTTTATACATTATTTACACTCTTTGTTAAATATTAACATTTTTAGCTTTGAGCATTCAGCAAACCCCCATATTTAGTTATTGCTCTTTAACAATCATTGAATATACCATGAAACGACTTATTCCAAACTTAATATCAAATATTGTTTTCAACAAGTGTTTTCTACATGAGATAGAGGTAAATACGATTTGTGATAACTGCATCAATTAAGATATAACTGACCTGCCTTTTCTACCTATTGGAAATTTTATGTTGAAATGGAGAATATATAGTTAGCCGAGATCAATAGTGTGACATGCTAGCAAGTGGAGAACCTGCTTAGTTTGTGGGAGCTACTGTACAGCCCCAGGAGTAGCAGGTTTCAGGTCTTCATAGTTCCGTTTCGGGGGAAAACCATTTAGCGAGATAGAGCGAGCGGAGGTCTTGAACAGGTGTCTATAGAGGAAGGGAGCAGATAATAAACAAGGCAGTGGATAAACATGGCGGGTAATGCTTATGCAAACCAGCTGCATTCCAGTCGCCATTTTAGGAACGGGGGGGGGGCTGGTAATTTGTGAACCACTTATTTATTACGCAATCTAACATGAGTTACTGACTCCAGCAGCAATGTGTCTCCAGGCAACTTATGATATGAAACTATTTCTCTCTCTCTCTCTCTCTCTCTCTCTCTCTCTCTCTCTCTCTCTCTCTCTCTCTCTCTCTTTCTCTCTCTCACTCTCTCTCTCTTCCTCTTCTCCCTCTAATTTCGGCTTAGGCTTATATGTTAAGGTTGACTATTACTTTAAGTTAGTTCTTGATTCTAGAGAATCACTTTATTGTACAAATGTTTATACAGTTTGTGGGGCTGCTCAATTACATTGAGATGCTGAAGCACACAGCAACTGAAGTTAATCCCTAGGACAACAGTAAAACAAATCATATGGTATTTAGTAAGCTCAATAACTAAAACATTAACTAAAAAAGTCCGTCACGCAGGGGCTGCGTAAACTAAGCAGATTTCCCACGTGAAGTTATACAATAGAGAAATCTCCATAGGAGAGCCAAACGGTGACGGCAAAGGGCCCAACTAGCTTTTCGCGGGAAATTCAAAAGTCCGTTATCGGCCCAAATTTCATAAAAATGCAAATATCTCGGTTAATAATCAAGATAGGGAATAAATGTATATAACAATATTTATAGTAAATTTAATTTGCAATAAGATTGATTCTGTACACTTTTTCGATCCGGCGTATAGTAACGGAGATATTTCGAATTTTCGAAAATCCTCCCCTCTAAACCCCCCCCCCTCCCACTGGTCCGATTTCAGCCGTTAACGAACTTGATCTTTATTTTTACATAAAACGACTAAATATCGAGTTTGGTAACGATCAAACAAAAATTGCGACCGCTAGAGCGGTAACAGACATATATATATATAGTTTTGAACGGACCTCATTTTCGTCATCTACTAGGTAGGATCGATGGACATTTGACATCATTATTGTACTAACATGATCCGTTCATTTATAATAAGATCTCTGGTCAAAGAAAAAATTAAAATATATCGTGGGAAATAATCCCTAAAGTATCAATATTAGTATGCATTAGTATTAATGCATACGCTTGTAATTTTTATTAAATGTTATAGTTAAATTAAATTTTTATCTACACTTTGTAGCCATGTCATTAATGCTATTCTTTCTTACAGGCTATTTGTTTTGTGAGCAGGTGCAGCTCTATATTAAACTATCTGTTGAGGACAATGCTTTCTTGTCATTATTGATACCGTTTGTAGTTAAACAACTATACAAGGTAGATCTGGAGTTGTACTGACCTGGGTGAACTGAACCGGCGACTCTATGATGAAGGTGCGATGCACAGGTGGTTGAGGCCTGGATGGTGGAGGACTCTCTGCACGCAGTGATTTGGCAGAGAGGGCTCGGCTCAGCCTGGCCGCGGGGCTACCTCGCTTCCTCATCAGCCCTTTCATCCTCTGCACACACAACAACATCATCAACATTGACAGCACATCGGGTCCGTTCAATCGCATCATCAGCAGACATATTGTCATGTCAACCCGATCACATCAGTATACAGACTCTTGGGTCCACAGAATCACATCATCAGCAGACAGACTATCAACTTCCCCCAATCGCATCATCAGCACGCGGACTCTCAATTCCTCCAATCACACCACCAGCATACTGACCCCCAAACCCACAGAAACTCATCATCAGCCATACAGACTCAACTCCACCCAATCCCATCATCAGCACGTGGACTCTCAAGTCCTCCAATCACACCACCAGCATACTGACTCCCAAACCCACAGAATCTCATCATCAGCCATACAGACTCAACTCCACCCAATCCCATCATCAGCACGTGGACTCTCAAGTCCTCCAATCACACCACCAGCATACTGACTCCCAAACCCACAGAATCTCATCATCAGCCATACAGACTCACCTTCACCCAATCCCATCATCAGCACGTGGACTCTCAAGTCCTCCAATCACACCACCAGCATACTGACCCCAAACCCACAGAATCTCATCATCAGCCATACAAACTCACCTTCACCCAATCGCATCATCAGCACGCGGACTCTCAACTCCTCCAATCACACCACCAGCATACTGACTCCCCAAACCCACAGAATCTCATCATCAGCCATTCAGACTCAACTCCACCCAATCCCATCATCAGCACGCGGACTCTCAACTCCTCCAATCACACCACCAGCATGCTGACCCCCAAACCCACAGAATATCATCATCAGCCATACAGACTCAACTTCACCCAATCGCATCATCAGCACGCGGACTCTCAAGTCCTCCAATCACACCACCAGCATACTGATCCCCAAACCCACAGAATCGCATCATCAGCCATACAGACTCACCTTCACCCAATCGCATCATCAGCACACGGACTCTCAACTCCTCGAATCACACCACCAGCATACTGACCCCCAAACCCACAGAATCTCATCGTCAGCCATACAGACTCAACTTCACCCAATCACATCATCAGCACGCGGACTCTCAATTCCTCCAATCACACCACCAGCATACTGACCCCCAAACCCACTGCTGCACATCGTCTGCCATACAGACTCAACTTCACCCAATCACATCATCAGCACGCGGACTCTCAATTCCTCCAATCACACCACCAGCTTACTGACCCCCAAACCCACTGCTGCACATCGTCTGCCATACAAACTCAACTTCACCCAATCACATCATCAGCACGCGGACTCTCAATTCCTCCAATCACACCACCAGCATACTGACCCCAAACCCACAGAATCTCATCATCAGCCATACAAACTCACCTTCACCCAATCGCATCATCAGCACGCGGACTCTCAACTCCTCCAATCACACCACCAGCATACTGACTCCCAAACCCACAGAATCTCATCATCAGCCATTCAGACTCAACTCCACCCAATCCCATCATCAGCACGCGGACTCTCAACTCCTCCAATCACACCACCAGCATGCTGACCCCCAAACCCACAGAATATCATCATCAGCCATACAGACTCAACTTCACCCAATCGCATCATCAGCACGCGGACTCTCAAGTCCTCCAATCACACCACCAGCATACTGATCCCCAAACCCACAGAATCGCAACATCAGCCATACAGACTCACCGTCACCCAATCGCATCATCAGCACACGGACTCTTCCCTCCAATCACACCACCAGCATACTGACCCCCAAACCCACTGCTGCACATCGTCTGCCATACAAACTCAACTTCACCCAATCACATCATCAGCACGCGGACTCTCAATTCCTCCAATCACACCACCAGCATACTGACCCAAACCCACAGAATCTCATCATCAGCCATACAAACTCACCTTCACCCAATCGCATCATCAGCACGCGGACTCTCAACTCCTCCAATCACACCACCAGCATACTGACTCCCAAACCCACAGAATCTCATCATCAGCCATTCAGACTCAACTCCACCCAATCCCATCATCAGCACGCGGACTCTCTCAACCCTCCAATCACACCACCAGCATACTGACCCCCAAACCCACAGAATATCATCATCAGCCATACAGACTCAACTTCACCCAATCGCATCATCAGCACGCGGACTCTCAAGTCCTCCAATCACACCACCAGCATACTGACCCCCAAACCCACAGAATCGCACATCGTCAGCCATACAAACTCAACTTCACCCAATCGCATCATCAGCACGCGGACTCTCTAGTCCTCCAATCACACCACCAGCATACTGACCCCCAAACCCACTGCTGCACATCGTCTGCCATACAAACTCAACTCCACCCAATCACATCATCAGCACGCGGACTCTCAATTCCTCCAATCACACCACCAGCATACTGACCCCCAAACCCACTGCTGCACATCGTCTGCCATACAAACTCAACTCCAGCCAATCGCATCATCAGCACGCGGACTCTCAAGTCCACCAATCACACCACCAGCATACTGACCCCCAAACCCACTGAATCTCATCAGCCATACAGACTCACCTTCACCCAATCGCATCATCAGCACGCGGACTCTCAATTCCTCCAATCACACCACCAGCATACTGACCCCCAAACCCACTGCTGCACATCGTCTGCCATACAAACTCAACTCCACCCAATCACATCATCAGCACGCGGACTCTCAATTCCTCCAATCACACCACCAGCATACTGACCCCCAAACCCACTGCTGCACATCGTCTGCCATACAAACTCAACTCCACCCAATCACATCATCAGCACGCGGACTCTCAATTCCTCCAATCACACCACCAGCATACTGATCCCCAAACCCACTGCTGCACATCAGCCATACAAACTCAACTCCATCCAATCGCATCATCAGCACGCGGACTCTCAATTCCTCCAATCACACCACCAGCATACTGATCCCCAAACCCACTGCTGCACATCGTCTGCCATACAAACTCAACTCCACCCAATCACATCATCAGCACGCGGACTCTCAAGTCCCCCAATCACACCACCAGCATACTGACCCCCAAACCCACTGAATCTCATCATCACTCATACAGGCTCTCAAGTCAACCCAATTACAACATGAGTATACGGACTCTTGGGCCCACTCATTCACATCATCAGCACCCAATCTCAAGCAATTGGAATATCAACATCGGGATTCAAAGTCTCAAATACACAGGAAACGGTTTTGTCAGCATACAAACCTCAATAGGTGATATCCTTTATTTCAACTTACTTCAGCATGCCAACAGAAGCATACACGCACATACATTCGATAAATGCAATATTAAATATATTATAAAGCAGATCGACCCTTTTTTGGCAATTCTTCCAAAGACTTCCGTTTTAAACTATTCTATTACTATTAATAGCCATTTATAGACTCCACAAACATAATTTTTTGCTAGCTTATATTAGAAGTGTGGCCAATAAAGGGTAAAGCATATATATATAGGTGTGTGTATTATGTGTTTATGTACATACCATGGTGAGAACATCGCTGTCATATAGGCTGAGGGGATCATTTGGAAACAGATCCTGTATCCTCTCGAGGTCGCTCTCTTCGCCTGCACGCTTCACTCTCTGAAACACATCGTCAACGTATATGCAACATTTCAAATAATACACAAGATTATAATGGTCACATGTCCCATCGAAAATGAGCTATGTCCATCTAAAATTAACGTTAATAAATAATGATAAGTGAAAATCTCTGTCTGTCTGCCGGTTAGCTCTCTCAAAAACGCCATCGAAGATTCCTAATGATATCCTCTTTTGTATGTTTGGAAAGTAAACTTTATATTCTTAATGGTACATAGCATGTACAATAAAGACATTAATTAAAGGAGCAGAGATAATAAAATCCAGAAATAACTGGGTGTACCTCCCCAGCGTTTATTAGCAGAGTTTTGAAACATTTCCTCAAATGTCCATCGATCCTACCCAGGAGATGACGAAAATGAGGTCCGTTTCAAAATTATATATATATTTCTCTTCTATATATATATATATATATATATATATATATATATATATATATATATATATATATATATATTTGTCTGTTAACGCTCTAGAGGTCGCAATTTTTGTTTGATCGTTACCAAAGTTCATATTTAATCGTTTTATGTAAAAATTTTAAAAATTTAAATTATATATGTATGAAACTTAAAAAAAATCATATTTCTGACAAAAACTCTACATTACTAAAAGCAAAAGCATCAAATCCCATGTAAACATAAGCCAATGCGAGGTCGGGAGGGGTGGGGCAGAAGTCATTATAACATTTTGTGCATTCCATAATATGTCTAGTTGTATTTTGTATTTTTCATGATAAACTAAAATAATTTTTCCTCACTTCAAATCCTACCAGTATTAAAATTCAAGAGTTTTATACATACACTCAGAATAATGAAGTAATCTTAATCATCAGGAAAAGCTAATAGCTTAAACAGCTCACTGAAATATAAGGTTAGCAGTGAGAGGACAGAAAGGAAGTATCCCACTTCTCCTCCCTCACTCACTCTTGCCAACAAACATTTTTACAAACAACTTTTAGTAGATTTATCTTTAGGGAAATCAGCTATTGAGGTCGTTCTCATGACGCAAGTTTCGAAAAATTTCTTCAATTGTCCATCGATCCTACCCAGAAGATGACGAAAATGAGGTCCGCTAAAAATTATATATATATATATATATATATATATATATATATATATATATATATATATTTGTCTGTTAACGCTCTAGCGGTCGCAATTTTTGTTTGATCGTTACGAAACTCGATATTTACCGTTTTATGTAAAAAGACAGATCAAGTTCGTTAATGGCTGAAATCGGACCAGATGGAGGGGGGGGGTTTAGAGGGGAGATTTTCTAAAATTCAAAATATCTCCGTTATTATGCATCGGATCGAAAAATTGTATAGAACCAATCTTATTGCAAATTAAATTTACTATAAATATTGTTATATACATTTATTCTCTATCTTGAATATTAACCGACATATTTGCATTTTTATGAAGTCTGTGGACGGGTATAGTTCGGATTACGTCGGCCATCTTCGTCATTTCTCGGCTCAGGTGGAAGCTTCTTCTAACCTGTCGTTTTTAACCTTACCTTCTTTACTTTGTGAGATTTATGCAAATACGTTCTGTTCATCCGCTCCCCCCCTTCTTTAGTTCTTGGTCTACTAAAATTTGAGTTATTAAAATATAAATTATTCTTACAATTCAAAAGCCGTTTCAGTTGGGAATTTATTTTAATTAACTGAAAGATTTCTATTATGCAGATGGTATTGTGTTACCAGTATGCAGATTTATCTATTGTAAAACTTCTCGGGGGACATCTGCTTAGTTTACGCAGCCCCTGCGTGACGTACTTTTTTAAGATATCAGTTTTGTTTACATTAAATTATGTTAATAATTCTTATTAAGAAGGGGGGGGGATGACAATATACTTTGGTCTTAATTCAAGCCGTTAATAGCTGTTAAGTTTAATGCAATTGTATTAATCCATCGAGGCACTAAGTTGAATAAATTCATACATGGATACGTATGTATGACTATAACCAAACGCCTATGCAAATTACTTGCATTATAAATTGCTATATGATAAAGAAGTATATAACAAAAGTTATTCTAAATATGAAATTAAACATTTTATGACATGTGCACGTTCGCAACAAAAACAATAGAAAACGAAATATGACGATTTTTCATTTCTTGCCTCCCTAAACCCCCCCCCTCTTCGTTTCTAAAACTGTTAATATAGCGTAGAGTCAAGAAGAGGTTAATATTAACCAAAATACGGAGTTTCATTGATTTCGATTTAGTCTTTCGTGTCCTATGACACTGTTGATCTTTACTATTGTTTTACGTGTATACCTCATTTATACGGCAAAAGTACATATAACAAAGGTTACTTTAAATAACGAAAAAACAACCTTTGTTATATGCACATTTGCCAAAAAATGAATTTTACAAAATATCTGGATTTTATATTTCAGACCTCCATTATAACGCCCCCCTCCCCCCACCTCTCATAGTACCTAGAAATTTTAATATATATTACAATCATGGAGGTGTTAATACCAAATCACATACGGAGTTTTGGTTGAGTCTTTTCTGCCAAATACAAATTGTTGAAATTTCGAGAAAAAAATTAATGTACAGACAGAGGTTACAATATATATATATATATAGATATATATATATATATATATATATATATATATATATATATATATATATGATTTTGAACGGACCTCATTTTCGTTATTTTGTAGGTAGGCTCAAGGGACATTACGAAAATTGTGTCCTAAGTCCGATCTCAATTTCTGATTTCCCTCGAGGGAAATCTGCTAAATTGTGAGCGACGGATGACGGAAGAGTGGAGATGATGATGATTACAATTGGCATTGGCCTCCGGGTAGATTTCTAACTCTGAATGTGCAGCTGCTGTGAAGGAGTTGCGCGCGGGAAACAGGGAGTGTTGCCGCCAAAGGGGCGGGGTCTCCATCATAGCCACGCCCCCTTGTAGGTGCGGTCCTATCAAGCCAGTAGTATGTATATTATGAGGCAGCTTTGGGTGCATTAACCCCCCGATCATCTCATCTCCATTCAATCTCCTCCTAGTCGCTCCGCCGATCAGTCGCTTCGTCTACTGCCAAAACTAAAATTCCGAAGTAGTAACACATCACGCGGTTTGAGCAGGGTTTTCTAGTATGGAAAAAACCCCGTCGCGCAGGGGCTGTGTAAACTAAGCAGATTTCCCACGTGAAGTTTTACAATAGAGGAATTTCAAAAGAGCCGAAGAGTTACGGAAATGGCCGAACTAGCTTTTGGTGGAAACTCATGACTAGAACCGGGGTTAGCCGATCTCATGGCACCCGTCATTCGCACACACTTAATAAAAACGCACATATCTCGGTTAATATTCAGGATAGAGAATAAATGTATATAACAATATATGTAGAACATTTAATTTGCAATAAGATTGATTCTATACAATTTTTCGATCCGACGTTTGCCCCAAGCCCCCCCCCCCTCCTACTGGTTCGATTTCAATTATTATAGAACTCGATCGTTATTTTTACATAAAAAGTTTAAATATCGAGTTTGGTAACGATCAAAAAAATAAAATTGCGACCGCTAGAGCAACAGGTAGCAGATAAATATATGGGCGTGTGCGTGTGTGTATATACAGTTTTGAACCGACCTCATTTTCGTCATCTCCTAGGCAGGATCGATGGACATTTGAAGAATTGTTTCGAAAATCGCGTCATGAGTGGGACCTCAATAGCTGATTTCCTTTAACAGAGATCTGCTAAAATTGTAGAGGATCAATAGTTGGTTTTGCATTCTTAGATTATATAGATACTTTGAATTTTCGAATCCCCTCTCCCCCCCCCCCAGTCTATTCCTTCCTAGTCCGAATTCAGCCATTCGCCAATATCAGTATGGTATAGATGAAATAAACAATTTTTGAGTAAAGTTCTTATTATTATATTATTAAAAACGTTACCAAATTACATCTATTGTAAAAATAGATTCGTGAGAAATATTTGTGTTACTTGTCGAAGGGATTGGAGCATTTCACATGGTCATTTGAACCATATTTGATACTCAGAGAATGTGTTTGTTGGGGAAATGTCCAAGGCTATTAAATAGCCACTAACAGTAACAATAATTTAGATTAAAGAGGATTCACTTGCAGTAGTGATTACAATATATATATATATATATATATAGACTAGTTAAAAACCTTTTAAAAATTTACAAGACGAAAGAGTACAACACACCCTCAGAGAATAAGAATTAACAATATACTAAGCACCTCCCTAAATCGTCAACCATTCTAAAGCAAGATCTTGCAGGATGGGAGTCCTAGCCTCCTAAAGTCCAGAGAGGCATATATTTATAAATAAGCGTGAATGATAACTATAGAGGTGGCTGTAGAAGGAATGGCATAGCTGTATAAGTGGGCATTCTTGGCCCAAGGTCTATGCTCCCCACAGCCATAACTCGTCTTGTCTCTCTCTCTGCCGATAAAATATATGTATTTATTAGCATGGAGGGAAGATAATCCGAGGAATGATATCTGAATATAAATGGCTGATTGGGACAAGGCTGTTCAAAGGTGAGAAGCGGCCATTCATAAAGGCCCGCCAAAATATAAAGCGCGGGATATATTAGTGGAACAGCTGAGAGAGGGAGCATTCCTCCCAAGTATTTGGGAGTTGCTAATGAAGCTGGAACAGGTTGCTAGCGGTTCTCCTCACCCCTTCTACCACCACGCAAGGGGTGTGCAATCTGGGCCCATTTCCCACTCCCTCCTATAACACGCTGCTCATATCATATCACAATGTATCCTCTATTCCTAGCGGTTCTCCTCGCCCCTTCTACCGTCATCACGCAAGGGGTGTGCAATCTGGGCCCATTTCCCACCCCCTCCTATAACACGCTGCTCATATCATATCACAATGTATCCTCTATTCCTAGCAGTTCTCCTCGCCCCTTCTACCATCACGCAAGGGGTGTGCAAACTGAGCCCATTTCCTACACCCTCCTATAACACGCTGCTCATATCATATCACAATGTATCCTCTATTCCTAGCGGTTCTCCTCGCCCCTTCTACCATCACGCAAGGGGTGTGCAAACTGAGCCCATTTCCCACCCCCTCCTATAACACGCTGCTCATATCATATCACAATGTATCCTCTATTCCTAGCGGTTCTCCTCGCCCCTTCTACCATCACGCAAGGGGTGTGCAAACTGAGCCCATTTCCCACCCCCTCCTATAACACGCTGCTCATATCATATCACAATGTATCCTCTATTCCTAGCAGTTCTCCTCGCCCCTTCTACCATCATCACGCAAGGGATGTGCAAACTGAGCCCATTTCCCACCCCCTCCTATAACACGCTGCTCATATCATATCACAATGTATCCTCTATTCCTAGCGGTTCTCCTCGCCCCTTCTACCATCACGCAAGGGGTGTGCAAACTGAGCCCATTTCCTACACCCTCCTATAACACGCTGCTCATATCATATCACAATGTATCCTCTATTCCTAGCGGTTCTCCTCGCCCCTTCTACCATCATCACGCAAGGGGTGTGCTAACTGGGCTCATTTCTCACCCCCTCCTATAACACGCTGCTCATATCATATCACAATGTATCCTCTATTCCTAGCGGTTCTCCTCGCCCCTTCTACCATCACGCAAGGGGTGTGCAAACTGAGCCCATTTCCCACCCCCTCCTATAACACGCTGCTCATATCATATCACAATGTATCCTCTATTCCTAGCGGTTCTCCTCGCCCCTTCTACCATCACGCAAGGGGTGTGCAATCTGGGCCCATTTCCTACCCCCTCCTATAACACGCTGCTCATATCATATGACAATGTATCCTCTATTCCTAGCGGTTCTCCTCCCCCCTTCTACCATCATCACGCAAGGGGTGTGCTAACTGGGCTCATTTCCCACCCCCTCCTATAACACGCTGCTCATATCATATCACAATGTATCCTCTATTCCTAGCGGTTCTCCTCGCCCCTTCTACCATCACGCAAGGGGTGTGCAATCTGAGCCCATTTCCCACGCCCTCCTATAACACGCTGCTCATATCATATCACAATGTATCCTCTATTCCTAGCGGTTCTCCTCCCCCCTTCTACCATCATCACGCAAGGGGTGTGCTAACTGAGCCCATTTCCCACGCCCCCCCCTCCTATAACACGCTGCTCATATCATATCACAATGTATCCTCTATTCCTAGCAGTTCTCCTCGCCCCTTCTACCATCACGCAAGGGGTGTGCAAACTGAGCCCATTTCCTACGCCCTCCTATAACACGCTGCTCATATCATATCACAATGTATCCTCTATTCCTAGCGGTTCTCCTCGCCCCTTCTACCATCACGCAAGGGGTGTGCAAACTGGGCCCATTTCCCTCACCCTCCTATAACACGCTGCTCATATCATATCACAATGTATCCTCTATTCCTAGCGGTTCTCCTCGCCCCTTCTACCATCACGCAAGGGGTGTGCAATCTGGGCTCATTTCCCACGCACCCCAATAACTCGCTGCTCATATCATATCACAATGTATGTGTTTCCGACAAAAACTAGTTCGGCCATTTCCGTAACTGATCGGCACTCGTATGGAGATTTCTCTATTGTATACGTTTACGTGGGAAATCTGCTTAGTTTACGCAGCCCCTGCGTGACGGACTTTTAATAATGATCCATGATCAACTACCCGTTGTGCTTCAAAACAACTAAAACGACTTCTCGAGCGAAGCTGGGCACCTTACCTTGTATATATATATATATATATATATATATATATATATATCAACTTGTCTGTTACTGCTCTCGAGTCACAATTTTGGTTTGATCGTTACCAAACTCCATGTATAACAGGTTTATTTAAATCTAAAGATCAAATTTGCAATTGGCTGAAGTCGAAATAGAAAAGAATTTCGAAATAACTCTATTATTATTTTATGTCAAAATCAGTGGCGGATCGTAGCTAAAATTAGTGCGGGAACGACAGTTCTCTCTCTCCCTTGCAGCCTTGCCTGCAACCCCTAACTGAGAAGCGCACAGTTCCATACGAAGATTTTTTTATCTTTTTTCATTTACTGGGGACGGTTACTGCATTAAGCTTAAGGATTATATACAATACAAGTATAAAGTAAGAATTAATGAAAAAAGGCTCATTATATTAAATGTTATAGATAATATCAAGTGGAAATTGGGGGTGCTGCAGTTCCACAGAGCCTATACGCGAGCCGCCACTGCTCAAAATGAAAAATTGTATTGAACAAATATTGCTTCCATTGAATTCAATTTGTGAGATGTGGGTAAATATTTTGAACTTTATCATTTAAGATTTTACGAACAAAACTAAATGATTTTTGTTTGATGAATAAACAACTCGATATTTAACCGTTTCATTGAACATAACCGTTAACGGATGGAATATGACCAGGAATAGTGTTGTTAGAGAGAGAGGGGGGGGCTTAAAATGAGCGAATATATCACCAAATATTATTTATTATATTATTTTGGAAGTAGAAATCGGACCAGTAGGAGTCCCCCCCCCTTCTACTAGTTTAGAGGAGGGTAATTTTGAAAATTTGAAATATCTCCGTTACTAAAGGTCGGATCGAAAAATGTACTGTGGATGTAATTGCAAATATATGTAATATGCCTGTTTATGTATGTAATTGCAAATATATGTAATATGCCTGTTTATGTATGTAATTGCAAATATATGTAATATGCCTGTTTATGTATGTAATTGCAAATATATGTAATATGCCTGTTTATGTATGTAATTGCAAATATATGTAATATGCCTGTTTATGTATGTAATTGCAAATATATGTAATATGCCTGTTTATGTATGTAATTGCAAATATATGTAATATGCCTGTTTATGTATGTAATTGCAAATATATGTAATATGCCTGTTTATGTATGTAATTGCAAATATATGTAATATGCCTGTTTATGTATGTAATTGCAAATATATGTAATATGCCTGTTTATGTATGTAATTGCAAATATATGTAATATGCCTGTTTATGTATGTAATTGCAAATATATGTAATATGCCTGTTTATGTATGTAATTGCAAATATATGTAATATGCCTGTTTATGTATGTAATTGCAAATATATGTAATATGCCTGTTTATGTATGTAATTGCAAATATATGTAATATGCCTGTTTATGTATGTAATTGCAAATATATGTAATATGCCTGTTTATGTATGTAATTGCAAATATATGTAATATGCCTGTTTATGTATGTAATTGCAAATATATGTAATATGCCTGTTTATGTATGTAATTGCAAATATATGTAATATGCCTGTTTATGTATGTAATTGCAAATATATGTAATATGCCTGTTTATGTATGTAATTGCAAATATATGTAATATGCCTGTTTATGTATGTAATTGCAAATATATGTAATATGCCTGTTTATGTATGTAATTGCAAATATATGTAATATGCCTGTTTATGTATGTAATTGCAAATATATGTAATATGCCTGTTTATGTATGTAATTGCAAATATATGTAATATGCCTGTTTATGTATGTAATTGCAAATATATGTAATATGCCTGTTTATGTATGTAATTGCAAATATATGTAATATGCCTGTTTATGTATGTAATTGCAAATATATGTAATATGCCTGTTTATGTATGTAATTGCAAATATATGTAATATGCCTGTTTATGTATGTAATTGCAAATATATGTAATATGCCTGTTTATGTATGTAATTGCAAATATATGTAATATGCCTGTTTATGTATGTAATTGCAAATATATGTAATATGCCTGTTTATGTATGTAATTGCAAATATATGTAATATGCCTGTTTATGTATGTAATTGCAAATATATGTAATATGCCTGTTTATGTATGTAATTGCAAATATATGTAATATGCCTGTTTATGTATGTAATTGCAAATATATGTAATATGCCTGTTTATGTATGTAATTGCAAATATATGTAATATGCCTGTTTATGTATGTAATTGCAAATATATGTAATATGCCTGTTTATGTATGTAATTGCAAATATATGTATGTAATTGCAAATATATGTATGTAATTGCAAATATATGTATGTAATTGCAAATACATGTAATACGCCTCTTTTCCCTATCATGAATATTAACCGAGATAATTGAATTTATTCCTTTTAAGCCGTCTACAAATCATTTCTAGATGAGATGCATGCAAGTACGTTCTGATAACCCCTCCCCCCCCACACTCCACCGTCTTATGTTTTTTTAGCAGATTTCCCTTTTGGATAACTAAAAGAGAGATATTAGAGTGATTAAGGTGAAAATAGAACTGGTTCTTTCTAAATTACAGTACTAGATATAATAACGAGTTTTCAATCAAATTAATATGTTATATTCAGATATATTACAGTAATCGCTTTTGTTTACAATCAAGAATATTTTTATCTATCCATTCAGGTCTGAGAGGTTGCTTGCCCTGTTTGTTTACAATTCAGACGCTTTCCGTTATATTATTAACTTTTAAATTTACTGAATTATTTCTTATTCCTGTTTGTATTTATTCCCATAACATTCACAGTGGTGTTATGTGTAAAAGTGTGTAGATTTATATATTATAAATCTTCACGTGGGAAATCAGCTTAAATTACGCAGCCCCTGCGTGACGGAGCTGATTTGATGGAATTCCATTAAGAGAGGCAACAGGTGGGTGATAAGCCATTGACTGGGCTAAGCTAAGTGGTGGGAGTTGGAATGTGCTAACAGCTGGTCTACGATGTGCTAATATCCTGCCCCCTATTGCTAGAACCCTCGAGCAGCTCAGATGGTGTCCTTAGCAAAGGTTAACATTTTCCCATAACACCCTCCTCTCTCTCTCTCTCTCTCTCTCTCTCTCTCTCTCTCTCTCTCTCTCTCTCTCTCTCTCACTCTCTCTCTCTCTCTCTCTCTCTCTCTCTCTCTCTCTCTCTCTCTCTCTCTCTCTCTCTCTCTCTCCCTCTCTCTCTCCCTCTTCCCCTCCCCTCTCTCTCTCTCTCTCTCTCTCTCTCTCTCTCTCTCTCTCTCTCTCTCTCTCTCTCTCCCTCTCTCTCCCTCTCTCTCTCTCTCTCTCTCTCTCTCTCTCCATCCCTCCCTCCCTCTCTCTTCCCCTCTCTCCCCCCCCTCTCTCTCTCTCTCTCTCTCTCTCTCTCTCTCTCTCTCTCCCTCTCTCTCTCTCTCTCTCCCTCTCTCTCTCTCTCTCTCCCTCTCCCTCTCTCTCTCTCTCTCTCCCTCTCTCTCTCTCCCTCTCCCTCCCCCCTCCTCTCTCTCACTCTCTCCCTCTCTCTCTCCCCCCCCTCCCTCTCTCTCTATTTCATTTTTTAAATGCATTTCATTGCTGCACAATGAAATAGCTCTGTTTACTAGCGTAGAGATGATACCATGTTATTGGGCTGGCTAGTGGTAGTGGTGGTGGGATGAAACATTCAGATATCTACTTGTAGCTTTTGGTTTTCTCCACCCTGTGTGTCTGAATCTATTATTGCCTTTTTTAATTATTAAAAGATCAAGAAACGGTAATTTCCCTTCATTTTCTAATTCTATGGTGAATTTGATCTGTGGGTGTTGTGCGTTCATGAAGTTAAAGAACTTCATTAGTTTTTCTTTGCCGTGTTGCCAAATTATCAAACAGTCGTCTACGTATCTAAGCCATAATTTGGGTTTCAATGCCCATTTTTCAAAGGCTGACGATTCGAGATCTTCCATAAAGAGATTGGCCACCACTGACGACAGGGGGCTTCCCATAGCGAGTCCTTGTTTATGTTTGCATATGTTTTTATCATATAGAAAATATTATTATTATAAAATTAGTATTAATTCAAGTAATTCTAACATCTCATTATTTAACCAACCTTCCTTTTTAACTAGGTCGATGGAGTCTTGTACTGGGACGTTAGTAAATAATGACTCGACATCAAAGCTGGCTAATATGTCAGAATCCATTATTTCTACATTCTTTAGTAGTTCTACAAGGTGGTTAGAATTCTTAACGAATGATGGTGTGTGGCCTATGAACGGGCTCAATTTGCGGGCTAACACCATTGCTGGGTCGGTATGTTGGTGCGCCTATCATAGATACTATCGGCCTAAATGGAGTATCTTTCTTATGGATCTTTGGTAACCCGTAAATACATGGTATTCTTGAGTCTCCGGGTAATAACTCGTTCAAAGCTTTTTTTATCTAAATTGCTGTTTTTTAGGATCATCTTTATTTTGTTTTCAATAACTCTGGTCGGGTCTTTAATTCCTTTTTCGTACACCAGTGGATCTAA
Source organism: Riptortus pedestris (assembly GCA_019009955.1). Taxonomy (NCBI): domain Eukaryota; kingdom Metazoa; phylum Arthropoda; class Insecta; order Hemiptera; family Alydidae; genus Riptortus; species Riptortus pedestris. The sequence continues at coordinate 151,785,145 of CM032231.1, forward strand.
AAGACCATTTATTTTGATAGAAATCTATATCCATAACTACTGTTGAATTGCCTTTATGGGCTTTAGTAATTATTATGTCTTTTATACTTTTTAGATTTTTAAGGGCGGAAACTTCTTCTCGTGAAAGATTCATTTTGGGTTTTCGAGCTCTCTTAAGTGCATGTGCGACGTCTTACCTAATTTCAGCTGCCATATTCTCGTCTAATTGGTATAGGCTACTCTCCACAGATGCTATTATACTGTCAAGTGGAATTTTATTCGGTGTTGGTGCGAAATTGAATCCTTTTTCCAATAATTTGGTTTCAACATCGGTTGACTGCAATTTAGATAAATTTATGACTGTAGATGACTTGTAGTTTTCTTTATTCACTTTGCTCTGTTTACAGTATTTTTTATTAGGGCAGTTTTCAGAATATATAAATTATATATATATATATATATATATATATATATATATATATATAACAGATTCATATATATAAACAGCAGCATTTATTCTTGAATATTAACAGAGGAATTTGCAATTTTATTAAGAGCGCGTGGATTACGGGCGAGATAGGTTCGGCTGATGTCGGTTCTATTCGGGATTTTCCGCCGAAACTAGTTCGGCCGTTTCCCCAACAGTTCGGCTCTCGTGATATTGGTTTAGAGATTCGTTACTAGTATATATACAGATGGTTCTAAATATGCAGGAAATGTGGCTCAGCCGCCATAGTAGGGAACCAAGTACTGACGTGTAGACTACCAGACGTATCAAGCAACTTCACTGCTGAACTACAAGGCTTACTTCTTGGACTGCAACACCTTACAAACGTACAACAAGACAACATTCATGTTTTTACTGATTCCTACAGTTCTATACAATCAATACTTGACCTTTAATCAACTCACCCACTCACGAAACAGCTTCAGGAACTACTAACTAACTTACAAACACAGATGGGCAAAGTAATAACTATCCATTGGGTCCTAGGACATTCAGACATCATGGAAAATATTTTGGCTGACAAACATGCAAAATTAGCAACTCAACTTGACATGTTACACACTGATCACAACACAGGATACGATGCCATTAAACTCATTAAAAAAGAGGTCAGCCTAAAATAGGAAGCGGAATGGCAACTGACAGACACAAAACTACGGGAAATAAAAAACACTATTCGTGAATGGCTGTCCAGTAATCGGGATACTAGAAGAGAAGAAGTAGTCCTTGCTCGTTTGAGGCACGGCCATTCACGGATAACACACGGACACCTCATGACTAGGACTGAACCACCATTATGTACACTCTGCAATACACAACTGACTATCAAACACTTACTTACAGACTGCAGACTAATAACTGACAAGAACTTACCCACCAACCTCTCTGAACTTCTACACGACAACAGCCCATATATTCCAAAAGTTATGAAACACCTCAAGGACACACACATTTACAACCAGATATAACATTAAATAATAAATAGGCTGCAATAATATCCACTGGAGAAAAAATAAATTACCGTATTTTTACCTACCTCTGTAGATTTTTTAACCTTTTTTATTGGTTTTTATAAGGTGGCTTTACCTCTACTATTTTAGAATCATAACAAGAAAATGTGTGAATCGCTTAAATTGCGACACACCTAAATAAACTAAATAAAAAAAATCGTTACTAGTACTACTAGATATGTAGATTTAGTCGCTACTAGTGTAGATTTCTCTATTGTAAACCTTCGCGTGGAAAATCTGCTTAGTTTACGCAGCCACTAAGTACGTGACGGACTTTTTTATATTTCTAAAGAAAACCCGGCAAAAAGAAAAGGTGAAACATTGATGGGTGGGCGGTGATTATGTTATCTCTACTTGATAACTGCTGATAAGAACTGATTACCTGTTTGGCCCTGAGGAGGGCTGCCTGTAGGTTCTCATCTTCTCTCAGCCTCTCTCTCTCTGCTTCTACCACCAGCTTCTCCAGATACTCCTCATACTGCGACAATCGCTGGACCTGTCAACACATCAAAATATATCAAATAAATATAAATAAGAAATCGACAGGGAGATAGCATAGATATAGAAAATTATTGGTCAAATCACATGAAAATATCCTCAGTTGAAAATGGCTTTAGTCGTACATAGGATAAATTGAATTCAAAAGATAACCCAATATAATGTACACAAAATGTCACAGTAGGGATTGCAAATAAAGTTTATATAAGGTAATCATCAAAATCATTCAAAAGAAGAGTCAGACAGCACGTGATAAATCAACGTTTATGAAGTGTTGTAAGGACAATATAACGTTCCTTCTAGCAATATAACAGTATGTTCGTTAGAAAAAGAGAGAAATATAGAAAACAAATGTAGGAAAAAGACGATCTTTAACAACACAGAAATTTAACATGTGATAGTATTGTATTTGGGCTTACTTTGTACAATCCCGTCTCAATGCTTAGGAGTTACACTCAAGTATCCGGCGAGATGGGGATATGTTAATAAAATAAGTATTTGTTATTTAATTAATTCTACAGTAAACACAATATTTGTATATAACCCGTTTCCTGTGCATGTGTCTTTTCTATATATATATAGCACAATCAAGATTATCGTATTAACCACATTATTGATAGTCATAGAAAGAATTCTGCATTCCGAAACAACTATGAATAAACATTCATTTCCTCAAAAGTGGTCCAAAGCACCACTTGGATGGGAGCTGTTTTATATACGTAATAACCACTATTAAAAATACTCATTTCTATATCTGGACAGTGAACTGTATATTCCTAATGATACATAGCATGTTCAGTAAAGTATTACATATATTAACAGAGCAGAGTTAATAAATTCCAGAAATAACTGGGTGTACCTCTCCAGCAATCATTCTATTATTTATTTATGAGACTTAAAAAAATTCATATTTCCGAGAAAAACGCATTACTAAAAGTATAAGCATCAAATCCCATGTAAACATTAGCCAATGTGAGGTCGGGAGGGGTGGGGGTGTGATTATAACATATTTGTGCATTCCCGCCATAATACGTCTAGTTTTATTGTGTATTTTTCATGATCACTAAAATAATATTTCCTCACTTCAAATCCTACCAGTATTAAAATCCAAGAGTTTTATACATACACTCAGAATAATGAAGTAATCTTAATCATCAGGAAAAGCTAATAGCTTAAACAACTCACTGAAATATAAGGTTAGCAGTGAGAGGACAGAAAGGAAGTCTCCCACCTCTCCTCCCTCACTCACTGTTGCCAACAAACATCCCACTTTTAGCAGATTTCCCTTAAGGGAAATCAGCTATTGAGGTCGTACTCATGACGCCATTTTTGAAAATTTTCTTCAAATGTCCATCGATCCTACCCAGGAGATGAAGAAAATGAGATCCGTTTAAAATTTTATATATATATATATATATATGTATATATATTTGTCTGTTAACGCTCTAGTGGTCGCGTTTAATATTTAAACGTTTTATGCAAACAGACAGTTCGTTAATGGCTGAAATCGGCCCAGTGGGAAGGGGGTTAGGGGGGGGGATTTTCGAAAATTCGAAATATATCCGTTACCATACGTCGGATCAAAAAATTGTATATAACCTATCTTATTGTAAATTAGATTTACTATAAATATTGTTCTATACATTTATCCTCTATCTTGAATATTAACTATTAGATATTTGCATTTTTATTAAATTTCAGCCGATAAGGGATGGCTCTCATATGGAGATTTTCCTATTGTATAACTTCACGTTGGAAATCTGCTTAGTTTACGCAGCCCCTGCCTGACGGACTTTTTATGATATCAGTCCTGTTTACTTTAAATTATGCTCTTTCTAAATTCTTATTACATTTTCTTCTCAATACAAAATATTCGACAAGTGGGAGGGGAAATTTCGAAATTCTTTATATCTTCGTTCTTACGAGTCGGATGGAAAACTGTTACAATCTTATTGGAAATGTAAAGTTCTATAAATGTAGTTGTGCACGCCTTTTCGCTTTCTTGATTATGAACCGAGGGTATTTGTATTTTTTAGTTTTCGGTATTCAGAAAACCTCACTCCTACTCATGCAACAATAACAATAAGCTTTAATATTATGAAGCGCTTTATTTGAAACCTCAATACCAAATATTGTTCTTCATTGATCTTTTTAGTTTTAAGATAAATGCAAATGGTTTACCGTCGTGGGAAATCTGCTTAGTTAACGGAGCTCCTGTGTGAGAGACCTTTGTGTAATTACTAAGGGAGATATAAAGGATGAGCCTTGAACAGAAGGACTGTGTATCTGATAGCTAGAGTTGTAGCTCATTGCTATGTTTATCTCCGAGTGCATCGACCCTCTCTCTCCACCAGCTCAGCAATCCGACCATATCAATCAAAGGATTCACAAACATTCCGGCCAGTTCTAAAATTGTTGTTATATGCATTTTTTTCTAGGACTATAAATTACGTTATATTAAATTTTTCGAAAGGATACATTCGATGTATCGCACATAACTTTCAAATGAAATAAGTTTAAATGAAGTGGTGCAAAGATTTTTAGCAGATTTCCCTTATATGGAAATCAGCTATTCAGGTCGTACTCATAACGCCATTTTTGCTTGATCGTTACCAAACTCGATATTTAAACGTTTAAAAAATAAAGAACAAGATAGTAGTTAATTGCTGAAATCGGACGAGAAAGGGGTTTAGAGGGGAGGAGGTTCGAAAATTCGAAATATCTCCCTTAATATATGTCGGATCGAATATCGTATAGTATCAATCTTATTTCAAATTAAATTTACTATAAATATTGTTATATACATTTATTCTCTATCTTGTATATTAACCGAGATATTTGCATTTTTATTAAGGGTCTGAGGATAACGGACGAAATAAGATCGGCTAACTTCGGTTCTAGTCGTGAGATTCCGCCGAAAGCTAGTTCGGCCCTCTATTGTAAAACTTCACGTGGGAAATCTGCTTAGTTTACGCACCCCCTGCGTGACGGACTTTTATTACTTATTTATTATAATAGGAGTACATGGAAATGATATGGTGCCCACACTAAGAATAAAAAGGAAATTTCCGTTTGTTTATGGCGCTAACACAAATAAAAATCATATTTTAATATTTAAATTGGAAAAGAGAGCAATAAGGTTTATATACAACAGAAAGTTGAGAGGCTCCTGTCGTCCACTTTTTAAGTAGTCTAAAATAATGACTTTCCCTTCAATATATATGTATCAAACAATGCTGTTTGCGAAACAAAACATTAACTTGATTTACAGAAAAAGCATTACAAATATCATAAAACAAGACACAAGAATGTGCTAAACATCTTCGTACCAGAAGGATGTTCTTATATACAAGGCGATTACTAGATTAATATTAAGATTGTTAACGAAATTAATTTACTGTATATTATTATTAAATTGATGAATTTTATGAGATGTGTTGCATTTTATGAGATTTGAGCTAATTTTATAACGAATGTATTATATAGGTATAAAAGCTATTCAATAAAAGTCCGACACGCAGGGACTGCGTAAACTAAGCAGATTTCCCATGTGAAGTTTTACAATAGAGAAATCTGCATACTGGTAACACAACACCACCTTGATTAAATACACACAGTAATAAGAATCTTTCAGTTAATTAAAATAAATTCCCAACTGAAACCGTTGCTGAATTGTAAGAATAATTTATATTTTAATAACTCAAATTTTAGTAGTCCAAGAACTAAAGAAGGGGGGGGGGCGGATGAACAGAACGCATTTGCATAAATCTCACAAAGTAACGAAGGTAAGGTTAGAAACGACAGGTAAGGTTAGAAGAAGCTTCCACCTGAGCCGAGCAGTTACGGAAACGACCGACCTAATCCGAACTATACCCGACCACGAGTCCCACAGACTTCATAAAAATGCAAATGTCTCGGTTAATATTCAAGATAGAGAATAAATGTACATAACAATATTTATAGTAAATTTAATTTGAAAATTCCCCCTTCTAAACCCCCCCCCCCTCCCTCTCGTCCGATTTCAGTCATTAACAAACTTGATCTGTCTTTTTGCATAAAACGGTTAAATATCGAGTTTCGTAACGATCAATATATATATAATTTTGAACGGACCTCATTTTCGTCATCTGGGTAGGATTGATAGACAATTTGAAGAAATTTTTCGAAAATCGCGTCATGAGTACGACTTCAATAGCTGATTTCCCTTAAGGGGAATCTAATAATATGTAAAGAAATGAATTGACATAATATTCGGAAATGTTTTATAGAAAAGCAAAATATTTTCCGTATCCAATTATGCTATGTTAACATCAAATAGAAATGAATACATTTTATTTCATTCCTTCCTTATCGGAATTTACAAATATCTTCAGTCATCAAAGTTTTAAGGTCATTCCATCGAAATATCTACAAACCATATTTTCCTTGTTTCAGTCATGACCCACACTATTTGTCTGTAAACGCTCTAGCGGTCGGCATTCTTTTGTGATCGTTACCAAACTCGATATTTAAACGTTTTATGTATAAGTGAAGATCAAGTTCATTACTGGCAGAAATCGGACAAGTGGGTGGGGGGGCGTTAGAGGTGGGAATTTCGAAAATTCTGAATATCTCTGTTATTATGTGTCGGATCGAAACATTGTATAGAACCAATCTTATAGCAAATGCAATGTTCTATAAATTTTGTAATGTGCATTTTTTCACTATCACGATTATTAACCGAGATATTTGTATTTTCCCACTCCTACTCATGCCATAATAACAATGAGCTGGTATATCATGAACCCCTTCATTAAATAACAAATATTGTTTTCCATAGACCTTTATTATACGGTGCAGATGCAAATATGTTCTTGTGGCCTCCCCCTCTCGTCTTAAATTCTTGGAGTACTAAAATTTGATTGATTAAGATAAACATTATTCTGATTCATTATAAATTACTAGCTTTAGTAAATTGTTTTCAATAAAATTAATATGTTTTATTAAGATATATTTCATTAATTGTTTGTCTTTCCGGTCTATCTATCTACTTAGCGCTACAAGGCTGGCTGGTAGTTTACAATTCAGCCGCTTTCCGTTGTAGAGATTATTAACTTGTATTGTAAATTGACTGAATGATTTCTCTATACCGTTTGCATTTATTCACTTAACATTCAGGGTAGTGTTACCAGTATGTATATTTATCTATTATTGTAAACCTTCGCGGGGGAAACCTGCTTAGTTTACGCAGCTTCTGTCAATGCCCAAATCAATGTTTGAGCGTAGAGGGAGGGAGGGAGAGGGAGGGAGGGAGGGAGAGGGAGAGAGAGAGAGAGAGAGAGAGAGAGAGAGAGAGAGAGAGAGAGAGAGAGAGAGAGAGAGAGAGAGAGAGAGAGAGAGAGAGAGAGAGAGAGAGAGAGAGAGATAGATAGAGAGAGAGAGAGAGAGAGAGAGAGAGAGAGAGATAGAGATATAGAGAGAGAGAGAGAGAGAGAGAGAGAGAGAGAGAGAGAGAGAGAGAGAGAGAGAGAGAGAGAGAGAGAGAGAGAGAGAGAGAGAGAGAGAGAGAGAGAGAGAGAGAGAGAGAGAGAGAGAGAGAGAGAGAGAGAGAGAGCCATTGAAGCTCATCCCATTATCAGCTGCTTATCACGAGGTCACCATTCCCAAGGTCACTCCCTCTTCCTCTTCCTGTTAGCAGATAATCTCGCCTCACCGACCATCATGTCATACGTGTGAGCCAAATGGCCACACACACGCACACGCGTGTGGATTCTAGCCCATTTCCCCTAAATGTAATCTGCTACTGACGTAGTTACTCCTGACAACAATTTCGAAAGTTGTCCTGAGCAAACTAAATGATCTCTCACGTGCACCAGCAAGAAGAAACTTTTAAACTCATCTTACAACATATTCTTTGCATATGTGTAAACAAATCAATGAATATAATGAGGGGGGGGGGTTACTGAAGGCTGAAAACAAGAAAATATGAATACCTAGCTTGCTGACTTACGAGGAAGCTCATAGAACAACAACTGCACAGCATCAATAGTTCAACAAGATTGGTTCTTTAACCTTTTACGATCAAACTCATAAAAAGGGAGATATTTTAAATTTTCGAATCCTGCCTTCTACACCCTCACTCACGATTCTAGGACCATCATGTCATACGTGTCAGCCAAATGGCCACACACACGCACACGCGTGTGGATTCTAGCCCATTTCCCCTAATCCTGCCTTCTACACCCTCACTATTCTAGGACCATCATGTCATACGGGTCAGCCAAATGGCCACACACACGCACACGCGTGTGGATTCTAGCCCATTTCCCCTAATCCTGCCTTCTACACCCTCACTATTCTAGGACCATCATGTCATACGGGTCAGCCAAATGGCCACACACACGCACACGCGTGTGGATTCTAGCCCATTTCCCCTAATCCTGCCTTCTACACCCTCACTCACGATTCTAGGACCATCATGTCATACGTGTCAGCCAAATGGCCACACACACGCACACGCGTGTGGATTCTAGCCCATTTCCCCTAATCCTGCCTTCTACACCCTCACTATTCTAGGACCGTATCCGGGGTTTCCTCATGGCCTGAAACTCCTTTAACATTCAATATAGAGTATATAACAACATTTATACAACGTTACATTTGCAATTAGATTAGCTCTTTACACTTTTTCTATCCTACGTATAATATGCCAAACTATAATCTGCAAATACGTTCGTGGGCCGCTTTTAAAAGTAGTGTTCATAATTTGTAACGATAGAAATCAGACATGAAATTATATGGACAATGTAATTATAATTCAATTTATTAAAATAATGAAATGGAATGAAAAAAATAGGTACAACGTTATAATTAAATCGTAAAAATTGGAATTTTTGCAAACAACGAAAGTTAAATAGCGACACCGAAATCAATGAGCTTGAATTTGGGAAACTAATCCATCGACGTTTGGATTAATTGATACAAAGACGAAAAGAGTTTTCCAAATTATCGTCAGTCAGGCTAGTACGATGTTTTGATTTATTAACTTTCATCATTGAAAAGAACTGTTGGCATTTATAAGTATGTACTGCCAAATGCACAAATCTCTCCTAAGTGTAGTAGTGTAATATTTTTGTTCAATCGGGTTTTCAAAATTTCTCGGGGGCCGGGTCAAACCTTACCTCGGGCCGGGGCTTGCCCACGTAAGTTGTTAACTATAGCTAGTATTGTAGCAAGCAATGTCAATCTCGTGCAGAACTATTAGTGCAACCATAAGATTATATTGTAGTTTGTTTGGATGGCAAAGATGACGCATTATCCCAGAAATATGCAGTTGGCACACCATTTGGCAAGATGCCTCGCCGCTCCATCTGCATCTCAGCTATTGCATTATGCATCTCTATAAAGGAAGGAGCTGCGTGAACTAAGCAGATTTCCCTCTCATTCGAATACTCAAGGCTGAATACAAGAAAGCACGAGTAACTGTCTTAATACTTGAGTCCATTAATAGTGTACATTAGGAGCATACTTTTTTTATTTTAAAATTTTTTTTTTTTTTACGTATTTGCTCTACGTAGTAAGCCTAAAAGGATTTTAATTTCTGCACATCCCTTGCATAATTGTTAATATGTGCATTTTGCAAAACTTTTAAAATTTTTATATAATAATATATATACATATTAAAAAATGTAAATAAGATTATGAAAATTAAACTTGACAAAAATAAAAAACAATTCAGGAATACAATTAAATAACCAATCAAAAAGACATTGCATAATATTAATATTATATTATATTTTCCTCTCTCATCTTAAGGATATCATAGGCTATTGCTTTTAGTAAATTCAGGTGTTTTGAAAATAAAATATCAGGACTGATAGGCCATGCGGGAATATGAGTCTATAACTGTCTTTGTACGTCTTGAGTCAGTCTACATTCATAAATCAGGTGGGTGAATGTCTGTTCAGTGTAACTGTCGCATTTACAAGTATTTGTTAGTAGTTATTTAGCTAGTAGTTAGTATTTGTGTTAGATAAAATGTATGTTGAGACAGTGAGATATTGGTTTTTAAAACAGGGATATATAATTTTAGATGTAATCCTCTAACTGTTTGATTCCATCTCTGTTGCCACAAATTAATACTTTTTTCTCATAGTAAAGATTTTAACACTGTTGGAGTAATTTTATTGTAAATTACCTCTTCACTACTTTTAGATGGACTTTTGGCGTGGATATCGACTATTTCATTGCCCATAATTCCCGCATGTGTCGTGCTCCATTTGAAGTGAATGAAAGTCAGTCTGTTTTATAAATGTGTTATATTATGGCGAATTTGTTCTATATGTTCGACGTGGTTTTTCATGTTGTCTAGTTTGTGTAAAAGCAATTGACTGTCTGTGTGTAGTAGAATGTAAGTGTTTGCTGGCAAGACCATTTCATTTACATACTTTAGAGCCTGTAAGACGGCAATAACTTCTGCCTGGTTATTAGTACAATGGTTGCCTAATTTGAATCATCACTAGTTTAACAAGTATCGTAACATCCTATTCTGTTCTGTAACTAGATATATTCCCTTTGATATCATTATGTGTTGGGACTCGATGTGCTGGGAGTCGATGAGGAAGTAGCTTGCCTCTTGCATCACTTCCTTCCCAGTGCATCTCCACTGCCTTCCTTACATCGACCAACACCTGTGAACCTTCGCCTTTCCCACAGTCTCATCGGCGATCATCAGCAATCTTATTCCTGACGTAACTCTTGTTTTTGCAAAGCTAACAGTCACAGGCGTCAGTAGTTTGTGATTACATGATTTAGCAGATTCGCCAAAATGGAAATAAGCTATTGAGGTCGTACTCATGACGCGATTTTTGAAACATTTCTTCACTGGGATATTTATGACTCCAAACGAGATAACCTATCGGGTTGTGTGCTAGTTGATGGCTGGCCTTCTACAGAGTGAATTTGTTGGAAGTGAATGGGAGAATACTCCATTATTTTGTCGGCCATAATGGCTAGTATGTCTAGTGAATCGGAGCTAGATGCTAATATTGAGCTGATTTGAGGAGGGAAACGTTTCAAAAATAGTGATTTTAAAAAATCGTCCTGAACATGCAGCCCGGCGAGGGAACGCATTTCCCTCAGAAATTGAGAAGGCTTGTTTGAACCCAGTTCTAGTTCGTCAACAAGTTTTGTAAATTTTCGGCTCCCTGTTTCCTCAAACTCCGAGATGAGACGGTCACAAAGGTCTTGATAAGGAGTTTGGCTAAGAGGTTTTTTCCAGAAAGTCGGAAATTAATTCCGCTACATTGGTGTCGAGATTGCCTAATACATGATAGTATTTAGTGCGTTCTTGTGTGATACTTGCCGTGAAGAATTGAGCGTCGACCTGACGTAGCCACATTCGTACGTTCTTCCGCCAAAAGGGTGGGGATTTTCAGCGGCACTTTTAAGAGTTGGTGATCGGGATCGGGTCTATTGGTATCCTCATCTGGGCTAGACATTTTCAGATCACGTCGATGGCCACCACTATAGCGCCAGTTAATGAGAAAGTACGAAGTGAGTTTAAAGAGATTTATTGCGCACAGAACATGACGGAATGAAAACAAGAACAAGGTTAATGCTAAGAGTGACCCAAGTTAATAATTAAATACATATGGTTTTAGAAAAAAAATTATTATTATTATTATTCACGAGTATTAACGACCACTTTTTGCAACTGAGCCTAATTGGGACGGGTTATCTACAGGTTACCACCCTTTTCTAGCCAGGGTGGGATTTTAGGACGTTATTTAATGAATTTTGTCACTAAATAATTTCCTTTGCCCCGGCGACAATCGAACTCGCCACTCTAGGTTTACCATTAGAAAAAAATTATTAAATAAATAATGTAGGCATGCGGTGAGGACGAACACACAAACCTAAATTTATTAAAGAATGACAAGTTTTATAAATGATGAGAAACTTGCCTTGAAACTTATAGAGACAAATATTTCGTAGTTTTAATTGAATTTTTCGATAGTATTCTTGTGTGAAGGATAAAAATATCCTTCGAACAAGAAGTTCTTTAATTTCTTTTTAAACGAAGAATATTTTTTATGTATAGATTCAACACATTCGGGCAGCGTTTTATCCCTGAAACCGTTACGCTGTTCTCGAAATATTTATGTTTCTGGTTGGGGATTTGAAGCATATTCTTGAATCTTGTTTTAGCAGATTTCCCTCAAGGGAAATCTGCTATTGAGATAGTACTCATGACGCAATTTTCGAAAAGTTTCTTCAAATGTCCATCGACCCTACCTAGGAGATGACGAAAATGAGGTCCGTTCAAAATTATATATAATTACAGCTCTAGCGATCCTAATTTTGTTCACCAATTTTTTATGTAATAAGAAAGATCAAGTTCGTTAATGGCTGAAATTAGACTGTTTCAGCCTTAAGGATTAAAAGTAAGCCGATGGATCCTGAAACACTTGATTCCAAGGGTAAATACCAAATATTGTTCTCTTCGAACTTTTACTTTGTGAAATTTATGCAAATTCGGTAGTGTTGTCATCAGCAATTGAGATTATTCATCCTTTAGTCGAAAATGTTTCTTTGATCTCTGTCATACTCAGTATTTAACCGTTTCCGTCAGAACTAAAGATCATATTTGTTGTTGGCAGAAATTGGAGCTGGAATTGGGGAGGAGGGGAGGGGGAGTATAGTTGTTAAAAATTCAAAACATCTCGTTCATTATGAGCCGGATAGAGAAGTCTAACCAATCTTGTTAAAGTATTTATTCTCTACGACTGTTGTTCTAAGCATTTTAGTAGATTGTTTTTTCTTAAGTCTTACATCAACCGAGTTATTCTTGTTTTTTGTGTGTGTTTTTCAGCTTTCATCTCCTTTTCTACGCATCGTTTTCTTCACGCCGAAGTAGAGAATACGTGCTGAAATGAGATAACTAATATGTGGCGGACTTAATAGCATATGAACTAGCTGGTTCACAGTAGTTCATAGAACCCATCGTGGAACTTATAATGATAATTAGTCAAGGCCGCAATAAGCTTGCTGAATAGGAGTGAGGCGGAACGAAGGTAGTTCGGTAGGATTCGTATGGGATCGGCGAGAGTGAGAAGGGCGCCCCCTAGACGGGAGGGGAGGAATGCCGATAATGCCAACAGCACGACTTTTACTAACGGATTTAGATGAAGAGGGCGATATGTAGGTCGCGGGGCTCAAGGTCGGCCTCCGCACGCCACCTATAGGTGTAGTACACCTAGAGGGATGGGAGTACACCTAGAGGGATGGAGGTACCTAGACCTGCTTACAATAGACATGACAAGGAGAGAGACAATAGACCTACCAGCATTCATCTTGGAGACACGTGCTGCTCAGCACACCCCTATACTCAACATTATAAGGGCTGTATCAATAACAGCAACAAGAATATTGTCAATATATTCATGACGGAATAATAATAATAAGAAATCAGTCAGTCAATTCACAAATTAAATATCTACAACGGAAAGCGTCTGTGTTGTAAACAAGAAGGGCAGCCAACTTCGCAGTGCTGAATAGATAGCATTACTCTAGACCTGAAAGATGAACAATTAATGAAATATATCTGAACATAAGATATTAATTTTATTGAAAACTACTTAATATAGATAGTGGAGTAATTTGAAATGAATCAGAATCATTTTTTATCTCAATCATTCAGATTTTAGTAATCCAAGAACAAAAGAAGGGGAGGATGGGTCAACAGAACGTATTCGTTAGTATCTCGTATAATAAAGGCTTGTTGAAAACAATATTTGGTATTTAGCCTTGTAATGAAGTGGTTCACGATATAAGAGCTTATTATTAATATGACACTAATAGGAGTGGGGGTGTGCTGAAAGCGGAAACAATAAAATCCAAATATCTGGGATAATACTCATTATAAGGAACTGGTCCTAGGATCTAGGATTGAAAGCTGATGGCCCAGCCAATAAAAAGGCTGATAATTTTTGGAATTCCCAGGGGTAAGACAGACGATGATATAATAACTCATCTTGCGGAGGAGAATGAACTTCTCGGGATGTCTCTCGTCGAGAAAAAGAAATTGTTTACCCCCCCTGAACAAAGTAGGGAGGAAGGATAAACTATGGGTTCACTGGATAATCGAAGCCTCGCCTGACCAGCGGAAGGCTCCACTCGCGGAGGGTGGTGTGAACTTAGACTGGGAGAGGTGTCGCATGGAGGATTGTGTGGACGTTTCAAGGTGCTGTAGATGCCACCTTTATGGCCATGTTCAAGCCCGCTGCCGCCAAAGAGAAGAATGTGATCACTGTGACGATGAAGGGCATACGCCACTGCGGAGTAAGCAGGCAGTTTGTCCTGTCTGCAGGCGTTTTGGGCAAAACACTCCATCATGACGTAAGAAGCCCAACGTGTCCGGCTTATTTGAGGTCCTGTCATGCGATGGTAAATAGTACTGACTATGGCCAATGATGGACAATCATATAAGTGCGAATACTGCGATAGGTGGTACACAACTAAGACAGGAAGAGGAAGACATGCCCCACCCCAGAGAGTTTTATAAAGCTATCGTCCTGGAAACAAACAAGGGTAAATGGAGTACTGAGGAACTCCTGGCTTTGGCTCTAGCAGAGCAACGAATAAGGAGTGTAGGTTACACTGGGTCACTCAGTCGGCGACTGGCAGAAGGGATGCCAAATAGGACATTCAGAGCCTTAGAGTGTCTCCAAAGCGGAGTATAAAGTTATATTTGAAGGACATAGCCAACCCCGGGAGCTACAAGGAGGGTCAGATGAACCGCCACTCGCTGAGATGGCGAATGTTGACCGGGATGTATTCATACCAGCTCTAGAGGTACTGCAATGGTCGACTTGTTGGTGTGGACCAACGGCCTGGGGAGTTGGCTGGCATCCTTTTTCGGTGTATAGCCGGGGAGAATGTCGCTGATGCTCTGGGTCGGTGGATTGGGAAATATCTTGTTCCAATAGTCGGGGGAACCTTGAGACTCCTGTGGGGCGGGGTGGACACACTCGACGGCGAAATCCACGGCGTGCGGATTACGCAAAGATCCAAAACCTTTGGAAGAAGGATAAGAAGGCGGCTGTTGGTGAGATCCTCGGGGAGAGCCGGCCTGGAGGCTTGCATAACGTTGGAGAATTAGAGGCCTACTGGACACCTTTTATGGAAGTGTTCAAGTCGATGGACGGCTCCCTATGGTCCTAGGATTGACGATGGCTCAGGAATTTGGACGCCTATCACGCCGGAGGAGACTGCTAAGCATTTACCCGGAAGCGATTTAGGGGCTGGTTTGGATGTTATCACCGTAAGTGGAGGAAGATTCCTACTGTGCTGCGCGAGGCTGTTCATAACTGCATTTTAGCAGTAGGGAAGGTTCCTGAAGGGCAGCTTCGTGGGTGGTGTTCGGGGAACATTCTGCCTGGACGTGGTGTCAGGCAGGGTGATCCTCTATCACCGATCCTGTTTAATATGGTCATGTACCACGTAATTGAGGCTTTCAGAACACGAATTGGGTTCCTTTTGGGCACCGTCAGGGTATCTGTGATAGCTTATGCAGATGACTTGATCCTTGTAGAATTCTCAGTGCATGGTCTTAAAGTTACCTTGAATCACTGGAAGTGGCGATGCGGGATTGTGGTTTGGAGCTAAATGCAGAGAAATGTGTCGGGCTGGAGCCTTAGATCCTCGGGGCGGCGGAGGGACTTCAAGGTGTGTCCGGCGTCTGAGCTGTTTGGCTCTACTTTGGCGTTCCTTTCTCTCCTCATGGTGCGGAGGCATTGCGACCTGATTGGGGGACTGTAATGTCTAATCTGGACAGGGCCCCATTGAAACCGCAGCAGAAGTTAGAGGCTCTGAGGACCTACGTTTCGCCTCGGTGGCTTCATGGATTGGTGCTAGGAAACCCCATCCCAGTGAAGATCCGCCGGATGGATATAAGTATAAGGGCTTCTGTGCGTAAGTGGGTGCATCTCCCTCATACATCTTGCAATGCATTTATTCATGCTTCTAGACTTGTCGGTGGACTGGGGATCCCTTGCTTGGCTCGCACTGTTTCATTCTTTAGGGCCAGGCGGATATTGAAATTGCTAAGCGATTTGGATAACCGAGGAGCATCGCTTGTGGTGAGGAGTGGTTTGGGTGTTAGGCTGGTGCCTCTGGATCATGTTGTAAGCGTGCCTGAGTTTTTTATGAATGAATTGTATGTGAGTGTAGACTGCTAGGACAGGAGTGGATGTGGTAAGGTTCCAGCTTCTACAGCATGGTCACGTTCAAGAGCAGAAGAGTTGACTAGAAGGCATTTTGTCGCCTTTATTAAGATTGTAGGAGGGGCTATTCCTACTCGGGTGAGGACATCTCGGGGTAAGCTGGATAGGATTAGGATTGCCATGTGCCGATCTGGATGTGGAGTATTGGAGACGGCTGCTCATGTTTTAGGCAATTGTATTGCTACCAAGCAACTTCGAATCCACAGGCATAATGAAGTAATTCGCTTTGTAAAGCAGGGCTTTATAATGCGAGGATGGTGTACCTGGTACGAGAATTTACTCGTAACTTCAGTTGGGTCCATTCGGGCAGACGTAGTTGATAAGTGGAGGACAACTGTGGCAGTTATTGATGTACATATCGTTACTGCAGCGGGACCATTGGAGAACATCTTTCAGAGGAAGAAAGAAAAATACGACAGGAGCTGCAGAGGGCGGTTGCCCAGCTCGCGGTTGAGCCAGGCATGGACCGGGTACTCCCAGTGACCCAGGAAAAGCATCCTGGTGCTTCGTGGTTCCTGGACAGTCTGGATTTGCAGCGAGGAATGGACAACTGGGCGGAAGACAAGGGATTGGCTGAGGCACGAGGAGGCAATCCACTTGGCGAACGTTTTCCAAGACCAGGAAGTGTGGCGGGATTCCTGATCCTCTATATTTTAGTGAAGAGTATTATTTTAATTGTTTTTTTTTTTCATTTAGACGGGCAGAACTCCTTCTCAGGTTGCTTGCACCTTTCTTAATGATGTCCTATCGGGACAATTTTGGGGTTAGGGAGCCCCAGTTCATATTTGGACTAGTCTAGACCTCAAATTATTAATTGTATAGTGGAATTATTTATTATGTGTATTAAGTATTAGCAGATTTTCCTTAAGGGAAATCAGCTATTGAGGTTGTACTCATGACGAAATTTTCGAAATTTTTCTTCAAATGTCCATCGATCCTACCTAGTAGATGACGAAAATGAGTTCCGTTCAATACTGGATATATATATATATATATATATATATATATATATATATATATATATATATATTTGTCTGTTACCGCTCTAGCGATCGCAATTTTTGTTTGATCGTTACCAAACTCGATATTTAGTCGTTTAAAGTAAAAAGAAAGATCAAGTTCGTTAATGGTTGAAATCGGACCAGTGTGAGTGGGGGGGGTTTAGAGGGGAGGATTTTCTAAAATTCGAAATATTTCCGTTACTATACGTCGGATCGAAAAATTGTATAGAATCAATGTTATTGCAAATTAAATTTACTATCTTGAATATTAACCGAGATATTTGCATTTTTATGAAATCGAGGTGGATAACGGATGAGAGTGTTTCCCGCCAAAAGCTAGGTCGCCCGTTTTCTTAACTGTTCGGCTCTCGTGAAATTTCTCTATTGTAAAACTTCACGTGGAAAATCTGCTTAGTTTACGCAGCCCCTGCGTGACGGAGTTTTTTATTTTTATATTTGTACCAAAACCCAAATATATGGTTAAATGTCAATACTCATTATACGGAACTGGTCGACTATATATATATATATATATATATATATATATATATATATATATATATATATATATATATGTACCAAGTTATTATGGATGGTGTGGTTGTAAATTGAGACTTGATGGTCAAAGTTAATGAAAGAAACTTTAGTTTAGGCCAATATTTGGAGAATTATTATTTTCATATATATATATATATATATATATATATATATATATATATATATATATATTGCACATTACATAGACACTTAGCTCCATTTGTTGTAACGTAATGTCATAAACACACTTCAGTGGATAGCCTTAATGAAGGAATCATTCTAGTCTTGGTATGATGTTCAAATAAAATACACCACCTGTATTTAACAATAGTAATGTGCAATATATATATAATGTAGTAGCTGTTTACAGCCCAGAGAAAGGGAAAATAAAATATTGGCCAAGACTAAAACTTCTGTCATTAGTATTGAACACAAGACTTAACAAACTATCACACCACACACACACAATATATATATATATATATATATATATATATATATATATATATATATATATATAGTACCCTGTCTATATAAGTTGCTGTAAGAGGTTTGATCTCTTAGAGCGATAATTAGGCCCAAAATGGGTTGTGATTTAGGACCCTGGACAAGTACAACTATTTAGAACAGGTTATATATGGAAGGTGATAGTCGAATCCACAAGATACGAAAGCTAAGATGTTGCAATGCTTTTTTTTTTATAATTTTAGTTTCCTTTAATCCTTTAATTTTTTCGTTTGTTTTTTTTTGCTTCGATTTTTCTCTCTCTAATTATAACAAATATTTTTATATTGTAATTTTGGTTATTAAGTATTTCTTATATTTATCCTAATGTACTTGTATTATTGTACTAGGTATAGAAAAAAACATATATAGTATCATGTATTTATGAAATATGTATTATGTTTTTCACATAACAAATTATTGTAACAAACCCACTTTACACGTAGTATCGGAAGTGGAAAGAATTAAAAACATACTCCCTCATTTCAGGGATATTGAACTGAGGAAGAAATATAAATCATGACTTATCTTACTGAAATGCTGCACATTATTATGCTGCACAGGCTAAAGCCATGAGCTGCAAACTCATAATCACGTAAACGATTATTTTGAATAGGAATCTATTTATGAGCAAAAATGATTATTAATTGTTTTCTTTAATTACTGTTGTGTATATTGTTGAAGGATAGGATGATTAGTATTGCAAAGGTTCCGGGATATTTTATTCCCTCATCAGGGGCCTCATCAAATAGAATCACACATGTAAGAATAATGAACCTTAAGTAACCTTGATTACTCAGACTCCTTCAGTTTTGGGGTTTCTTGACATTTCCTAAAATGTGCCGATTTTAGGTGATTTATTAAGAAACGATTTAGCATAATTGGATATCGGGTTTTCGTGCTAGCAGTTTCAGCGTCTCATTGAGTCATCGTCCTTTGGTTCTGGTGGGAACCACGGTTTCCTGATAGCCAATCCCATACACGCTTTGGGTACGTTGCATATCCTCTTGGTGCTGCATTGAGGCTCCTGATCTAGGGAGCTACTCACAGAATGTGATAGGAGTATGCAGCCTTGTATGCAATGAGTAAATATAACTGTGCCTTGGGGTTTATCTGTGCGCCAGGGATAATATTTGTTTAAAGGGAAGGACTCTGGCCTCTGCATTCCTTCAGTGTGAGTGTGCGCGATAGGAGGTGTAGTAACAAGGAAGGAGGGAGGGAGGGACGGAGAAGGAGGGAGGGAGGGGCTTACGTCAGACTCGTCGCCCTGGAATCCGGGGGATTGGGGTCGCTATGGTAACGGACCCCATCGCTAGCTCTGCCTATCCTCTGCCTCGGGATAAACAACCTCATCCAGGAATAGCAACAAGGGGATGGCAACCTAACAACCTTATCCTGGAATAGCGACAAGGAGATGGCAACCTAACAACCTCATCCAGGAATAGCGACAAGGAGATGGCAACCTAACAACCTCATCCAGGAATAGCAACAAGGAGATGGCAACCTAACAACCTCATCCAGGAATAGGAACAAGGAGATGGCAACCTAACAACCTCATCCAGGAATAGCAGCAAGGAGATGGCAACCTAACAACCTCATCCAGGAATAACAACAAGGAGATGGCAACCTAACAACCTCATCCAGGAATAACAACAAGGAGATGGCAACCTAACAACCTCATCCAGGAATAGCAGCAAGGAGATGGCAACCTAACAACCTGATCCAGAAATAACAACAAGGAGATGGCAACCTAACAACCTCATCCAGGAATAGGAACAAGGAGATGGCAACCTAACAACCTCATCCAGGAATAGCGACAAGGAGATGGCAACCTAACAACCTCATCCAGGAATAGCAACAAGGAGATGGCAACCTAACAACCTCATCCAGGATTAGCAACAAGGAGATGGCAACCTAACAACCTCATCCAGGATTAGCAACAAGGAGATGACAACCTAACAACCTCATCCAGGATTAGCAACAAGGAGATGGCAACCTAACAACCTCATCCAGGATTAGCAACAAGGAGATGGCAACCTAACAACCTCATCCAGGAATAACAACAAGGAGATGGCAACCTAACAACCTCATCCAGGAATAGCAACAAGGAGATGGCAACCTAACAACCTCATCCAGGAATAACAACAAGGAGATGGCAACCTAAGGACAGGGCTCTGATCACTTGCGTCAGAGCATGTTCAACAGGAGTCGGAAAGGCATTTCGATATGAAGTTTGGCCAGATTTCGGGAAACGCGAGGTAGATGCTGGCAGGCAGGGACTCACCACCAAAGAAGTAAGCAGGAGGTGAAGAGAGATCCGGAGTTGAGAACTAATTCAAGAGGTGGCAGTGAGACAGACCGGAACCACTGATTGATCCTTTCTGGAGCAACCTAACTCTTCTTTGACGACTCCTGTATCGTAGTATTTGGATCTTTATTGCACAACTAAGCAAGTTAGCAAGGTCGGCTTGCTATAAGCTTCAAGTTATGCCGGTACCGGCCTTTGCTGCCACATTAGAATAGCAAACATCCTTATGCTCCATCCATAAATACCAATCTCCTGTGCTGCTCGATTAGTCATCTTAAGAAACGATGAAGAGAATGATCCACGATTATCCTTCAGATTCTGCCAGACAAAAAAGAAGGATATCCTACGAAGGATCTATCCATCCGTTAGCGGGTTTTCATACTCATGGCATTCACTGAAATGCAATTAAACCACACACCTACAACTATTTCACAGGGAGCATTCATGATTTACTCACCTTTCCCCGGCCTAGCAGCGCCAGAAGGTATTCTTCATTTAATTTATTTTTACTTTTTAACTTCCGCTTAGTGGTGGTAATTGGGACGGTTTAACTATAGGTTACCACCCTTTTCTAGCCAGGGCGGGAGTAAGGATTTTATTTAGTGAGTCCATCTATATATATATAAAATTGTAACCTCTGTCTGTACATTGATTTTTTTCGCGAAATTTCACGATAACTTTTCGTTTCACATGTCATAGACACCATATCTGCATTTTGTTTCTTTCGTGTATGTTTGTTTGTTTGTTTGTTTGTTTGTTTGTTTGTTACCTTTTCACGCATAAACGGCTGAACCGAATTTTATGAAACTTGGTATGTATATTACTACTAATCCAACTTAGACTTTAGGCTATATTAATTTTCTCTGAGGCGAACAGGAGTGGGGGTTATAAGGGAAGCCTGAAATTAAAAATAGCGATATTTCGTTTTCTATTGTTTTTTCGGCAAATATGCACATAACAAAAGTTATTTATTTTGTTATTTAGAGTAACTTCTGTTATATACACTTTTGTCGTATATCAACGTTGAAATGCGTTATACGCTAAAAATTATAGCGGGAGTCAACAATATTATTTGCCTTAAATGACTCAACCGAACTAAATAAAACTCGGTATGTGTATTAGCATTGAGGCCTTCATTATAATAAGCCATACCAAAATTTCTATGGACGGGCAGGAGTGGGGGTTATAAGGGAAGCCTGAAATTAAAAATAGCGATATTTCGTTTCATATTGGTTTTTCCGCAAATATAAACATGACAAAAGTTGTTTATTTTGTTATTTGGAGTAACTTTTGTTATATACACTTTTGTCGTATACCTAAGTATAAATGAGTTATACGTTAAAACTTTAGCGGGAGCCAACAATTTTATTGGGCACTAACGGCTGAACCGAACTTAGCAAAGCTCGGTATGTCAATTAGCATTAATTCTTCCATGATTATAAGTTATATTAAAATTTTTAGGTTGGAACGGGAGGGGGGTTATAAGGGAGGCCTGAAATAAAAATTCACCATATTTACATGTACAAGAGACGGGAAATATAAAAATATCGAAGACAGTGAAGCCTTATCGAACAAATATTCTATTATTAGCAAATCCACGGCAACGACGGGTATCAATCCTAAACACTGGGACGGGTAAATGTCAAAATATTGTGCAATGTAAAGCCTGCTAAAAAATACTGTCACCATTCAGCCTCAAATGAGTTCCCGGGCGAAGCCGGGTATCTGAGCTAGTCACTAAATAAACTCATAATGCCCATGTGGGAATACAACCCGCCACTTAACGCTTTAACTCACATGGCTAACCTGAGTCCCATAATATTAGCAGATTTCCCTTAAGGGAAATCAGCTATTGAGGTCGTACTCATGACGCGATTTTCGAAAATTTTCTTAAAATGTCCATCGATCCTACCCAGGAGATGACGAAAATGAGGTCCGTTCAAAATTATATATATATATATATATATATATATATATATATATCTATATATATATATATATATATATATATATATATATATATATATATATATATATATATTTGTCTGTTAACGCTCTAGCGGTCGCAATTTTTGTTTGATCGTTACGAAACACGATATTTAACCGTTTTATGTAAAAAGATAGCTCAAGTTCGTTAATGGCTGAAATCGGACTAGAGGGAGGGGGGGTTTAGAGGGGGGATTTTCGAAAATTCAAAATATCTCCGTTACTATGCGTCGGATCGAAAAATTGTATAGAACCAATCTTATTGAAAATTAAATTTACTATAAATATTGTAATATACATTTATTCTCTATCTTGAATATTAACCGAGATATTTGCATTTTTATGAAGTCTGTGGTTCGGATTATGTCGGCCATCTTCGTCATTTCTCGGCTCAGCTTCTTCTAACCTGTCGTTTTTAACCTTACCTTACCTTCTTTACTTTGTGCAAATACGTTCTGTTCATCCGCCCCCTCCCCTTCTTTAGTTCTTGGACTACTAAAATTTGAGTTATTAAAATATAAATTATTCTTACAATTCAGGAGCCGTTTCAGTTGGGAATTTATTTTAATTAACTTAAAGATTTCTCATTATCTAATCACGGTGGTATTGTGTTACTAGCGTGCAGATAACTCTATTGTAAAACTTCACGGGGGAAATCTGCTTAGTTTACGCAGCCACTGCGTGACGGACTTTATTAGAACTAGAATTTCAATTGGATGATATTTCTTAACACAGCCATTATAATTTTTTACTTAATTCTTCAATATGCCCAAATCAGTCTAGGCATTCATCTACAGTCAATCCTAAAAACCTCACCATGGGGACTGGTAAAATATACCGACTATTCATTGATATCCAGAAGAATGTGAGCTATGTTTGTTGAAATGAGGAATATATGTTTTGGCCAGGTTCGTAGCTAGCTCATTAGCCATTAACCAATCAGATAATGGTTAAATGACCAGCTGATGATTGATGGCAGACTTGTAGCTACCTGTTGCTCGGACACCTGCCGAACTCTGCCGGAATTAGCCGAACGGGGAGAAAGTGGAAGGCACGACTTCGTGACTTGTACCTGACGTCCTTCGCAAGCCTACAATCCACTGCCAGGTTTTAATTTAATTTCATAACTATTCAGCAGCCGATGGATTATTCTCTATTTATGTAACCTTTTCTTGCAATAACCTCACAGCCCTCGGCTTTTTATTTAAATCTTTATACAATGGCCTGTTGCCAAAGCAGTATCTCTGTCAGCTTACACGCTTCTCCCACAGATTCCAGATGTTGACAGGCAACAGGCCGTCACGCAGGGGTTGCGTTATCTAAGCAGATTTCCCAACTGTTGCTATAACACACCTCATCTCATCTCACCATATATTCTCTATAAAAACCGATGGGTAGCGGCATGGGGGGGGGGGGTGCCGAGATTTGAAAGCAATGAATTACTAATAGCTCGATTACTATTTAAGTTACGAACAAACGCATAGGAAAGTCCCTCTAACCTCTAACTAAAACTAAACATTGATTTCAATGCGGAAATGATACAAAATATTAAACAATTTGAGAGATCAAACACCGATTTGATGATGCTCCCTAGATAACAAAACTCCTTCACTTTTTAAAGCAAAATATTTCCAATTCTAATATTTCATAGGCTTTCTTCTCTGAAAACATAATATTTTTTTCTTATGTACGTATCTTCTTTCTGGATAACTATTTGAAAATATAGTCCGACATGCAGGTGCTGCGTAAACTAAGCAGATTTCCCACGTGAAGTTTTACAATAGAGACATTTCACGAGAGCCGTTATGAAAATTGCCGAACTAGCTTTTGGCTGAAACTCACGACAATACCAGAAATTACGACGACTAGAACGGAAGTTAGCCGATCTCATCTCTTCCGTAATCCGCACACTTAATAAAAATGAAAATATCTCGTTTAATATTGAAGATAGAGAATAAATGTATATAACAATATTTATAGAAAATTTAATTTGCAATAAAATTGGTTCTATACAAGTTTTCGATCTGACGTATAGTAACGGATATATTTTGAATTTTTGAAAATCCCCCCTCTAAACTACCCTCCCACTGTTCCGATTTCAGCTATTAACGAACTCGATCTTTATTTAAAGTTAAATAAACTTCGAGTTTGGTAACGATCAAGCAAAAATCGCGACCGCTAGAGCGTTAACAAACAAATATATGTATATATCTATATAAATTACACATATATATAATTTTGAACGGAGCTCATTTTCATCATCTCGTGGGTAGGATCGGTGGACATTTGATGACATTTTTCGAAAATAGCGTCATGAGTAAGACCTCAATAGCTTATTTCCCTATATATAGCTATAAGGTAAATCTGCTAAAATGTATATTTATAATGGAACATAGCATGTTGAGGAAAATGTAACATGTATTTACTGAGCACGGTTAATAAATACCAGAAATAACAAAGAGAACTTCTTCATCCTTTTAAATTATATATTTTTGATACCTGAACAAATTCGAAGTTCTGGGTATGGCATTACATTGCTAAAAGGATAAGCAGCCAAACACATGCAGCCATAGGCCAATGCGAGGTGGTCGGGAAGGGTGGGGAAGAAGTGGTTATAACTTAATCTGTGTATTCTCGGCACTCCCCTTCTCACGTATGCAGATGATACTGCAATCTTGACGTCCAAACTCAGACCCAAATATGGCATCCGCATCTTTACAAGAACACCTAGCTCTGCTAGAATCCTGGCTGACTCAATGGAGGATCAAGGTCAACAGCAGCAAATCAAGGCATGTAACATTTACTCTCCGACGCTCCAGTTACACTCAATAACCCACTAATTCCTCAAAAACCACAAATTAGGTATCTAGGACTCACATTAGACAACCGACTAACTTGGAAACCTCACATCACACTAAAAAGACAAGAAGTGAATAGACGGCACAGATTTCTACTAAGACTACTTGACAACAGATCTAAACTATCACTGCATAACAGACGATTGATTTATACGACAGTACTCAGACCAATACGGGCATACGGACTTGAACTTTGGGGTTCCACTAAACCTTCAAATTCTTACAAAATCCAAACCCTCCAATCCAGAATACTCCACAAAATTGCAGATTCCCCATTTTACGTATCCAATTTAACTCTCCATAACGACCTCAACATTCCTTTTGTCCATAGCCTCGCCAAATCCCGAAATCAGCAATTCCACTCTCTCTTTCCTGCACATCCTAATCCTTTAGTCGAATCATCATCATCTAGCCATATTCCAAAACACTCAAGACGACGTTTGAAGCGTAAATGGCCCAGAGATCTTCTGGTGTAGTGCACAGGATAACTCCATGTAGTACCAGCCAATGTTCCCTCCAATGTGGTTATTGTCAATGGACAACTTCCCACCTCAAGTTAATAATCAATCCAATTTTTA
The DNA here is from genome assembly GCA_019009955.1 of Riptortus pedestris. Classification (NCBI taxonomy): domain Eukaryota; kingdom Metazoa; phylum Arthropoda; class Insecta; order Hemiptera; family Alydidae; genus Riptortus; species Riptortus pedestris. The sequence goes on from CM032231.1 coordinate 151,811,176, forward strand.
TATCATTCATATCATTTGCTTATAATATTGATATATGTTGTTGAAAATGAACGAATAAATATTTAAATGTAAATCTGTGTATTGCCGCCATAATATGGCAGACACAGACCTGTTTATAAACTAGGATATTCCGGGTTGTCTTTCCTGCAGAGCAGAACATGGGCGAGAAGGGGTACCCTTGTCTTAAGCCCGTGGAATGCCCAAGTCTCCAGGTGCTAACTTTATGAGAAAGTACTTCTCTTGCAGAATCAACCTGTACGTATTTGAAGTGAAATGATGAGATTGGGAAGCGGACAAGGGTAGGTCTGATGCAGCCATGTCTTCCGAAAAGTCTCAGGCCCTACAGACTCATTCATTGTAACGGGTTAGCGACTCCTGATTGTAGCTGAGGAATATGCTAGCAGACTGCTGATTATAGATGGAGCGGCGAGGTGAAGGGAATCCGATGGGAAAGAGGAAGCGGCCTGGGAACGACAGACAATGGTCCCCCGATCTAACAACCTCTTAGGATACGCACTCCAGTCCAGGTCTCAGCCAACATTCAACATACTCTATGTCTGCCTGACAATACATAGAATCTATATATTAATTGCCAAAATGTTGATTCATGAAGTAACACATGTTGCTATCTTCAGGTAAATGCAAAAGGGAAGAAATAGAAAACTAGTAGATGGTTTTGCATATATTTCTTTAGGCCGAGCTGTTAATTGAAAATTATGACAAATGACGTTATGTCAATCGATCCCCAGGAGATGACGAAAATGGGGTTCCATATTTGTGTGTGTGTGTGTGTGTGTGTGTGTGTGTGTGTGTGTGTGTGTGTGTGTGTGTGTGTCTGTGTGTGTGTATATATATATATATATATATATATATATATATATATATATATACCCTACGCCCTCCCCCCCATCTCTTCTCCCAAACATTTATTCATTAGAAATGCCAGTTTGCCCTAAAGTGTATTTAATTAAAATGTGAAAAATATTGGAAACAACAGTTTTTGTATTGTGAAAATAATGTAAACAGATTTGTTAATATAATTTAGTGTACTTCAGGGTTGATATCCTAAATGAATAGCAGGTTGGCAGGACTGATCCTAGGGAGGTGTGACTACTTCCTTTGTCATACCAGTCCCTCCCCTGCTGACTTAATATGGGTCTGTGTTTACATGATACTTAATGCATATACTTTTAGCAATGTAGTGTGTATTATCAGGGATATGAAGTTGTTTAATTATCATAAATAAGTAATTTAAGAGGATGAACGCTGGAGAGGTGCACCCAGTTATTTCTGGTATTTATTAACACTGCTCCGTTGATGTATGATATACTTTACTGTACACTCTATGTACCAATATACAATTATATACAGTTTACAATCGTGACTTACAAAAGAGTATTTTTAACAGCGATTATTACGTACCTAAAACAGCTGTCAACATTAGGCTTTGTACCGCATCAAGAGAAAAGAACTTTTATTCATACGTGGATTAGAAGACAGAATACTTTCTATGATTATTATATGGTCCATTACGTTAAACTATCTGCACAGGGGACGGGAATATAAAAATATTGAGACAGTGAAGCCATACATAACAAATAATTTTATTTTTAACAAATCCACAGCAACGACGGATATAAACTCTAAACGCTGGGACGGGTAAATGTCAAAATATTATGCAAAATAAAGCCTTGCCAAAAAAATACTATCCTCATTCAGCCCAAAATGAAGTTGGGTAGCTAGCTAAAGGTGTGCCAAACAGTGGAGAGGGATTGACTAAGAACATATTTTCAATTATTCTTCGAAAATAAAATTTCTATTCTATAAGTCTCCTACACGACTCTTACGGGAAAGCAATACTTCCAGACGGGAAATATAGTTCTATACATTGAAGTCTTGCCAATACAAAAAAAAACCATCATTCAGCCTCCAATGATTTTCCGAGTGAAGCCTTAGCTAGTGTGTTTGTGTGTGTGTGTACGTCTGTTACCGCTCGAGGGGTTTTATCACTACCAAACTGGATTTATAAACTTTTCGTGCAAAACTAAAGATCAAATTCGTTTACGACTGTTATCGGACAGGGAAAAACCAATATTGAAAATATCTCCAGTATAAAAGTTGGATCGAAAAATTATAACGCATGGTGTAGTGTGATTGTGTAATATATTAACATATATAAATATGCATTTGTCTGTTAAAGCTCTAGGGGTCTGAATATGTCCTTGATCGTTACGAAACTCAACATTTAAATGTTTTATGTAAAAATAAAGATCAAGTTCGTTAATAGCTGAAAACGGACCAGTGGGAGGGGGGGGTTTAGACGGGAGGATTTTTGAAATATCTCCGTTACTATAAGTTGGGTCGAAAACCTGTATAGAAACAATATTCTTTAAAATTAATTGTACTATAAATATTGTTATATACATTTATTCTCTACCTTGAATATTAACCGAGATAATTGCAGTTTTCATATTCGGCTATTGTCGGTTCTGTTCGCTGAAAGTTAGTTCGGTCGTTCCCGTAACTTTCCGGCACTCGTGAAATCGGTGTAGAGTCTGGTGTAAGCTACTACTTTGGGAGATATATGCAAATACATTCTGTTGTTCCTTCTCCCCTTTCCTTATTTCATGGGATACTAAAATATGAGTGATTGAGATAAAAGTTATTCTGATTCATTATAAATTGCAGTACTAGATAATAATAAATAGTTTTCAATAAAATTAATATGTTATATTCAGATATATTTCAGTAATTCTTTTTCTGTGAACTATATGTCTATCTATCTGTTCAGCTCTGAGTGGTTGGAATGCCTTTTTGTTTAGAATTCAGATGGTTTTCATTAGGAGGTTATTAAAATTAACTGAAAGATTTCGATTCACGGTGGTAAGTGTTGCCAATATGCAGATTTCTCTATTGTAATACTTCACGTGGGAAATCTGCTTAGTTTACGCAGCACCTGCGTGACGGACTACATTTTCAAATGGTTATCCAGAAAGAAGATACGTACATAAGAAAAAAATATTTTGTTTTCAGAGAAGAAAGCCTATGAAATATAAATATTAGAATTGGAAATATTTTGCTTGCAAAAGTGAAGGAGTTTTGTTATCTAGGGAGCATCATCAAATCGTTGTTGTTGACTCTCAAATTGTTTAATATTTTGTATCATTTCCGCATTGCAATCAATGATTAGTTTTCCCAACATTGCTTAACGACACCACCCAGTCCTTTTGTGAAAACAATTCCCCTACCTTTTCTATTAATAAACACATTCTACATCTGAGGGAGTTATTCGCGAGACTCGCGTTATGAGTACGAACTCAATAATGATTTTCTTTAAAGGAAATGTGCCTAAATAAATAAATGCCTGTAGTTCATTTCTCCATGGGGTGGGAGAGCTAGCGGTGTCAATATCATCGAGAGATGTGTGTAGATGTCTGAGCAGGCCCAACCCTAGATGGTCATGCTCTGCTGGGCGAGGACAATGCTCTAGGGATGGTCTAGCAACTCATCAGACATATCTAGGCTTCAATGCATCTTGGATAGACTAGGTTATAATTCCCTGTACCTAACATAAACCTCAACCAGAAAATAAATCAGACACGCAGGGGCTGCGTACACTAAGCAGGGTTCCCAATTGCTAGAATATGACACGATCATCACCTCATTACACCATCTATTAACATTTTTCCCTGAAGGGAAATGAGCTATTAAGGCCGTATTGAGGTAATCATGGCGCGATTTTCGAAATATTTCCATTGATCCTACTTAGCAGATCACGAAAATGAGGTCCGTGTATATATATATATATATGCAAAAAGAAAGACCAAGTTCATTAACGGCTGAAAACGGAAAAGGGGGAGGGGGAGTTTAGACGGGGTGAAATTTGAAAATCCGAAATATCTCCTTTAATATAAGTCGGAAAAAATACAAAATCAAATACAAATGCTCCGAGAACTAAAAAGGGCCGTCTACTTGATGTGGATTCCAAGCCACGTGGGAATAGATGGAAACGAAAAAGCAGATTTAGCAGCCAGAGAAGCCGATCAACTCGACTCCATCACCCCAACAACAATTACATCTGCAGAACTCTACCAACCACTCAAAGAAGAAATTAATAAAAACTGGCAACACATGTGGAATGAAACCCAGAACAATAAATTAAAAACTATTAAAACCACCATCCGTCCATGGAAATATTCGACAAGAGACAACAGAAGAGATGAGGTTGTATTAGGAAGACTCCGAATTGGGCACACACGACTTACGCATAGCTATCTTATGACAAAAGATCAACTCCCGATTTGTGAGAAATGTAACATAGAACTGACTATATATCATATATTACTGGAATGCCATAATTATACAGATATTAGAAACAAATGAAATATTTCAAAAAATATAGAAGTGGCCCTTGGAGATGACCCGAAAGAACTCGATAAATTGTTTAATTTTGTAAAAAACACGAGTTTATACAAAGAAATTTAAAGTGCAATTGCTCGTATCCTCGTTTATATTGTTAAAATGGCGATATGGATGAGGATAGCAAAATGTGAATTATAAATATTACAGGGCGATGATAACCTGGTAGTTTTTCGCCCTTAAACCCTATACAACGACAACAACTATAAGTCGGATCGACATAGTGTATAGAATGAATCGTATTAAAAATTAAATTCAATATAAATAGTGTTATACACATTTATTCTGTATCTGAAATATTTCATATTTTGGATTTGGCAATATTTGGATTTTTTCAGGTTTTCAGCCTTTAGTAAAACCCACTTCTACTCATATCACATAAACAATACTCCGTTATATAATAAACCGCATTATTCCAAGTCTAAATACCAAATATTGTTTTCCAGAGACCCCCACCCCTCTTAAATTCTTGCACTACTAAGATTTGATTGACTGAGATAGAAATTATTCTCATTCATAATAAAATACAGTGCTAGATATAGTAAATAGTTTTCAGTCAAATTAATATGTTATATTCTGATATATTTCAGTAATTGTTTTTATTTCCGGCTAGAAGTTGACAGTACTGTTTATTTACATTTTAAACGCTTCCGTAAGAGGTTTCTTATTATCGTTTGTATTTATTTGCTTGATATTGACGATGGTGTTGTATTACCGGTATGTTGATTTATCTATTGTTGAACTTCCAAGGGAAATGTGCTTAGTTTACGCAGCCCCTGCGTGATGGACAATCGGGCATTTAGGAAGAGCGAAGGCTCTTCTATTTATCCTGACTTGTTAAAGCTGGAGGGGGAGGAACTACAAACGAGCAGTGACCTAGACCTGCAGCTGCGAGCTTGCCGACTGATCTGTAGCGATGCCAGCAACTGCTGATAGGCCTAGCAACGCCTCTATTAGCACTACATTATCAGCAGTCCAGCTTGCCGACTGATCTGTAGCGATGCCAGCAACTGCTGATAGGCCTAGCAAAGCCTCTCTTAGAACTACACTATCAGCAGGCCAGCTTGCCGACTGATCTGTAGCGATGCCAGCAACTGCTGATAGGCCTAGCAACGCCTCTATTAGCACTACATTATCAGCAGGCCAGCTTGCCGACTGATCTGTAGCGATGCTACCAACTGCTGATAGGCCTAGCAACGCCTCTATTAGCACTACATTATCAGCAGGCCAGCTTGCCGACTGATCTGTAGCGATGCTACCAACTGCTGACAGGCCTAGCAACGCCTCTATTAGCACTACATTATCAGCAGGCCAGCTTGCCGACTGATCTGTAGCGATGCTACCAACTGCTGATAGGCCTAGCAACGCCTCTATTAGCACTACATTATCAGCAGGCCAGCTTGCCGACTGATCTGTAGCGATGCCAGCAACTGCTGATAGGCCTAGCAACGCCTCTATTAGCACTACATTATCAGCAGGCCAGCTTGCCGACTATCCTGTAGCGATGCTACCAACTGCTGATAGGCCTAGCAACGCCTCTATTAGCACTACATTATCAGCAGGCCAGCTTGCCGACTGATCTGTAGCGATGCTACCAACTGCTGACAGGCCTAGCAACGCCTGTATCAGCACTACATTATCAGCAGGCCAGCTTGCCGACTATCCTGTAGCGATGCTACCAACTGCTGATAGGCCTAGCAACGCCTCTATTAGCACTACAAGATCAGCAGGCCAGCTTGCCGACTGATCTGTAGCGATGCCAGCAACTGCTGATAGGCCTAGCAACGCCTCTATTAGCACTACACTATCAGCAGGCCAGCTTGCCGACTGATCTGTAGAGATGCCAGCAACTGCTGACAGGCCTAGCAACGCCTCTATTAGCACTACATTATCAGCAGGCCAGCTTGCCGACTATCCTGTAGCGATGCTACCAACTGCTGACAGGCCTAGCAACGCCTGTATCAGCACTACATTATCAGCAGGCCAGCTTGCCGACTGATCTGTAGCGATGCCAGCAACTGCTGATAGGCCTAGCAAAGCCTCTATTAGCACTACACTATCAGCAGGCCAGCTTGCCGACTGATCTGTAGCGATGCTACCAACTGCTGACAGGCCTAGCAACGCCTGTATCAGCACTACATTATCAGCAGGCCAGCTTGCCGACTGATCTGTAGCGATGCTACCAACTGCTGACAGGCCTAGCAACGCCTGTATCAGCACTACATTATCAGCAGGCCAGCTTGCCGACTATCCTGTAGCGATGCTACCAACTGCTGACAGGCCTAGCAACGCCTCTATTAGCACTACATTATCAGCAGGCCAGCTTGCCGACTGATCTGTAGCGATGCTACCAACTGCTGACAGGCCTAGCAACGCCTCTATTAGCACTACATTATCAGCAGGCCAGCTTGCCGACTATCCTGTAGCGATGCTACCAACTGCTGACAGGCCTAGCAACGCCTCTATTAGCACTACATTATCAGCAGGCCAGCTTGCCGACTGATCTGTAGCGATGCTACCAACTGCTGATAGGCCTAGCAACGCCTCTATTAGCACTACATTATCAGCAGGCCAGCTTGCCGACTGATCTGTAGCGATGCTACCAACTGCTGATAGGCCTAGCAACGCCTCTATTAGCACTACATTATCAGCAGGCCAGCTTGCCGACTATCCTGTAGAGATTCGACCAACTGCTGATAGGCCTAGCAACGCCTCTAGTAGCACTACCTTATCAGCAGGCCAGCTTGCCGACTGATCTGTAGCGATGCTACCAACTGCTGACAGGCCTAGCAACGCCTCTATTAGCACTACATTATCAGCAGGCCAGCTTGCCGACTATCCTGTAGCGATGCCAGCAACTGCTGACAGGCCTAGCAACGCCTCTATTAGCACTACATTATCAGCAGGCCAGCTTGCCGACTATCCTGTAGCGATGCTACCAACTGCTGATAGGCCTAGCAACGCCTCTATTAGCACTACATTATCAGCAGGCCAGCTTGCCGACTATCCTGTAGCGATGCTACCAACTGCTGACAGGCCTAGCAACGCCTCTATTAGCACTACATTATCAGCAGGCCAGCTTGCCGACTGATCTGTAGCGATGCTACCAACTGCTGACAGGCCTAGCAACGCCTCTATTAGCACTACATTATCAGCAGGCCAGCTTGCCGACTGATCTGTAGCGATGCCAGCAACTGCTGACAGGCCTAGCAACGCCTCTATTAGCACTACATTATCAGCAGGCCAGCTTGCCGACTATCCTGTAGCGATGCCAGCAACTGCTGATAGGCCTAGCAACGCCTCTATTAGCACTACATTATCAGCAGGCCAGCTTGCCGACTATCCTGTAGCGATGCTACCAACTGCTGATAGGCCTAGCAACGCCTCTATTAGCACTACATTATCAGCAGGCCAGCTTGCCGACTGATCTGTAGCGATGCTACCAACTGCTGATAGGCCTAGCAACGCCTCTATTAGCACTACATTATCAGCAGGCCAGCTTGCCGACTATCCTGTAGCGATGCTACCAACTGCTGATAGGCCTAGCAACGCCTCTATTAGCACTACATTATCAGCAGGCCAGCTTGCCGACTATCCTGTAGCGATGCTACCAACTGCTGATAGGCCTAGCAACGCCTCTATTAGCACTACATTATCAGCAGGCCAGCTTGCCGACTATCCTGTAGCGATGCCAGCAACTGCTGATAGGCCTAGCAACGCCTCTATTAGCACTACATTATCAGCAGGCCAGCTTGCCGACTACCCTGTAGCGATGCCAGCAACTGCTGATAGGCCTAGCAACGCCTCTATTAGCACTACATTATCAGCAGGCCAGCTTGCCGACTATCCTGTAGCGATGCCAGCAACTGCTGACAGGCCTAGCAACGCCTCTATTAGCACTACATTATCAGCAGGCCAGCTTGCCGACTGATCTGTAGCGATGCCAGCAACTGCTGATAGGCCTAGCAACGCCTCTATTAGCACTACATTATCAGCAGGCCAGCTTTATTACCCTAATCAGTCGACAGTGCAGTTAGACTCCCACTTAACCTTCTAGATTGAAGAGCTAACGGGAAGGTAACGGCCTGGATATAGCCCATACAACCCTCGTTTATATTTGGCCTTTCCCTCCATCAAACGGACTAGTTGGCTCTGATCGAATAGTAATATATATCGATACTTCGCCCATGTATCGAGCTAAATCAACATTTTCGCCTTCCCAGCATTGTTGTTGCATAAAGTCCTTCGCGTGTGAGCTAAGCAGATGTCAGATTATGCTATTCCCTGCAAAATGTAAATGACTGAAAGATTTCTTATTGCCATTTGTATCGTGACAGCCTCAAAAAATGTTTTTTTATTTATTTTTAGACAATAATCTGTTATATCACGAACCACATGATTGGAATCAAATATTGTTTTCATTATACTTTTGATGCAAGTGAGATACCTGCATATACCTCCTTTGATGTCATACCGCAAGATTTTACGTTAACTAGAAAAGTTCGTCAGCAGGCGCTGTGTAAAATAAGCAGATTTCTCACGTGCTGATATAGCATACGTCTACTTGTATTGTATTAGCATACTTTCTATTTGTATGTGAAAACCAATAAAAAATTTGAAAATTGAGAACAAGGAAGAACGAATAACTTAAATTAGTATTTGATTTACGAAAAAATGCAAACATCAAAAACTGTAGAGCATTAATTATTTAACAACGAACCAGCTGATTCAAGTTGTTATTTAGGGATTTTTTACGATTTAGAAATATAGATGTTTTACAGCTTTATTCTGTCTCAGATACGTCCTGTAGAACTACAGGTTCACAGTGTTGGATTATTTCTAATTTTATAGTTTGCTCCTTCCGTAAAGCCCTTCTCGATGTGAACAAACCTTGAGCCATAGCTGCTAGAGGAGGACAGCTAATGTGTTAATACTCACAGTCACAGCATCGAATAATCCATCATCTAAACACACTCCAGCTACACAGATAATTCACCACTCACCTGAAACAAACAAAAAGAAACATTGTTAGTCCACATTTATATTTACGTAAATAAATACAGATTTACAATCTGAGTTTAGGGTAAAGGGAATATGACAAATATTGGTGGGCTGAGGTTAGCCATGCGAGTTAAAGCGTTGACCTTTATCTCACATAGTAAACCTAGAGTGGCGAATTCGACTCTCGCCTGGGCAAAGGAAATTATTTAGTGACGAAATTCATTAAATAACATCCTAAAATCCCACTGTAGCTAGAAAAGGGTGGTAACCTGTAGATAGCCCGTCCCAATTAGCCTTAGTTGCAAAAAGTGGACGTTAATAAATAAATAAATAATAATGATAAATATTGAAATTATATTATGTTTTAGCAGATTTCCCTTAAGGGTGCTAATGACGCGATTTTAGAAAACATTCTTCAAATGTCCATCGATCCTACAGACAGATGACGAAAATGAGCTCCGTTCAAAACTATATATATATATATATATATATATATATATATATTTGTATGTTACCACTCTAGCGGTCGCAATTATTGTTTAATCCTTAACAAACTCTATATTTAGTCGTTTTATGTAAAATAAAATAAAAAAAATCAAGTTCGTTAACGGCTGAAATTGAACCTGGGGGAAGGGGGATTTAGAGGTGAGATATTTCGAACATTCGAAATATCTCTGTTACTATACGTCGGATCGAAAAATGGTATAGAAACAATCTTATTGCAACTTAAATTTACTATAAATATTGCTTCATACATATTTTCCGTATAAAGAGTATTAACCAAGATATTTGAATTTTATAGTTTTACGCCTCAGCAAACTCACCCTCCTACTAGTGTCATAATAATAATAAGCTGTTATATTATGAACTACTGCAATACAACGTTATATACCAAATATTGTTTTAAATTAAACTTTATTATAAGAGATATAAACAAATACGTTCTGTTGACCCCCCCCCCTTCTTTTGTTCTGACGCATTTCAAATTACTCCACTAACTATAGTAAATAATTTTCAATAAAATTAATATGTTATATTCAGATATATTTCTTTAATTTGTCTTTCCGGTCTATCTATCGATTATTAACCGAAATATTAGCATTTTTTAGTTTTTGTCCTTCAGTAAACCCCCACTTCTAATCATGTCACACTAACAATAAGCTGAAATTTAATTAACTTCAATTGAAACGTAAATAACCAATATTGTGTTCATTGAAATTCTCAAATACGTGACGCACGTAGGAAATCTGCTAAGTTTACGCAGCCCCTGCGTGACGGACCTTTGCTACTACGGCTACTAGGGACGGGTTATCTACAGGTAACCACCTTTTTCAAGTCTGAGTGGGACTAAGGATTTTATTCAATGAATTCATCACTGAATAAATTCCTACTGTCCAAGCGGGAATCGAACTGAGGTCGCTAGGTGTATTAAGATAGATTAAGACTAACTCCTTAATTCACACGGCTAACCTGAGCCTCAAAGAAATTGGTTACATTTCTATTAGTGAATACCGTTCTATATATACAATTAGTGCGAAGTGTATCTGGGGGTAGGGATCGGTGGCTATTTGGAGCCACGAGGAATCCATTCTTGATATAATTAGGAATGATGGTGATGACTGTTCTACTGTAACCGTCGCCACCAGCCTGGCTGTGATGAGTCAGGTCCATTAGCTTAGATAAATATGAAGCATGTTTAATTATCTAAACCAGATAAACATTTTATATTCCACATCCTATTTATATATACTATGCACCCATTATACAAATATAGCTCTATGACAAATATATCCAGAGTGTTATCTAGGCCTTTGTCCGGAACAAGTTGATTTCCTAGTCAAAGAGAATTGTAGCAGGTCCTTTGAAGTGAAATGAAAAACGTCCGTCACGCAGGGGCTGCGTAAACTAAGCAAATTTCCCTCGCGATGTTTTACAACAGAGAAATCTGCCAAATAACAACAGTAGCTGTAATGAATCTCTAAACCTATTCACGAGGGACGATTAGTGACGAAACGGCCACCCTAGCTCTCGGCGGAATGTCCCGAACATAGCCGACCACACACACACAATACAAATGCAAATATCTCATTTAATGTTCAAGATACAGAATAAATGTAAACAACAATATTTATAGCAAATTTAATTTGCAATAAGATTGATTCTATACAATTTTTCGATCCCACGCATAGTAACGGAGATATATCGAATTTTCGAAATCCTCCCCTCTAAACCCTCCCTCCCACTGGTCGGATTACAGCTGTTAACGAACTTGATCTTTCTTTTTACATAAAACGACTAAATATCGAGTTTGGTAACGATCAAACAAAAATTGCGATCGCTAGAGCGGTAACAGACAAATATATATATATACACACAGTTCTGAACGGACTTCATTTTCGTCATCTACTGGGTAGGATCGACGGACATTTGAAGAAAAATTTCAAAAATTCCGTCATGAGTACAACCTCAATAGCTGATTTCCCTTAAGGGAAATCTGCTAATAAATGTTAACATTACATAACAGGAGTGGCTAAGGTTAACTGTGTGAGCTAAAGCGTCGGCCACACATTACCCTCAGTGACACAAAGTCAACGTCAATAAATAACATTTTTTTACAATTTCATTTGATGTTTTAGCAGATTTCCCTCAAGGTAAATCAGCTATTGAGGTCGTACTCACTTTTCCTCAAATGTCCATCGATCCTATCCAGGAGATGACGAAAATGAGGGTCCTTTAAATATTATATACAAATATGTTTGTCTGTTAACGCTTTAGGGGTCTGAATATTTGCTTGGTCGTTAAGAAACTCGATATTTAAATGTTTTATGTAAGAATAAAGATCAAGTTCGTCAATTGCTGAAAACGACCAGTGGGATGGGGGGGGGGGTTAAAGTGGAGGATTTTCGAAATATCTCCGTTATTATACGTCGGATCGAAAAATTGTATAGAATCAATCTTATTGTGAATTAAATTTACTAAAAATATTGTTACACACATTTATTCTCTATCTTGAATATTAATCGAGATATTGGCATTTTTATTAAATGTGTGCGGATAACGGACGAGATAAGATCGGCTAACTTCGGTTCTAGTCTTAAGTTTCCACCAAAATCTAGGTCGGTCGTTTCCGTAACTGTTCGGCTCTCGTGAAATATCTCTTTATTGTAAAACTTCACGCGGGAAATCTGCTTAGTTCACGCAGTCTCTGCGTTAAGTTGAAGGGATTATAAGGTGGCCAGATCATATATCTCTTCATGCTACTTATATGACTCGTGTCATACTGTCAGCTATATATCGATAATGGTGGATATTAGTAGAGAAGGTGATATATAGTGAGATGGAAGGATGGTAGATAGATGCATATGGCGGAGATGGAGACAATGGTAGGAGCCACCTGTTGCTGTGCCACCTGTAGCAGATAATAGGAGATGCCAGCTACTAACTCCTTCCGAATCGGTCTACATATGCCTCAGGAGCTTGCTACAATAGTAGCCAACCAACGAGAAGTGACAGCTGGTCCTCAATACCCAATATAGGCTCCGAAACGTTTAGGAAAACCACTGGTCGGGAAATCTGCTATGAAGGTTGGACTCGTGCGATTTTCGAAACATTTTCCAAATATATCTATACGATTTAGCACATTTTCCTTAAGGTCGTACTCGTGACGTGATTTTCGAAATGTTTTTTCCAATGCCGATCGATCCTACCCCAGGACATGAAAATTATTCATTAGATTAGAGGGGGGATTTTCAACAATTCGGAATATCTCCGTTACTATAAGTCGGATCGAAAAAGTGCGTAGAACCAATCTTATTGCAAATTAAATGTACTATAAATATTGTTTTATACATTTATTCTCTATCTTGAATATTGATCGAGATATCTGCATTTTCCAGTTTTAAGCCTTCAGCAAACCCCCACTTCTACTCATGTCATATTAACAATAAGCTGTTATATAATGAACCACTTAATTACAAGGTTAAATACCAAATATTGTTTTCGTTGAACTTTTACTTTGTGAGATATATGCTAATACGTTATGTTGACCCCCCCCCCCCCCCCTTCCTTTCTTTTGTTTCGCTGAGGAGGGGCCAGCAATCACCGAAACTCGCTCCATTATCTTTAATTCAACGAGAGAAAGAGATAGACAGATGCTTTTATTGTCATAGGACCAATGGTCCTCTCTTACAGGCGATAGTCATGTATGTTCATTATTTTACTATTTATAAATTAAAATAAATTAAATTAAAACTTACACAAAGTTACAAAAAAATAAAATAAATAAAAGCAATATACAAATGGTTTTGTCATATCCCCATTTCGTAAGTTAGAAAATGATTAATGCAGGCCCTTTGGAATGATGATGATGCTTTTACTTCTTTAGATTAAGCATTTAACTTTCTTGCCGCAACAGCAGAGAAAGATTGGCAAAATATGTTTGTTCTGCAGGCTGTCAGTTTGAAATTGTTTCCCAGTCTCTCACTATACAGATGAATAAAACCCTCATAAAGAGTTTTGGCCACTCCGAAATCCAGGATTTTCTTTGAAAGGCATAGTATATTTAAGCGCCGATACACCTTAGACGTGAGCATTGAATATATATCTGATAGCTGAATTAAATGCTCTCTGAATTTTAATGTCGTCTTTAGATGTGATGTCAATATAAACCGAATCGCAGTACCACATTAGGCTGGATACAAGTTTTAACTTAATTTCAAATGGGAAATAGTTTTAAATTTTAATAGAGGACGTAATGATTTTCTTATTTTGTTAGCTACCGAAACTGCTTGATCCTGCCATGAGAGATTGCTGTTAAATATTACGTCAAGGATAATCATTTTTTCACTCTTTACAATAATTTGGTCATTTATTTTTATTGACAGTCAAGGCTGTTTAAATTTATTAAATATTTTTGGGGTGCCAAGTAGTAGCCACTTGGTATTTTTTTTGTATTCAGAGTTAACGCATTATTAGCACACCAATCAGTGATTCTCTTTAAGTCCTAGTTTATTCTTTGTAAAAGTTCTTCTGCGTTTTCCGGAGCGCCCGAAAGCCATATGCCAACGTCATCTGCATATAAGTGAATGTTACCATGTAGAACACAGGATGTTATGCCATTAATGTAGATTGAGAACAGAAGTGGGGCTAAAACCGATCCTTGTGGTACTCCTGAGGAGAATCGGACTGCTTGAGAAGGAAGACTGTGCTCTACTGCTGAATGAATATTAATGAGTTGCTTAGCAAAGCCATCACTGACCATTTATGCAGCCATCTGTTGCTCTATACACAGCACCCCTGCCTTCGGCTACAGGAGTTCTGACAGCGAGCATGGCCATCTGAGTAAGTCCCCCACGCAGGGGCTGCGTAACCTAAGCAGATTTCCCACAGGAAGGTTTACAACAGATAAATATACATCCAGGTAACACTGCACAGTGAGTGCTTAGTTTGCGCGGCCCCTGCGTCGCAGTCTTTTTCCTTATCCACCAAATTAGCGACATCAGCCTCTCTTGTGGACTAATCGTGCCATCGAGAGAGTGGAGAGCCCTAGCAGAACTAATGTAACACCATTTAGTTCGATTAGAAACAGCAAACGAGAACGAGCCATACTTTATAACAATGGTAGTTGGAATGACTCTAGAATGCTGTGTAGACGGCAACAGGTGGCAATAGCAATGCTCAGTCTAGAACAGCTCATCACTATTCATGTTGCTTAGAGGCAACAATCTCCCTTCTCAATCAGTCCACGTTCGGCTCTCTTGTATTGAACACTTGTTGCATTGAACACTTGTTGAGCAGGTTCCGAATATTGCTGGCCCGTCCCCAGGACCAAGGATGCCACTTCAGAAGTGCCTCATTGCTTTAGCAGATTTCTCTTCAGGAATGACGCGCTTTCTAAAAGGTTCATCAAATGTCTAGCGATCGTACTCTGGAAATGACGTAAATTTGGTGTGTATATATATATATATATATATATATATATATATATATATATTATTTTCAACGGACCTCACTTTCCTCATCTCATGGGCAGGATTGATGGACATTTGAGGAAATTTTGTGTCATGAGTACGACCTCAATATCTGATTTCCCCTAAGGGAAATCTGCTAAAATTGAATGTATCAAATTTTGTTGTAAATGTGACTATAAATGTTGTTCTGTCTTAAAAAGTATCCTAGATTTTCGCATTTTTAATTTTCAGCCATCAGTAAACCTCGTCATCTCACTTCTACAGTAAGCGAATATATGGTCAAATGACTTATCCCAAGCATAAATATCCAATATTGTTTTAAACTGATCATCACTCGATGAGATACATGGAAATAATGACGTCATCAATTAAGATTTTACTGAACCACCTGTTGTACTGTGTGCCCACCTGTTGTACTCTGTATATATTTTTTTTAAATAGAGAGCAAAGAGTAAGATGACGTTACTAGTGCGTCATTGGTGGAAATCTGCTCAGTTGACGCAGCTCAGGAGCTCGCAGCGGGGAGATTCCTACAAGTGGTTGAGAAGATACTAACATTACTTGGCGGCTGATAGGTCAAAGGAAGATATGCCTAAAGGTCTGCCTTGTGCAACACCTCCCATCTCTAGCCTCCTTTCCCTCCAGCTCTAACGCCAGACAACAATCCTCTTTAAACCAATTACTATCGACTACATTCCTGAAAAAGGCCGTGACGCAAGGGCTGCGTAAACTAAACAGATTTCCCACCGGATGGTATGGCATACTACTCATTTCATCTCACCGTGTATTCTCTATTTCTAAAAATCTTAATTGATGAAGTAATCACACAACGTGTTTGCACGTAACTCATCTAGTTAAAAAGAAGAAGCTATATTAGGTATTTAGGCTTGGAATAATATGCTCCATTATATATTTGCTCATTGATAAGGCTGATTATTTAAAGTGTCTGAAAATTTAAAAATGCAAAAATCTAGGTTAATATTCAAGATAGACGAGCATTTATACAATACTTTTCATATAAGCAAATTATATGAATGATATAATAATTGGCTTGATTATTGGCTGAGATGTCACTTGACAATAGCCACATTGGAGGAAACATTGGGTTATATTATATGGAGTTCTGTGCACTACACAAGAAGATCTCTGGGCTACTTACGCTTCAGACGTCGTCTTGGGTTTTCTGGAATATGGTCAGATGAGAGTGATTCGACTAAAGGATTAGGATGTGCGGGAAGGAGAGAGTGGAATTTCTGATATCGGGATATGGCAAGGCTATGGATAAAAGGAATGTTGAGGTCGTTATGGAGAGTTTTCTTCTACTAAGACTGCTTGACAACAGATCCAAACTATCACAAACGATTGATTTACAAACCAATATGGATATTATACAATACTAACTCACATATTGTTAATTTTCGATTTTCTTACGCAACTTAAAATTGTTTTTTACTTATTTTAGTCTTGGTAGATTGGGATCGAAGAGACGAGCCCTTTCGATTCAGATATTCGGAACTAGTTTTACTTCAAGTCACAAGAACGTTTTGTCCTTTCTGACGTAGCCCAAAATTCCACATCTCTCTCTCTCTCTCACTCTCTCTCTCTCTCTCTCTCTCTCTCTCTCTCTCTCTCACTCTCTCTCTCTCTCTCTCTCTCTCTCTCTCTCTCTCTCTCTCTCTCTCTCCCTCTCTCTCTCTCTCTCTCTCTCTCTCTCTCTCTCTCTCTCTCTCTCCCTCTCTCTCTCTCTCCTCTCTCTCCTCTCTCTCTCTCTGTCTCTCTCTCTCTCTCTCTCTCTCACTCTCTCTCTCTCTCTCTCTCTCTCTCTCTCTCTCTCTCTCTCTCTCTCTCTCTCTCTCTCTCTCTCTCTCTCTCTCTCTCTCTCTCTCTCTCTCTCTCTCTCTCTCTCTCTCTCTCTCTCTCTCTCTCCTCTCTCTCTCTCTCTCTCTCACTCTCTCTCTCTCTCTCTCTCTCTCTCTCTCTCTCACACACACACACACACACACACACACCTGCATCCTAATATTCGAAGGCTCTCTACCATGCTCAATGTAGAGATATATCGGGGTAGACTTGTACCGGAGACCAACCTCCTAAGCAGTTCTTTTCCCAGGAACGAGAGATGAAAAGGATCTGATTATCGTTGCCGGTCGGAGAGCCGCGAGGTCTGACCATTGATTCGGCTCGACCCCAACGGTTTCCCAATTGTGGATTGCCGGCTCCCAGATGGAGGGTCTACTAGTTCCAGCTGACTGGAGAGGAGAGTAGAGCAGGCTCCTGGAGAATAATGACTGGAGGTACCGCTACTGCCGAGCTGTCTGCTCTGCCCGGCTCCGTTACCTTCCAGGCTAGCCTCAGGAGGTTTCTGCAGCCAGTTGCAACCAATGCCTTCTTCCAGCACGCCGTAACGTTCCAGGTTCCGATGTTGATATTATTGCAAGGCTTACGCATGGTAGCGACGGCTGAAGTCTTGCCACTCCTCCTTGCAATCCCAGACCCACGGTCGACAAGTTTATCATTATTCTTTCGAACTTCCATACAAGACCATAGACTTCCATAACAAGGACAAACAAATTCTAAGAGTGGTTTCCCGTTGC
This sequence comes from Riptortus pedestris, assembly GCA_019009955.1. Lineage (NCBI taxonomy): Eukaryota > Metazoa > Arthropoda > Insecta > Hemiptera > Alydidae > Riptortus > Riptortus pedestris. Next base: position 151,829,159 of record CM032231.1, read on the forward strand.
CTAATACCAACCTCTGCTGTCCCCACCAGCCAATCAACCTTCGGAGAATATGGCTTCGGGGGGCCAACGTCCTTCATCCATAACACAAGGAACAGAACGATTTGTACATTTAAAAGTCCGTGGGTGCTGCCTAAATTAGTCATATTTCCTATCTCCACACGCGATGAAGTCAAATCACTTTCTATTCCCTATTTCTCTTTATAAAACACTTAATATCCAATTGAAGTTGGTCATGAGATGCTCGGCGATACAAATTGATTGCTTACAATGTAATTGTCATTTATTAACGGGGTGTCCACAGGTTACCACCCTATGTTCTAGCCAGGGCAGTTAAGATTCTATTTAATAAGTTAGTCACTAAATAAATTCTTATTGCACAGGTGGAAATCGAACTCGCCACTCTAGGTTTACCACGCGAGATTAAGGTCAACGCTTCAACTCACATGGCTAACCTGAGCCTCGTAGAGTAGGGTTGAATTTCGGACATCTAGAGAAACATCAGGAGTAGACACCACATGACTGCTTCGAACTTCCATTAAATTGACAATGTTTTGCAGGACCTATTTAAAATTATTTCCCTTGAAAGAGATATACATCTCCGTTCTAATTCACCGCATCAAAAAATGCAGACAATTTATTGAATCTTTTATTTAGATAACTGAAAAAAGGATCCATACACGTCATCTGCATATCTGATAAGTAAGAGAAAAATTTTGGTTTTCTAATTTTCGCATTTCTTTGGACCGTCCCACCAGATTAGTCTTACGTTTTGACTTGTTGATAAATAAGTCCAAAGTCATAGCGGAACTAATCAAAACGAGTGAGTTCAGGGATAACAATTGCGAAATTATCCGTTACTACAAAGAAGTAAAAATGTTTGAATGGAAATTGTAGTTTATTGCATTCTCAAAATGATTCATTACTTAAGGCATTTTCATCCTCCTGAAGGCGACAACTCATGCGTTTTTGGTCATTACAATTTTGAGCTTTAGTTCTATATGGAATGAAAAAATATTGAGATTGTAAACATTCGAACAAAACTTTATGCCTGTAGAAAGGTAATGCCAATATGCAAAAAGTAATAATTTTCTTTATAAACCATCAAACATTGACGTAGATTTATAGACATTTCAAGGAGCCCAAATTAGCGTGAGTAATTTAGATTACCTAAGATCCATTATTGTTGTCTGTTGAACTCTATTTGATTAAGCCCCTGATGAAGGAGTACAGTATTCCGAAACCTTGGCAATGTTCCTCATCTCATCCTTCAACAATATTCACAAGGTAAATCGAAGGAAAAATTAAATATCCATTTTTCCCGACAAACGCCTTTTCGAAATGATACGGAGTTTGAAGCACGTCTTTGTTTTTTGTTCTATGGGCGCTTTCTTTCTGTAAGTTGTCATTTTTTAATGGTTCATATCAAGAAATATCCCGACTTTCTAATTGGCTAGAGGGGGGATCAAGTTCGTTAATAGTTGAAATTGGACCAGTGGGAGGGGGAGGGGGTTAGAGAGGGGATTTTCGAATATTCGACTTATCTCCGTTACTATACGTCGGATTGAAAAATTGTATAAAATCAATCGTATTGCGAATTAAATGTTCTATGAATATTTTTCTTTACATATTTTCTGTATCACGAATATAAACTGAGATATATGGATTTAATAGTTTTCCGCTTTCAGTAAACCACTCCTACTAGTGTCGTATTAATAATAAGCTGTTATATCATGAACCACTTCATTACTAGGTTAAATACAAAATATTGTTTTCATTGAACTTTTATTTTGTGAGATATAGGCAAAGACGTTCTGTGAATCCTCCCCCCCCCCTTCTATTGTTCTACGATTACTAAACTTTAAGTAATTGAGATTAAAATTATTCTGATTCATTACAAATTGCAGCATTAGATATAGTAAATAGTTTTCAATAAAATTAATGTGTTGTATTCAGATATATTTCACTAATGGTTTTCCTTTCAGGTTGGCTGGCTTCTGAGAAAAAAACATTTCTTCAATTGCCCATCAATAAAATGATATATATATATAAATATATATATATATATATATATATATATATATATATATATATATATATTTGCCTGTTAACGCTCTAGCGGTCGTAATTTGTGTTTGATCGTTATCAAACTCGATATTTACTCGTTTCATGTAAAAAGAAAGATCAAGTTCGTTAATGGCTGAAATCGGAGCAGTGGGAGGGGGGGGGGAGATTAGAGAGGATTTTCAACAATTCGGAATATGTTACTATAAGTCGGGTCAAAAAATTGTATATAATCAATCTTATTGCAAATGGAATTTACTACAAATATTGTTATGTACATTTATTGCCAATCTTCAATATTAACCAAGTCATTTGCATTTTTATTAAGAGTGCGCGGGTAACGGACGAGATGAAATCGGCTAATGTCGGTTCTATTCGTGACTATCCCCCAAAAGCTAGTTAGGCCGTTTCTGCATTACTGATGCAGATTTCTTTATTGTAAAACTTCACGTGAGAAATCTGCTTTAAGCAGTTTACGCAGCCCCCGCGTGACGAACATTTTTCAAATTGTAATGAGTGCATGATGTCATCAAGTCCCAAACTCAGCAAGGCTGCTGGTGGGCCTCGGGGATTTGGGACGACCAGCTGATCTGCTAGCACAAGCCCATATCTCTCATCATCAATTCCTTATTTCTCTCTCGATAAGAACCCTAATCGATATTCAGGCCGAACATGAGATCTTTAATGACTGCGCTAAGTGCAAGTCTGCCGAAGGTAATTCTCCTGTAATATGGCAATCTGTGAACGGGAAGAGGCGAGGCTTGGAGGAAGTCGGCTGGTCACGGTTACTCAACCAGTGATTCCGAGGAAGTGAATGGACAGTTGCCAGTTTTTCCCCTCGACTTGCTTCCCGGAACCTCTACTTCTAGTCACTCTACAATTTGTCTTGTGGTCCAACGAAAAAAAAAAGTCCGTGACGCAGGGGCTGCGTAAACTAAGCAGATTTACCGCTTCCTGATATAACACACTAATAGTCGCATCTTCCTATATTGTTATGTTTATTAAAAAAAAATCAGTAATAAACGTTCTTTATTAGACTTGTTTTGGATTGCAAAATTAAACACATAAGCTTTAGAATTTTTATCACTCTACACTTGGTTAATTTATTTATCAATGCACTACACACTTGGTTAATTATTCTTAACTTCTACTCACAGTATGCACTGATGGTTTCACCGTTTTCTTGTGACTGTGTGAACTGAAGTTCACAAAAACACGGTACTCCACTGATATTCGCAAAGATAACGGTACTGCACTGCCCCTTTGCTTTTCCACGGTACTACACTGTTCTCCACATAAAACATTCTAACGCACTGCAACTAAAACACACTGTTGAATATAGCTGCAGTATGATCGTGCTCTAGCTAGCATCTCAGGATGGTGATCATGAGTAAATGACCATTGGGAAGGTGGCAAAAATCCTGAAAAAAAGGTTTTATTTTGGATAAAATAATATATTGTTACGTTTATTACAAAATGAGTTATAAACGTTGTTTATTAGAGTTCTTTTGGATTGCAAAATTAAACACATACAAGCTTCAGAGTTTTTATCACTGCAAAGTTTATTTAATAATGCACTAGACACTTAGTTAATGCACCCTTGGTGAACTGATAGCTTCACTGTTGGTGTTAATACACAGTCCGATAACTCACTCACGATCACTGAAGTTCAGAAAAACATGGCACTATACAGTTCTTTTCACAAACGCGGCACAAGACTGTTCTTCATATAAGACACTTTACCGCACTGCAACTACAATGCACTGTTCACTGAAGCTGCACTGAACTCATTGTTGATCACTTGAATAGAGCTGAGAACAAACTAACTCTCGGGACGAGCTGAGCCGCTTTTATAGCCAGGCGGTAGACATCAAAGGGAATTGTCTCGACACTTCTAGATCGCGGACGGGTATTTCCAAAGACTGGCTAGACCATCGGTCGGCTCCTTTCATCTACTTCGTATTTCTTAAATATGTGATTAACTCTGTTTAATTTTTCATAAACGAAGCTTTCACACTTGGTTAATTATTCTTAACTACTAATCACAGTATGCACTGAAAGCTTCACTGTTCTTCTTATTACACAGTAATAACTCACTCACGACCACTGAAGTTCACAAAACACGGCACTGCACTGATCTTCGCAAAGATAACGGCACTGTACTGTCCTTTACTTAAACACGACACTATACTGTTCTTTGGGAAGTGGTAGAATGTAGCGAAGGATTAGGTCCTCGCGTCAGAATCCTAAGCCATTGTAGCTTCGGCAAGTCATCCTTGAGCAAGCTTGATCTTCCTGTTGGGCTCCACTCTCTCGACATCTTATAACCTTAATCAACTTCTGACGTCTGCACTTGCCTTACTGAAGTGACTCTTAGAAACGAAAGTCTATTAGATGGCATAGAATTATCTGGTTCCTACCACCATTCCGGATTTTTTATTTTTATATTTACCTTAACACTATTGCTCTCTTTTAATTTCTTCCAAATTGAAATGATGTCTGAGGAGAAAGAGATCCTGAGATATCATTGTCCAATAAGTTCTCATGGTTTCTCTACGCGTTCAATTCAGATTACAAGAGCGGACTTATTGCAGCTTATAAAACGAGAAAAGGAAAGTTTCGCAAGAGCAACATGAGGAGAATGTAGTTTTAAGCTATGATTTCTCTAGATTTTGCGAGAGTAGAAAATAGTTAAAGCATTAGAATGCAGGAAGACACAGAGGAAATGTAATAGAAAGCATACATGCAGGACTTGAAAACTCCACCTGTCCTAGGATAACTACAACCTGTTGCTTAGGGAAACTCAAAGTATCATATATTAATATTTAAATAACAGAACCGAGAGTGATGTAAAGCGTATAAACCATACCGGCCTCTTCTGCAAAAATTATCTAAAAAAGCCACCGCAACTAGCTTTCGATATATTTTATATTGTTGTAGCAGAAATATGGAAAACAACCATAGCTAGTGAATTCACGCAGCAAGTTTACTGCACAAGCAAACCTTTTTCTGAACTCGTGTCACTCAGGAAGAGAAAATGTAAGTTTCTAAAGCGGATATTCCGTCTTGTTATGATTTCACTACATTCTTGCAGAAAGCCCTTCAATATAAGGATGCAGGTGTGCGTGTCTGTGTGTGTGTGTGTGTGTGTGTGTGTGTGTGTGTGTATTAGAGAGAGAGAGAGAGAGAGAGAGAGAGAGCAAACATGTAGGATGTTAATTTAGCCGATGAGTTATGTGTAAGGGCTACCCTAGACGGGTCGTTAATATTAATAAATAAGTGAGTAGTGTGGCTGTGTATAAAGATAGTAATGAAGATGTCCCGAGGATGGCTGAGCTACGTGCCCTGACTGGCAGAACTAGCAATGACCTCCAGTCCTGACACCCTGCCAGCCATCCACCCTCCAGCAACACAACAAGCCTTCTACCATTCCTTGATCCTGATACGACCTAGATATAATTTCTCAAACACTTCAAGAAGCTTTCAAAACTAAATCTTAGTGTTGCAGGAAACACGACGAGAAGCGCTCCGTGAATACTTAACAAAGCCGCTCACATTAATGTATTATGTTGTGTTTTATAGCGGGTGTTTGATGATATCTGGTGATGCCGGGTCCAGATTCCAAGATATCAACATATTACACTTTGGAGGTTGGTCCTTCATTCTACCAGAAGCATTCTTGGCTCCTTTACAAGCGGCGTATATCTTGTCCACTCTGACCAACGCCTGATGTTGAACCAAACTTGGAATCGTATCTTCAAAAGTTCACCGATCTAGATGATTACAATCAAACGCGTTCAATATACAAAGGCATAGTAAAGGAACCTTTAAACGCTTCAAGTAAAACTAAAATCCGTCTGTTTGTTGAGGTTGTGCTCATTGGGTGATTTTGGAAACATTTTTTCAATGTCCATCGATCATACGAGACGATGAAAATAAGGTCCGTCCAATCTAATGTTTTTAGTTTTCTCCTCCCAGCAAACCCCCACTCCTACTCATATCATATAAAACGTAAGCTGTTGTATCATAGATGAAATTATTCGAAGCTCAAATACCAAACGGTGTGGTGGGTAGGAGAGGCAGGATTTAAAACTTGTCGTAAATTGCAGGATGTGATGAGAAGAGCAGAGTGTCATCCAGAGAGCAAGATATCTGCCAGATCTTGGACCATAGTAGTTTAGCACATTTCCTTGCAGGGAAATCAGCTATTTGAGGTCCTACACATGACATGGGGGTTTTGAAACATTTTCTCAAATGTCCATCAATCGTACCCAGGAGGTGACGAAAGTGAGATTCGTTCAAAATTATATATATCTATATATATGTTTTAACGCTCTAGCGGTCGTAATTTTTGTTTAATCGTTACCAAACTCGATACATAAGAGTTTCATGTAAAAAGAAAGATCAAGTTCGTTAACGGCTAAAATGGGACCTGGGGAAGCGGGGGATTAGAAGATCTCCTTTGGTATGCGTCGGATCAAATAATTGTATAGAATCAATCTTATTGAAAATGTAATGTTCTATACATGTTGTTATGTACATTTTTTCACTATCTTGATAACTAAACGAGACATTTGCATTTTTTTAGTTTTTGCCCCTCAGTAAACCCCCACTCATACATATGTCATATGCAATAAGCTGTTATATTCTGAAGCACGTTTTTAAATCCTAAATACCACACATTGTTCTCGTTGAACTTTTACTTTTTTAAATAAATGCAAATGCGTAACGCACGTGGGTAATCTGCTTAGTTAACGCATACCCTGCGTGACGGACTGTTTATCCATGATTAGCTTCTTCCGTCAAATACTTGACAAAGCCAATAAGTGGAGTAGGCTCCCAGCTGTTCTAGTAGTGCAATTATTGCATCACTGGTATTGCTAGCTGCACCAAGGACGTTATGCACCGCTAAATATGCAGTTCTCAGCCAGCATTGCACTCCTACAGGCTGCATCCGACTACATAACAATCAAGAGTGACAAACATTTCAGATTCAGCTCTGAATTGTATTATTTTTAAAAAGACAAGATTACAGTCTGGAACTGCTTAAAGCAGATTTACCTTAAGGGAAATCAGCTATTGAGGTCGTACTCATGGCGCGATTTTCGAAATTTTTCTTCAAATGTCCATCGATCCTATCCAAGAGATGACGAAAATGAGGTCCGCTAAAAATTATATATATATATATGTATATATATATATATATATATATACATATATATAAAATTGTATTGATGTTTTCGACCAGGTTATATTTATATATGGTGTTGTTATTCTTTTTGGGGTTTTGACCAATGTTGGTGAAAAAATCTTAGTTTCTGCCGATATTTCGAGAATCTTTATTTTCTCTTCTTCTGGGCTGTAAAAATACAGGTAATGCTTTATAATATTGCACATTGTTATTAAACTAGAGTGTAACAGGGGGTGTTTATGTTATTATTACTTACCAAGACTAAAGATACTTAAAAACTATTACACATAACTATTGCACTTAGGACTAGGGTTATAGTAACCTCCCTTGTTTTGTTTACACTGCAGGCTTACATCCTTATGTTTTGGATATCTTTTGTATCTTGTCTTTTGTTTGTTGAACTATATTATAATTATTATACTGCAGTTGTTATATTATGTTAGAACTATTGTTATGTGTTTTTATTATTGTTATATTTTATTATAGCTATTTTCATGTTGTATGCAAATTATTGTGTTATTGTTATGTTATTATGTTACAGCTGTTATATTTTGTTAAAGCTATCTTTACGTTGTGTTAAAACTATTGTGTTATTGCCACTTATATTATGTTACAACAGTTATTGTTATGTACTGTTACAATTATTGTTATATTATATTAAAGTTATTCTTATGTTGTACCTAAGGTACTATTTTATTGTTATATTTATTATGTTACAACAGCTATTTATGTGTGTTATTACAATTATTTTTCTGTAATCGTTAAATAATGGTAACATTACTAAACTGAAATGAGTGAAGAAAAATGAATTGCCTTTTTAATTAGTAATAAGTGTAAATTAAAAAATAATTTGACGTTGGAAATTAAATGCTTTTAAATGTTCTTAACATTGTAAGAATTTATTTTAACAAAATAAATTGAAATGTGAATGAATTATTGGTGGAAATAATCAACATATTTTAAAATTTAAATATAATAATAATTACCTTCATTGTTTATAACCTGCACTTGTTTATAACTGCACTACTTCACAATCATCACTAGTTGTTTTATAACTATGCTTATAACCTTTCACAACCATGCTTATAACCTACCAACAACATACCATAATCTTCACAACATCCTAATTTTGTTCATAATCTGTATAGATCTGATCATGTATTACACGATTACAGAAAAAATTTAATATTACACTCGTGACGAAAGTAGAATTTACAACTCTCGTGAAATTACCAGACTCGCTTCGCTCGTGTGGGTAAACGTTTCACTCGAGTTGTAAAATGATCTACTTTCGTCACTTGTATAATAAATAACTATTTTATATTTCATTAAAGTTATTCTTATGTTGTACTACTACTGTATCATCAATAAGAAAATATAACATAATAGCTATAACACAACATGAAGGTGGCTTCGATAAAATATATACTAACTAGTATATATTTTATCGAAGCCACCCTCATGTTATATTAAAGCTACTATGTTATTGTTATTTTACTATGTTACAACTGTTTTCGTTGTGTGTTACCATATTTATATATATATATATATATACACGTTTATAATAATAAGGACATGAGTATTATATATATTCTGGTGTTATGGGGTCCCCAAGTGTTATGTATGTGAATATAGTGTGAGTGTGAATATTGTATAGTGTTGAGGTGTGTTTATGGTATTATGTTGCAGTATATGCTGCTGAGTTTGTCAATGTCTGTCTTTTTGTTACGTGTGATATTGTGTTGGGCTATGTATGGCATCTCTTTAAACATTCTTTTAGTTTTGTTGGGTTCTGAGTCTAGTATTTGTGTTTCGTTATGTATGAAGTGGTGGTCATTGTTGATGCTGTGTTGGACTAATGCACTGTTCGCCTTGTATATTTTTATGTCAGATTTGTGACCTGGTATCCTGTTGGTGATATACTGGCTGGTTTCTCCTATGTATATTCTGTCACAGTTTTTGCAGGGCATTTTGTAGATAACATTGCTCTTGTTATTTGGGGATATTTTTGATTTGAGTTTTGAGTATATTACTTATGCACAGTTTTTTTATTTTTGAAGCTAATTTTTATGTTATTGTTAGTCAATACATTTGCTAATTGCTGTTAATGAGTTTATTTGGGTAATTGTTGTTTCTGAGTATGTTTTATATTAGCAGATTTCCCTTAAGGGAAATCAGCTATTGAGGTCGTACTCATGACGCGATTTTTGAAAAATTTCTTCAAATGTCCATCGATCCTACCCAGGAGATGACGAAAATGAGGTCCGTTCAAAATTATATATATATATATATATATCTATCTATATATATATATATTTGTCTGTTAACGCTCTAGCGGTCGCAATTTTTGTTTAATCGTTACCAAACTTCATATTTAAGCGTTTTGCGTAAAAAGAGAGATCAAGTTCGTTAATGGCTGAAATCGGACCAGTGGGAGGGGGGTTTTAGAGGGGGGATTTTTGAAAATTCAAAATATCTCCGTTACTATACGTCGGATCGAAAAATATTATAGAATCAATCTTATTGTAAATTAAATTTACTATAAATATTGTTATATACATTTATTCTCTATCTTGAACATTAACTGAGATATTTGCATTTGTATTCTGCATGTGCTCGGCAGCAGTGGCTATGTTCGGACTTTCCGCCGTGAGCTCTGGCGGCCGTTTTTGTAATTATTCGTCCCTCTCGTGAATAGGTTTAGAGGTTACTTAATACTACAGCTGTTATTAGGCAGATTTCTCTATTGTAAAACTTTACGTGGGAAATCTGCTTAGTTTACGCAGCCCCTGCGTGACGGACTTTTATATATATATATATATATATATATATATATATATATATATATATATATATATAGATATGAGTATCCTCCGAAAGCTAGTTCGCCCGTTTCCGTAACAGTTCGGCTCTCGTGAAATTGGTTTAGAGACTCGTTACTACTACTGTCAGGTACTAGTATGTATATATCTCTATTGTCTCTATTGAAATCTGCTTAGTTTACGCAGCCCCTGCGTGACGGACTTTTTTCCTTTTGATAAACCATTAGACCCGTTGTTTGATCCTGAATCACTCACTGCATTCTTGCAGACAACTTGATAACATGTGCACCACGTCAGTTGCAGCTGTGTCATTTCTCTTCTTGCAGAATTATAGCCCGACCTAGATCGGCAAACACGCGACTAGAATAGCTGGCTTGGGAGTTTTAGCAGAAAGCAGGCTTCTTTAATGAATTCGAGATAGAAATCTGATCCTCTTTGGAGCCAGGTTAGTCAGACCTCGCTGGAAATGGTTGGCGCGTCCTGGCACGCACTATCACCTCAACCTACAATCTCGCACGCAGAATCTACTTCATTACTGAGCGACAGTCAACACCAAAGAACATATTTGTTATGGGCAGAAATCACAGCAGGAAGTTGGCTGAATTAGAAAATATCTCGGTTATTACAAGTGGTGTCGAAAAATTGTATATAACCAATCTTGTTGAAATACTGATGCTCTATGGATTTTTTCTTGACTCAAATATTAATTGAGAGTTACTCGTACTTTCTGGTTTTCAGTCAGAATATGTGGTGAGATGAAATCACTAGATTGTCATAGCAGTAGGTGGGAAATCTGCTTAGTTTACGCAGCCCCTGCGTGACGGACTTTTCTTTAGATAATGGCGTCGTGACTACCACCTCAATAGCAGATTTCCCGCGAGTGGATCCAGCAGCTTCGGGTTTCATTCAATCACTAACACTTTTTAGAACTGTAACATGTCCGATCCTCCCAAAATAACGATGAGCACACGACTGAATGTGAATGGTAAAGAAAGGAGAGAAGTAAATGATTATTATGTTTACATGAATATTTGATACCTGAATTAAGGTTAGTTTAGTTGTGCGCGAAGAGCATTCGAATGAGAAACATATTTATCTTGAGTAATGTATATTTAGGGGAGGCGTGGAATATAATTAGTGAATATATTGGCCGATAGATGCCGCTGACTTACAGCTACAAGGGAACGCTTTCAGCCCATAGAGATACCCATAGATCAGCCAACATGCCTCTCTCCGGCAGTGGAACATTCCAACACACTGTGCTCATGATGACGCACATCGCCACTCCAATTCGGTTCCTAGTCTATACTCCAATTCTGTTCCTAGTCTATACTCCAATTCTGTTCCTAGTCTATACTCCAATTCTGTTCCTAGTCTATACTCCAATTCTGTTCCTAGTCTATACTCCAATTCTGTTCCTAGTCTATACTCCAATTCTGTTCCTAGTCTATACTCCAATTCTGTTCCTAGTCTATACTCCAATTCTGTTCCTAGTCTATACTTCAATTGTGTTCCTAGTCTATACTCCAATTCTGTTCCTAGTCTAAGCCACTTCCCGAAACATTCATTCTGACAAGTACTTTCGTAAATTTCGGTTCGGACGGCGATCTCTAATGATAGATGTGCTCAGCGAAAATTGATACAAAATTCAAGCAGGTGTTACTTCACAAATGTTGTCTGAGAAAAATGTACGCATAATTTCTCGAGTTAAGAAAACAGACTGACATCTATTATGGAAATTAGATAAATATTACGTTATTAAAACTCAAACCTTCCCATAACTAACCATTTTGATGAAACAGCCAATTCGTGGCTTCCAAAATGTTAAAGCTTCATATTGTAAATTTCTTCTGATCTCTAAGAAGGGTGAAAGGCAGGTGAGTCACTGCATTTCTATATGGTCTGGAAGGGTTAATATTTGGGCCTGAGACAAAATGAGATTACTCCTTAATTTCCCTAGTGTGTTGAAATAAACGGCTGTAGCATTATATATATAAGCAGGGAATAATAACGTAATATGTAAAAATGGTGACGTATAAGGAAGGGATATAGGAATTTGAGACAGGTATGGCCGAGAGAGAGTATAATGTTACAGAGGGGTGACAAATTGGTTTGTAAGGCTGACTATACTGGTGCTAGAATGATGGCCCTGTGTAGGAGGGGAGGTGGGAAGGTAGGCTATGGAGAAGGAAGGTTATGTAGAGGTTCAGTGGGAGTGACTGCTCATCGCCAAATGACCACCGACCCACGCCCCCATACCCCAAGGTACTTGCACTATTATCAATATTAGCTGAGGTCACAGCCATCGCCTCACGGCTTTTTCCAGCATTTCTAGCATCCTATATCTACTTGCACTCAAAGCATTATTCCAAAATGGTCAGATCTAGAAAGATCGATTGGCAAGGAAGTCAGTAGCTAAGGAGGAATGGCACTTGATAAGAAAATAGCCACTGCTATCACTTCACTTTACACTGCTGTAGGCCATTGTCTCTTGTCGAGGGGAATATGGATGAGTGCTACTGGAAAGGGCTAGCACTTCTGGATTAGGATGATTCGATAGCGTCCTGTGGAATTTTCTTAATTTTAAGGGAATTAGGTCCTTTACAAATTGGATATTAAGATCTTTATGGAGGGTGTGGTTTGTAACATAATAAGTTTTTAAGGTTTTGCTGTAGCCCACACTTCTATTCCGTATGTCCATATTGGATTTAGCAGTAACTTGAATATTGTTAGTTTGTTCTCGGTAGACAAGTGAGATCTTCTATTTAGCAGTCTTTAAAGTTGTCCGAATCGTCTGTTTAGTTCCTGTCTTTTAATTATTGTGTGGTATTTCCAAGTAAGTCTGGTGTCCAAATGTAGTCCAAGGTAGCGTACACAATCTGCTGGTGGTAAAGGAATATTGTTGAAATGAACACAAGGACAGGAACTTCGCCGGAGGGAAAAAGTGATATGGTGAGATTTGCTTTCGTTAATCTTTATGCGCCAAGCATTACACCATTTTTCGATCGCGGTTAAGTGGAGTTGGAGATTCTTCGAAGCAGTAATAGGATTAAAGGATAGGATGAAAGATTTGTTGTGTCTTCTGCATAGGTAGCTAGGAGTGTTGATGGGGATGTAGGTATATCTACAACGGAAAGCGTCTGAATTGTAAACAAAAAGGACAGCCAACATTGTAGCGATGAATAGATAGAATTATTCTAAAAAGGAAACAAGAACACTTTATGAAATTTATCTGAATATAAAATGTTAATTTTATTGAAAACTATTTACAATAGCTAGTGGAGTAATTTGAGATGAATCAGAAAAACTTCTATCTCTATCATTCAGATTTTAGTAATTCAAGAACAAAAAAATGGGGGGCGGGTTTACAGAACGTATTTGTTTGTATCTCGTATAATATAGATTTGTTGAACACAATATTTGGTATTTAACCTTGTAATGAAGTGGTTCATGATATAACAACTTATTATTAATATTAATTCCTCCCCTCTAAACCCCCACCCCCACCCTTTGTCCGATTTAACAAACTTGATCTTTATTTTTACATAAAACGACTAAATATCGAGTTTCGTAACGATTAAACAATAATTGCGACCGCTTTAAACTGACTACTAACCCATTATGCCCAAGTGATTTTACTACTGAATAGACTTACACCCATCTCTTACATGACTGTACACTGCTTACAAACGAAAGGCACATTTTACAAGAAACAGTAATGAAAATAACAAACCGATGGCCTGTTGACGATAGAATAGAAGTGTAGTAAAGCACTGAGGAAATTTGCAGAAGTGTTCTACCAGAAAATAAATCATTGGAATAGCTATTATGGATAAATTAATAATATACTATTATTAAAAATTCCATTTTACTTTTCATCATTTAATGTTTTCTTCAATAATATTTTAATTTATATATCGGAGTTAAGATTATTTAGTTATATTTATATCTTTAAAAAACATTGTATATATTGTTTAAAATTTGTAATTAATCTAGAAATACATGCAATGTACTATATTGTACTGGACATGTAGCAAATAAACTTCCTCACATCCAGGAAATAAATAATAAATTTTATATATATGCAGTTTTTAATGGGACTCATTTTCGTCATCTCCTGGGTAAGATCAATGGAGATTTGAAGAAAAATTTCGAAAATCGCGTCATGAGTACGACTTCAATGTCTGATTTTGAATGTGAACATATTAGAGTAGGTAAAGTGACTACTTTTCTTGGTTTAGTCATTGGAATAGAAGGTGTCCCACAAGGAAGCACTTTAGGCCAACTCTTATTCCAGACAGCTGTTGTCTACAATAAAGGGATTTATATACAACACAATTACATGGGATGATTATAAATATCTATGGAATGCCTGGCTGAGATGAGTGACTAGATGCTGCTTGCCGGAAAGGCATTGTAATATAGAAGAGGCAGGGGCAGAGGCAGTTATTAATCTTGCCGAGGGGAAATATGTATTCATGAATATATAAAGGAAGGTAGTTGGTATTTGTAATTTGAAACAGACTAATTGGCAGAGAGCGTGTGACATGGAATGGCTAACGAGAGTAGGAACAATAGGCTGTGACTAGGACAAGCCATTTATCAATATGACAGCACCATCCATCATAGGGCTATAGCTATGCCTCTCTCCCTTCCTTACTAGCAGCCACATAACAACCATCTCTATATGTATGCGAGGTGTGTGTGTGTGTGTGTGTGTGTGTGTGTGTGTGTGTGTGTGTGTGTGTGTATATATATATATATATATATATATATATATATATATATATAATTGGTGTTGTTTTTTGGAGTTTTCGTCAGTGCTGGTGAAAAAATCTTAGTTTATTCTAATATTTCCAGAATATTTATTTTCTCTTGTTCAGGGCTAAAAAGTGCAGATACTACTTTATATATATATATATATATATATATATATATATATATATATATATATATTGCACATTGTTATTAGAGTGTAAGAGATAGCGTTTGTGTTAATACTACTTAGCAAGACTAAAGTTACTTCAACATAACTGTTGCACTATTGTACAATAGTTTGCAAGTATCTTTAGTCTTAGTAAGTAGTATTAACACAAACACTATCTGTTACACTCTAATAACTATGTGCAATATATATATGTAAAGTAGTACCTGTACTTTTTAGCCCTGAAGAAGGGAAAATAAATATTCTCGAAATATTGGAATAAAATAAAGATTTTTTTTTCACCAGCACAGTACAAAACTCAAAAAAACAACAACACCATATATATATATATATATATATATATATATATATATATATATATAGTGTTTACTTCAGATAAGGGACATAATAAGATGTTTACCACTAATTACAGAATTAAGCATGCATTTACTCCTAATAAAAGAGCTTTTAAGGCCTCTAAGTCTTATTACAGCGCTAGGATCGCCTTTACTACTGATTAGGGAGTTAGGAATAAGTTTACTTCTGATAAGAGGGAACCTATGCCTCTTATCAGAAGTAAATAGATGTTTACTACTGATAAGAGAATTAGTATGATGTTTACTATTGAAAAGAGACTTAGGAATATGTTTATCACTGATAAGAACCTTTGGAATGATTACCAATGATAAGAGAATTAAGAATATATTTGTTACTGATAAGGGGCTTTGGAATGTTTACTAATTATTAGACGCTTGGAATAATGTTTACTGCTGATGGGAGATTTAGGAATAAGTTTACTATTAATAAGAGACTTAGGAATATGATTGCAGGCGATGAGGGACGTAGTTAGATGTTTACTACTGGTAAGAAACATAGGAATGTTTACCACTGATATGAGATGTAGGATTTAGTTAAAGCTATGAGAGTTAGGAATAAGTTCACTACTGATAAGAGGCACAGGTAGGTGTTTAATACTGATAAGGAACTTAGGAATATGATTACTATTGATAAGAGACTTAGGAATATGATTGCAGGCGATGAGTGACGTAGACAGATGTTTACTACTGGTAACAAACATAGGAATGTTTACCACTGATATGAGATGTAGGATTTAGTTAAAGCTATGAGAATTAGGAATAAGTTCACTACTGATAAGAGGCATAGGTAGGTGGTTAATACTGATAAGGAACTTAAGAATGTGTTTACTATTGATAAGAGACTTAGGAATATGATTGCAGGAGAGAAGAGACGTAGACAGATGTTTACTACTAGTAAAAAACATAGGAATGTTTACCACTGATATGAGACGTAGGATTTAGTTAAAGCTATGAGAGTTAGGAATAAGTATACTTCTGATAAGAGGAATCGGATCATGTTTACTTTTTATAACAGACTTAGGAATATGTTTACTATAGATAAGTGACTTAGGAATATGTTTACTACTGATAACAGAGTTGGAAAGATGGTTACTTCTAATAAGAGATTTAATACAACACGGGCATGAATACACATCGCTCTTCAAGTTATTAGAGAGTTCGGTAGATGAGCTAGTAGTGGGGACTGCTCTAAATCGGCGGGGGGCAGGTTGTAGTGAGCATGTGCGGGGGAACAGGTTCCAGGCCTTGCCCATCTTGCGCAACGGGATTGGCGCAAAAACTAAACCATTAGATCTAGTTTTAGGAGCTGTTTGCCTTCAATCCATCCCTCTCCAGCCATAGACCGACATGCACTTTCCTCTTCGTCCGATGCACCGAACAGCCTGCACCATGCAGCTATCGTCAGGTGCGGATATCTCAGCAATGTCCTGCGTCAAGTTAATCTCAGAACATTGCAAAGATTTGGAAAGCAAGTTGAGATCTGCATTAGTTTGGGCAAATCAGCTCAATTACTGAATACGGTCAAAAGTGTAAGTTCAATGAGAACAATATTTGTTATTTAGGCTTCAAATAAAGTGCTCCATAATATAACAGCTTATTGTTGATATGGCACGAGTAGGAGTGGGGGTTTAATGAAAACTAAAAAACGCAAATATCTCGTATGTACATAACAACATTACATTTGCAATATGATTGGTTCTATAACATTTTTCGGTCCGACGCATAATAACGGAGATATTAAGAATTTTGGAAATTCCTCCCCTCTAACCCACCCCCCTCCCCCTTCCAATTTCAGCCGTTAACGAACTCGATCTTCATTTTACATAAAACACTTATATATCGAGTTTCGTAACGATTGAACATAAATCGGTACCGCTAGAGCGGTAACAGACAGACACACACACACACACACACACACACACACACACACATATATATATATATATAATTTTGAAAGGACCTAATTTTCGTCATCTCCTAGGTAGGATCGATGGGCAATTTAAGAAATATTTCATATTTCTCACATGAGTACATGCTCAATAGCTGATTTTCGTTAAGCTGTTAAAACATGATATGGTTTACAGGTCACCCAGAATGCATTGTCACTATGTTTTACTTGCTTTAGTTCATGCAACATAATTTACTTAGATGCACATTACAATTAATTCAGGCATTGATAGTCTCAGCAACCTTAACCTTTTATTGAGGTTGTACTCATGACGGAATTTTCGATATTTTTCTTCAAATGTCCATCGATCCTACCTAGTAGATGACGAAAATAAGGTCCGTTCAAAACTGTATGTATATATATATATATATATATATATATATATATATATATATATATATATATATATTTGTCTCTAGCGGTCGCAATTTTTGTTTGATCATTACCAAACTCGATATTTAGTCGTTTTATGTAAAAAGAAAGATCAAGTTCGTTAATGGCTGAAATCGGACCAGTGGGAGGGGGGGTTTATAGGGGAGGATTTTCTAAAATTTGAAATATTTCCGTTACTATACGTCGGATCGAAAAAATGTATAGAATTAATCTTATTGCAAATTGAATTTACTATAAATATTGTTATACACATTTATTCTCTATCTTGCATATTAACCGAGATATTTGCAGTTTTATGAAATCGGGGCGGCTAACGGATGAGAGTGTTTCCCGCCAAAAGCTAGGTCGGCCGTTTTCTTAACTCTTCGGCTCTCGTGAAATTTCTCTATTGTAAAACTACACGCGGGAAATCTGCATAGTTTACGCAGCCCCTGCGTGACGGACTTTTTCTGTTTTGGTCGGTTCTAATAAATATCAAAGTTTCTAATACTTGTCGAGCTTTTGCTAAAATCAGCCAAAATATTTCTATGAACGAGCGATTTGACGAAAATGTTTTTGGAGCAGTCCATTATACAAATACAGTAGTTCCACATGATGGTATTTTCGATTTCTAAACAAAACTCCGATGGCTAGAAATAAGGCTGGTTTACTGAACGCTGAAAACAATTACAAAGGCTGATCGTTTAATATTTGAGATTCACACAATTGTATAGAAAAACAATTTGTATTGTAGAATATGAATATTTAAACCGGATTACTTCTATAGCATTTTCGGAGGTATAATTACTGTACCAGATGCATGCACATGCAAATACTCCGTGGGCTTACGTCGTCGATTAAGATTTTTAATAAGCTTTGAATCAAAAAATGTAAATTTTAACCATACCAGACTCAATATTTAGCCGGGGGGGGGGGGGTTCAAAGGGGAGTGATGAATCTTCGTTATTATGATTTGGATCGAAACAAATTGTAGATGCAATCTTGTTGAAATTTTGATTCTCTACAATTGTTCTATACATTATTCGTAAATCAAAAAGTCCGTCACGCAGGGGTTGCGTAAACTAAGCAGATTTCCCACTTGAAGTTTTACAATAGAGAAATTTCACGAGAGCCAAGCAGTCAAGGAAACGGCCTAACTAGCTTTTGGCGGGAAAGTAACTCGTCCGTTAGGCGCCCAGATTTAATAAAAATGCTAATATCTCGGTTAATATTCAAGATAGAGAAAAAATATATATATAACAATATTTATAGGAAATGTAATTTGCAATAAGATTGATTCTGTAACAATTTTCGATCCGACGTATAGTAACGGAGATATTTCGAAAATCCTCCCGTCTAAACCCCCCTCTCACTCTTTCTCTTTACTCACTGATCTTTCTTTTTACATAAAACGACTAAATACCGAGTTTGATAACGATTAAAGAAAAATTGCGACCGCTAGAGCGGTAACAGACAAATATATATATATACATACATACAGTTTTGAACGGACCTCATTTTCGTCATCTACTACGTAGGATCGTTGGACATTTGAAGAAAAATTTAGAAAATTCCGTCATGAGTACAACCTCAATAGCTGATTTCCCTTAAGGGAAATCTGCTAAAATAAGGCAAGTTGTATTCTTGTTTTCAGCATAGCCCACTTCTACTTGTCGGAATTTGTCTTAGAAATAGGGAATAAATGGCGTGATGAGAGATCCAGTGTGTCATCTAGTAATCTGCTTAGTGTACGCAGGCCCTGCGTTCTGGGCTTTGTTTTCTTGCCTCAACCACGATAGGAGTTATTACTGCAGGTATCCTTGAGCCAGCCCCACTCCATTCGCACATTGGCAGGCTTCCTTATGCTATGATAATCTATGACACAAGTGACAGCCAATGTAAGTAGACATTTATTTATTTTTCGCCGTGGGTTTTGAAATTCATGGTAACTACTCGGGCATAAATAATGCACTAGGGCGCTATCATGGGCAAGTGGCCGTAAACAGTACTAGTTTATGTATCTTGTATAATGTAACCTTATTAATGCATAACCTGTTTTTAATATATACCGAATTACGGCAATATAAAGGGCCATTTAAAAACCAAATTAGTGCGGGCAAGTTTTATCTGGTGTATAACAAACTGCGGGACTATTTGAGCTGATACTATGCAGTTGGCGGCTGGGTGTCCTTGATGATGCACCTGCATATAGTTGCATCTAACCATCATCATCATCAACTCTCCCACTCATTGGTCACCTGTTGCTCTAATCCCTTCCTTGCTGTAATTCAGCCAAGAGAATCTATCTTAGGCTCAGGACCTTGGATGGAGCAATATATACACAAGAATATATATTTCAATTGGAGAGGGGTTTATAGGTTAGACATGTCAGTTAAAGCGTCGGCCTTAAACTCAGTATTGTTAGCAGATTTCCCTTAAGGGAAATCAGCTATTGAGGTCGTTCTCGTGACACCATTTTCAAAACAAATTCTCAAATGTCCATCGATCCTACCCAGGACATGACGAAAATGAGGTCCGTTCAAAACTATCTATATATATATATATCTATCTATATATATATAGACATATATATATATATATTTGTCAGTTAACACTCTAGCGGTCGCAATTTTTGTTTAATCGTCACCAAAATCGGTATTTAATCGTTTCATGTAAAAAGGAAGATCAAGTTCGTTAACGGCTGAAATCGGACCAGGGGAGGGGGGGGTTTAGAGGGGGGGATTTTCAAAAATTCAAATATCTTCGTTATTATGCGTCGGATCGAAATATTGTATAAAATCAATCTTATTGCGAATTTTATTTTCAATAAATATTGTTCTATTCATTTATTCTTTATCTTGAATATTAACCGAGATATTTGCATTTGTATTCTGCGTGATACTGGTCACCAGTAGGCTATGTTCGGAACTTTCCGGCGAGAGCTCTGGCGGCCGTTTCTATATTCGCCCCTCGTGAATAGGTTTCGAGGTTAGGTTAACTGTTTTTTGGGGCTAAAAACTACTGGGTTATTACGCCCTAAATAATGTTTTAGGTTTAGAGGTTTCTTACTACTACAGTTGTTATTAGGCAGATTTCTCTATTGTAAAACTTCTCGTGGGAAATCTGCTTAGTTTACGCAGCCCCTGCGTGACGGACTTTTTTTTCTTTCCGATAGGATGTTGGCAGACCTGATTTTTCTTAATTTCAGGCGCATCCCGCCGGGAGTCTGTTAAAATTGACTGAAAGATTTCTTATTACAGTTTGTATTTATTAACTTAATATCCCTGGTGATGTTGTGTTAGCAGTATGTAGATTTATCTATTGTTAAGCCCCTGCGTGACTTACTTCTTCACTTTCAGAAAACAACCACTCCTACTGCTGTCATATTAACAACAAACTGATATATCATAAACCATATTGCCTTTATTATGCGAGATAAATGAGAATTCGTTGTGTGATAGCGTGAGTTAAAGCGTAGGTCTTGAATTCCTTGAAGGATTGGGTTAACTCATGAAATAAAATCTTTGGCCACGCCTTAGCTAGAAAAGGGTGGTAACCTGTAGACAGCCCTTCCCAATTGGCTATGGCAAGGAGCTGCCTAAACTAAGCAGATTTTCCTCGTGAAGATTAATAATAGATAAACCTAGATACTGCTAACACACCACCGTGAATATTAAGTGAATAAATACAAACGGTAACAAGAACTCTTTCCCCTTCCGGCGGGAAGTGTCTCAAATGTAAACAAACTGGTCTGCCAACGGCTCACCGAAAAGAAAAACAGTAATTGAAACACATTAGTATATAACATATTCATTTTATTGAAAACCATTTACTATATTCAGTACTTATATTTATAATGAATCAGATTATTTTATTTTTTCAATCAATCAAATTTCAGTAGCCCAAAAAGACAGGGAAGGGAGGTCACCACAACATATTTGTATCTATCTCGTATAATGAAGGTCTCCTGAAAACAATATTGAAAAAAAAATAATATGATTAATTATAAAGTATAGCTGAGTTCATAAGACATGAGACAGTGGCTAGGATGCGCAGTAGCAAAGAAGGCTATTGCGCATGCTCCCGTTATCAGTCTGTTAACGACTCTCGTGAGCTACAGATATGTATGGGCGTCCTGAAAACATTAGCCCTCAGTGTGTATGTAATGTAGCTTGAAGCTAAAATCTAACCCTATCTTGGTTATGTAGGAAGAAATGTCGATATAAATCCCTGCAAGGTCTTGCTCTAACCTCAAGCTAATAGGTTGCAACAATTATTTTTGTTTTTAAAAAAAGAAATCGGTTTTCGATACTTGAATTTTAATATCGAAATACCGATATATCGGGTGGGGGGGGGAATATCAAGTATTATTTACATATTTTTTGGGAACTATTGATATTTTGTCACCATCCCTAGTGTACCTGTCAATAAGTCGCCATTTAAATTTAAATTGACAGTGATAGTGACATACATTCAAGCGGCGATGATAATGATGAGCCCTTAAGCGGCATTGAGGAGATGGGGTTGTCATTTGACCAATTTTAAAGCAATTATATATATAAGTTAACTTGTTATATTTTATTTAACTTCTATTAATTTAGGTGGTAAATAAGTTATTTTGATATTTTTTGAAATGTAATTTTTGTAAGAAAATTATATGTAGGTTTTTTAAAAGGTATTTGTAAGTTTTAAGTATCACAAATCATTGTGTAATTTATAAAAAAAAAAAAATGATCTTTACATTTTTAAAAATATATCTTTAAGTATTAAAAATAATTATCTGTAAGCTTATAAATTATATTTAAGTTTCTAAACAAATATCCATAAGTTTTAAGTATAAATAATTTTCTGCAAGTTTAAAAAAAAAAATTAAATAATAATGTCAAAATATTATTTATGTAAACTATGCAAGTATATGCAATTCCACTAACTTTCTATTATCACTAATCAATAATAAATTACGTTTTTTGTGCATTAAATAAATTATTATTTTATTTTTTTATTCATGTTTGATTTTTAATAATGTTTAATCAATGCTGCTTCTCATTTTCTGCACTATATTTTTATATAAATTAGGAAAAGTAGAACATATACTAGAGAAAGGTTAGACTGCAGGTACTCAGTATCGATACTTAAAGGACTGGAGCAAGTGTACGGCATGCTGGCAAATATGTTCAGCTTGGGTAGTACACGTCCTCTCATCCCCACCAAGCCTACCACCCATCCCACCCCCATGCGCCGACTGTCTCATGTCTCATGAACTCAACTATACAGTACTAGACATAGTAAATAGTTTTCAAAAAAATGAATGTTATTTTTTGATATACACTCCATCGCAAAAAAAACCGGACACTTCATTTTTGTCGTATTAAAAGCTAATTTTCAGCAATTTTCTTTATGTGGAATATTCTAGTTATTACAGAGAATTTAGAGTCTAAGTCCATTGAACTAATCCCTTCAGGATTAGTAAACAATTAGATAAAACTTAGATTAGATTTATTTGTCGTCTGAAGTTGATCTATTCTAAACTGTAAGTAGTTTTTCGCATATTTAAACATCTTTAATTATTAACCAAGCATTTTCTTTAATTAATGTTTTATTTTTATTTCGGTCCAGAATAATGGGTCTTTCAAACTTAGATGGAAGGCCGGAGCTTACGTTACATTGCCGAAACGCTTGGGGTAGCGAAGTCTACCATTCACTGTAATAAAAATGAAGAATACTTTTTTTTTTAAAATGTGTTAATTTATCTTTTTATTTTTTTTTTTATTTTGCATTTTTGTGTAAATAATCAATAAAAATTATTCACTTTTGGTAGATATTGTTTAAATAACCTATAGATTAATCAATTATTTTAATTAAAAAGATTAATATACATATATATTAATTATTTAACAAAATTATAAGACTAAATCTAAGTGTCCGGTTTTTTTTGCGGTTGAGTGTATATCAGTATTTGTTTTTTTTCGGTGAGAGGTTGGCAGACCTATTTGATTACATTCCATACGCTTCCCGTCCTGAAATTATTACAATTTACTGAAAGATTTCTTTTGACAGTTTGTATTCATGCAATTAATGTTCACGGTGGTGTTGTGTGTTTCTAGTATATAGATTTTTAGCAGATTTCCCTTAAGGGAAATCAGCTATTGAGGTAGTACTCATGACGCGAGTTTTGAAAATTTTCCTCAAATGTCCATCGATCCTACCCAGTACAGGTCGAAAATCAGGTCCGTTCAAAATTATTTATATATATTGTCTAGCGGTCGCAATTTTTGTATTGATCGTTACCAAATTTCATATTTAAGCGTTTTACGTAAAAAGAAAGATCAAGTTCGTTAATGGCTGAAATCGGACCAGTGGGAGGGGGGTTTAGAGGGAGAATTTTTGAAAATTCGAAATATCTCCGTTATTATGCGTTGGATCGAAACGTTGTTTAGAATCAATCTTATTGCAAATTTAATTTACTATAAATATAGTTATATACATTTATTCTGTATCTTGAATATTAACCGAGATATTTGCATTTGTATGCATGTGTGTGGTCGGCAGGAGTCGGCTATGTTCGGGACTCTGTTCGGCCGTTTCGGTAACTATTCGTCCCTCGTGAATAGGTTTAGAGATTCCCTACTACCACTGTTGTTATTAGGCGGATTTCTCTATTGTAAAACTTCACGTGGGAAACCTGTTCAGTTTTCGCATCCCCTGCGTGACGGACTTTTTATTTGTTAAGCCATCACGACTCGACCCCGGAAGACATAGAGCGTCCGTCTAATGTAATCTCCGGTTGGATATTATTTTTAAAGCTGCAATATAACAAGGGGTCGTGTATAATATGTTAGCATGAATTAGATATTAGCAACGAGGTAGGAAATAAATAAGTAGAGAACCTGTTGATTGTATCTCGCTGGGCTGAGTGCCGTCCTTGGAGGGATCAGCTGGACTCACTGTGCCAAGGTTGCCACACAATCTGCAGCCAACAGCTTTAACAACCATCCATAGCTTATATATATATATACTAGCTCAGATACCCGGCTTCGCCCGGGAATTCATTTGAGGCTGAATGAAGATGGTATGTTTTTGGCAATGCTTTACTTTCCACAATATTTTTTTTATTTCCCTGTCCCAGTGTTTAGAAATTATTACCGCCTCGATACTTGTGGCGAAAATTTGTTTAATAAATAATAAAATTATTTTTTTATGAAAGAACCTTCACTGTCCTCCCATATTGTCATATTTCCAATTTCCTGTGCATTAAGTGCATAGATTTGACAATTAGATTTTTTAACGTTTATAACTCCATATCATACTAATATATACATAGGTATACGACAAAAGTGTATATAAACAAAAGTCAAATTACTAAAAATAACAAAATTAACAACCTTTTTTGTTAATGTGCCAATCAATTTGCCGTAAACCTCCAATAGGAAACGAAATATCATCTAATTATTAATTTCAGGCCACCCTATATGAACCCACCACTCTTGCCCGTCCCTAGAAATGTTAGTATGGTCTATATATAAGGAAGGCGTTAGTGCTCAATACCACATAATGCGAGAGTATTTATTTAATTATGATCGGTTCGAGTCTTTTGAGTGCCAAATAAAATTGTATGACATCGACCGGCAATAATTTATTTTTTTTTTTTTTTAGCGTATAATCGCCCGTTATACTTGGTGTATACGATGATATTGTAATGAAGGGTAAATAAAAAAAAAAATTCTCTCTAATAACAAACAATAACAACATAAACACCTTTAGTTATAGTGGAATATTTTTGAGCAGCGAAAATGCCAATAGGAAACGAAATATCACTATTAAAATTAATTTCAGGCACATCCTTAATAACCCCCCAGCTCCTGCCCGTTCCCTAGAAATGAAAGTATGGCTTATTATAAAGGAAGATCGTGTAGTTATTAATTCACATAGCGAGTTTTGGTTTTAGTTTCAGGATTGCGAGTTATCTTAGTGCCAAATAGAAATTGTGAACTTCCCGCTATAGTTTGTTATGCGTATAACTCACTTTATACTTCCCGAGTATAATCCCGCAAAAATGCATATAACAATAAGTTACATCTAAACTTACAAAATAAACAACATTTTGTTATGTGCATATTTGCTGAAAAAGTCAATAAGCCTAAGACGAAATATCGCGCTATTTCTCAATTTTCAGGCCTCCCTTAATAACCCCCACTTCCTGTTCGTCTTAGAACAAATAATTCATAAATATAGCTTAAATGTCTAAGTTGGAGGATAGTAGTTAAATATAACATACCAAGTTTCTCATAAAATTTTGGTCAGCCGTGTTATAGCGTGAAAAGGTAACAAACAAACTAACAAATAACAAACAAACAAACCAAACAAACAGAATAAAACAAAACAAACAGACAACCAAAGAAACAAAATGCAGTTATGGGTGGTCCTAGGACATAGTGAAACGAAAAGTTTATCGAGAGAAAATTCGCGAAAAAAATCAATGTAACAGACAGAGGTTACAATTTTTATTATATATATATATATATATATATATATATATATATATATATATATATATATATATACTAGATAACCCGGCAAACGTTGTTTTGCCATGTAAATTATTTCAAGTTTCTAGATAAATTCTAGTGTAGACAAAAAGTAAGTTACTTATTATAAGTGTGTATGTGGTATATGCATGAGATAGGCATGGAGCGCTATCAACGATAAGGGAATATAAAAATAACAAACGCCAAACAATATTATTTTTAAGTTATTATAGTTTATTTCTTAAAATTACATATCACATATTAATTACGACAATAACACTAACAAACAACATCAATCTTTTAATGCTATAGCGTGAACAATATTTTTTGTTAGCCCATCTTTAGCGAGCACAAACAAACTGGATGGTTTACCCACTCGAGAGCATGCTACGTACAATTGCATCAAATCTAAGCCACAAATAGACATCGTTTGGCCTTGGGATTTGTTGATTGTCATTGCAAATTGAAATTTTAATCGAAGTACAGTTAAAGACACTATAATTGATCAGTTATCGAGCGGGATGATAATGATTAAATTACTAAAAGGTCTATAAAAAAAATAGGTTTTGGTTATAAAAAAGTAAAAATTTAGGGTTGTATGTATTTTTTAATGCTACATTATAAAAAAATAAAAACAAAAAATAAAAATATATAGTAGCCGATCTCAGACCTACTGAATACGCATATAAAATTTGGTAAAAATCGGTAAAGCCGTTTCGGAGGAGTACGCTAACTATCATTGTGACATGGAAATTTTATATATTATATATATATATATAGGACTCAGGCACGCAGGGGCTGCTCAAACTAAGCAGATTTCCCAGGCAAAGGTCTACAATAGATAAATATAAACACAGGTAACACTACCGCAAATATTAAGTGAATAAATACAAACGGTAATGAGATATCTTTCAGTTAGAAGTTAATAACTCTACAACGGAAAGCGTCTGAATTGAAAAAAACAGGCCAGCCAACCTGAGTTCTAGACCGGAAGGAAAAACCATTAATGAAATATATCTCAATATAACTCAAAAATTTTATTAAAAACTATTTACTATAGCTAATGCTGTAATTTGTAATGTGTGGGTTTACTGAAAGTGGAAAACTATAATATCCAAATATCTCGGTTAATATTCATGATACAGAAAAAAAGTATAAAATAATATTTATAGATCATTTAATTAGCAATAAGATTGGTGCTATACATCGATCCGACGTATAGTAACGGAGATATTTGGAATATCCCCCCCCCCCCACTTGTCCGATTCCAGCCAAATCGGACATTGACCTTTATTTTTGCATAAAACGATTAAATAACAAGTTTGGTAACGATTGAACAAAAATTGTGACCGCTAGAGCTTTAATAGACACACACACAAATATATATATATATATATATATATATATATATATATATATATATAAAATTTTGAACGTACCTCATTTTCGTCATGTTCAAATGTCCGATGGACATTTGAAGAAATTTTTCAAAAATCGCGTCATGAGTACGACCTCAATAGCTGATTTCCCTTAAGGAAAATCTGCTACAACTTACTGCCACTATATACATTAAACACCCCAATTTCCCTTAAGGGTTGGTAAATAAATTGTGGTGGTGACCATAGTTAACAATGACTGAAGCCTGATTCCAGAGTTGACATATTTGACACTGCTTGTCAGGTCGCCTTGTTCCTGTTTTGAAGGGTAATAAGTGGGACTGGGTAATGGGGTGTGTACTAGGGGTGGTTTTCCCCCGTCATTAGGGGTTAGATAGTAGCGATAGTCAGCTCTGGGCCTCCCTCTTGCTCTGTGACAGCTACATCCTCCGGAAGCTGCAGGTAAGCCCTGTCCCGAGAATAAACACCACCTGTTTACAAATACAGCCAGGAATGCTGTATCCCTCCCAAGGTGTCTTCAAACAACATACTTAATTGGCTTCTTATTTTTTTTTTCATTTGGTCAATGTTTATTAAACCAAACCTTTCTTTATTAATTCAATTTAAATCATTTTCTATCTTTTTAAATCTAGTAAAAACACAACAACACCATATATATATATATATATATATATATATATATATATATATATATATATATATATATATATATATATATATATATATATATGGGGCGTTGTTGTTTTTTTTGGAGTTTTGGTCAGTGTTGGTAGAACCTGTAGTTTTTAGCCCTGAAGAAGAGAAAATAAATGTTCTCGAAATATTGGAATAAATTAAGATTTTTCTACCAACGCTGACCAAAACTCCAAACACAACAACACTATATATATATATATATATATATATATATAGTCTGCTAGTATATATATGTCTGTTACCGCTCTAGCGGTCGCAATTTTTATTTGATCGTTACCAAACTCGATATTTAATCGTTTTATGTAAAAAGAAAGATCAAGTTCGCTAACAGCTGAAGTCGGACCAGGGGAGAAATTTAAAAATCGAAATATCTCCGTTACTATAAGTCGGATTGAAAAAGTGTATATAATCAATCTTATTGCAAATTCCTTTACTATAAATAGTGCTATCTACATTTATTCTCTATCTTGAATATTAATCGCGATATTTGCATTTTTCGGCCTTGAGAAACCCCCCACTTCTACTCATGTTACAATACTCTGTAATATAATAAACCACATTATTCGAAGCTTAAATACCAAATATTGTTTCCCAGAGACCTTTATTCTACGAGATAGATGCATATATGTTCTGGGGAATGTGTTATATTCTGACATGTTTCACTTATACTTTATCTTTCCGGTGAGCCGTTGGCAAACCTGTTTGTTTACATTTGAGACGCTTCCCCCCGGCAGGGGAAAGATTTCTTATTACCGTTTGCATTTGTTTACTGAATATTCACGGTGGTGTTGTGTTAGCAGTATGTAGGTTTATCTATTATTGATCTTCACTTGGGAAATCTGCTTAGTTTTTCGCAGTCTCTGCGTGACGGCCTTTTATTGTGTGTGCGGTTGCAGAGAGCGGCAGAAGCATTGAGTGTATCCCTAGCCGCCAGGCCTTAACCACCACTCACCTATCCAACCTCACTATCAGCTTATAGTAGGGAAGTCATATGTAACTCCTTCTAAAACTTGAGGCAACCATCTCATCAAGAGTGTGTAAACAAGTTGTGCTTCCAAATTTTCTGCAACCTGCAGTTCGTAGACACCTTCGCCTA
This sequence comes from Riptortus pedestris, assembly GCA_019009955.1. Lineage (NCBI taxonomy): Eukaryota > Metazoa > Arthropoda > Insecta > Hemiptera > Alydidae > Riptortus > Riptortus pedestris. The sequence continues at coordinate 151,858,568 of CM032231.1, forward strand.
TCCACACCCGACCATCCCGTGATATTACGATTAGCATTTGGCAAGAGTGCAATGTTGATCGTGGCGTCATAACCTTCACAGCTGTTGCTGAGTTAGTGTATCAGCAGTGAGTCATGGGAGCAGCTAGGTAGATTCACTCTCTCTAGCTACTAAATGTCATTGGGGGAAATGTCACCCGCATCCCCCCTCATCTCATTCTATTCACCTTATTCCGCAGGTAATATACAATAGCTTTCAATATAGATTGCTACAATTAGAACAGGAAAGTAGTGTTAAAATAATTATAAATTGTACTAAGGAGTAACATTTTATTCTACCCTAAAATGATATGCATATTTTAATATCAAAGGACGATGTTGGCATCACGAAATTAATATTACAGTTATTTATTTATAATCGTCCACTTCTTGCTACTGAGGCTAATTGGGATGGGTTATCTTCAGGTTACCTCCCTTTTCTAACCAGGGTGGGACTAAGGATGTTATTCAATAAATTCCGTCACTAAATAAATTCCTCTGCCCAGACAGGGAATCGAACTCGCCACTCTAGGTTTGCCATGTGAGATTAAGGTGGACGCCTTAACTCTCATGGCTAACATGAGCCCACTTCAAGCTAACATAAACATCATCCGTCGCACATGGATATCCCAATTTTTGATGACGGGACATGACATTTCTGTCAGAACAAAGGCTTCGTCAATATATACGCACACACACACAGTTTTGAACGGACTTATTCGTCATCCACTAGGTAGGATCGATGAAAGAGAAAATTTTCGATAATTCAGTCATGAGTGACCTCAATTGCTGATTTCCCTTAAGGGAAATCTGCTAAAACATGTCTATGCCATTCTCCTTTTAGCAGATTTCCCTTAAGGGAAATCAGCTATTGAGGTTGTACTCATGACGGAATTTTCGACATTTTTCTTCAAATGTCCATCGATCCTACCTAGTAGATGACGAAAATGAGGTCCGTTCAAAACTGTATATATATATCTATATATATATATATATATATATATATATATATATATATATATATATATCTATATATTTGTGTGTTACCGCTCTAGCGGTCGCAATTTTTGTTTGATCCTTACCAAACTTCATATTTAAGCGTTTTATGTAAAAAGAAAGATTAAGTTCGTGAACGGCTGAAATCGGATCAGTGGGCGGGGGGGTTTAGAGGGGAGGATTTTCGAAAAATCGAAATATCTCCGTTACTATACGTCGGATCAAAAGAGTGTATAGAACCAATCTTATTGCAAATTAAATTTACTATAAATATTGTTCTATACATTAATTCTCTATCTTGAATATTAACAGAGATATTTGCATTTGTATTCTGCGTGTCACCAATAGGCTATGTTCGGAGTTTCCGACGAGAGCTCTGGTGGCCGTTTCTATAACTATCGTCTCTCGTGAATCGGTTTAGAGGTTAGGTTAACTGTTAGAAACTACTGGGTTATTACGCCCTAAATAATGTTTTAGGTTTAGAGGTTTTTACTACTACAGTTGTTATTAGGCAGATTTCAGAAATTGGATGAAACATTTCTTATTTCCGTTTGTATTTATTCACGGTGTTGTGTTAGCAGTATGTATATTTATCTATTACTAAACTTCACGTGGGAAATCTGCTTAGTTTACGCACCCCCTGCGTGACGGACTTTTATGTTCACTTGCCATCTCCTCAGAGACAAGCAAACAGCAAGCTGACGAGGAAAGGCTAGTTGTGCCAGCAAAATTCTGGCTTCGTGAGAAGCTCTTATCAATCTTGCTGATTAGGTTATGTTGGATAGTCAGGTACTAGAGTGAAGGAGCAACAGGTTGTCACCGGCACCACCTTCCTTACCTTGATTGCTTTTACGGGAACCAAGAAATTCCAGGCTATGGGAACAAGCATCCGACATCTTGTAGATGGAACTTGACAATCACACAAATCGGACGGGATTCGGGAAAAGTAAATATGTATGATCCGGCTTATACGTCATCATTATGTTACAGGACGGAAATGTTACATACCCAACGTAAAGGAAAGTATTCTACTACAATTGTTCACACATAAGAGTGGCAGAAGCGTGCATACCTGGTCGTGGTGTAGTATGGCACTGACGGGCTTGCCGCTAGGTCCTATGGCATCTGTCAAATGTCCGTCGACATAGACCCACAGATAGTACATGGCACTAGGTCAGGGAGTATTCATGGCACACAGATGGAGACCGGGCAGAGACTGACTCAAGGATCCCACTCACTCACCGAGGGTTTTCGCAACTTAGCCCGCTGAGTCATAGCTTCAGGAAGGGAGGGCTACGTCACTAGCTAGCAGGTAGAACCGTCCAAGGTGCGTCGACATCTACCCCCTGACTCCTGGCATCTACCCAAACCAGGAAACCCATCCATTACCGTTTACACAAATAGAAAACTTCTCCAAGGCCGATCAGACTATTGTCTTCAATTATTGCTTGATTTAAAATAAGGAAGACAGTCACGATTCGTTTGGTTAATTTATTCAATGTCGGATCCTCCTCCCACATTGTCAGCACATACCCTTCCAGACGAATCAGCAATAGCTACTAGTCTATGACGTAGAGGTTACATTAAAATGAACTCTAAACTCAACTAAAAGTCGTGTCCAGAACTACCAGGAAGGTGTCAAATCGTAAATGTGAGCGACATCAAACGATATGTAAATCCAAATATTGTTATTATTGTTGAAATAATGTCTAGCCAATATTGTTCTACTGAGTTTTCCAAATTAACAGCTGCGTAAACTAAACAGATTTCCCGTTTGCGGGAATAGTACACTACTGTCATCTTACATGCCATCTCTGTTTACAAATAAAGTCCTACAAGTGGGTCATCACACCAAACTGAAAATAACCAAGTAGGAATAAATCGCATAAAATTTGAGTTACTAGAAAATATATAGAATAACGATTGAAGAGCATCAATAGTTTAACAAGATTGTTTCTATAACATTCTTCAATCCGTCACATAATAAAGGAAATATTTGAAATTGAATATTGTTAATCTCGACTCCCCCCCCCCCCTCCAACTCCTCTTGGTCAGATTTCAGCCACTAATGACTATGAACTTTAATATTAAATGAAACGGTTACATAACGAGTACCTTATAGATTAAATAAACATTTTCAAGTGTAAAATCGTAAATGTTAGCGTCATTAAAAGGTAAAAGTAAATCCCAAAATTAAAGTTTTCTGCTATTGAAATAAGCCCAAAGAAATATAAATATAAATATTATATTTAATAAATATTATAAAGAACTTCTAAAGTTTGTCCAAAGTATAGATAAGGATGAAGCAAAAACACATTAGAATGTAAAGTTGATTGTGAGGAATGAGAATTATACTTCAATATATTTACCTTACATAGACTCGCAAATTAAACATAGGTTCAGTTTAACTTTAATTGATTTGTTTCTTCTTTTTAATTGTTTTCATTTCATTTATTAATTTTATTTATAATTATCTTAGTTATTTTAATAATATTTTTTTTATATTATATTTGATTATATGGTTGATTAACTTGTATACATTGTAAAACATAAATGTATTTAAACATAACCATACATGTAATATGCCATCTAGCAATGGAACATGTATTCAAATAAATAACTCCTCATAGGGTTACTAGCTGGAGAAAAAAAAAGGCCAAAGAAATATTGTTCTACTCATTCTCCTCTAGCTAACGGAGGAGCTGCGAAAACTAAGCAGATTTCCCACTAACAGTATATGCCATATCACTACATATTCTCTAAGACTAAGTCAAAATTTGATCAGCAGGGTTTATTTTAGGATGAAAACAAGATTCTACCAATAACTCGAGAAATATTTGACTTAGGAGAAAATGTAATACTTTTAGAAAACCAATAGCTTAACACGATTGGTTCTATAACATTTATCAATTGGATTCATAATAAAGGAAATGTTTTGAATCTTCCAAAATTTTATTATTATTTATTTATTATCGTCCACTTTTTGCAACTTAGGCTAATCGGGACAGGTTATCTACAGGTTACCACCCTTTTCTAGCCAGGGTGGGAATTTAGGGCGTTATTTCCAAAATCGTGTTACTAGTACAACCTCAATATCTGAGTAAGTCTAAGTAAAATTTATCAAAACCAACTCCCACCATCGGAAAATAAAACTTCCCAAATTCTCACGAAATACCCTTTCATGCGGTGGCCGAGCACAAAGCTGGCTCAAGGGCAAAACGTCTCGTAAATCACGGCTGGAATTTTAAAAGAACAAAAAAAAAAATACAGACAAGGCTAAATATGAGGAGATGGGAAGGGAGAAGAGGAGGACAGGCACAAAGGGAAGAGGTGGCCGTTAACTCGAGGAAAGGCCCATAAAGGGTTAATAGGCAATCACCTTTATAGGATCTGCTGAGGTACTACTAACCTCAGCAGTACCTCGGGCACTCAACGGGGTAGCCAGATTCCACAACCTATCGTCAAGAAGAACTGACATGCCTAAGAGGGAAATTAAAGTATTAGCAGATTTACCTTAAGGGTTTCCGAAACAATTCCTCAAATGACCAACCAGTCTACCGAGGAGATGACGAAAATGAAATTTTATTTTGGATAAAATAATATAGGTTTATGTGTTGTAGGAACGAATCAGTAGAATGGAGATGGTTGGCTTCTGGTTCTTCGGACAGGAGGTGGTCGCATGTTGCCAAATATTGGTCATGGACTTCCCAGCATCTCAGGATGGTGATCATGTGTGACATTTGGAAGTAACAGCTTAGCTTGTAAAGACTGTTTTTTGGAAGGTTAAGCTAACACGATTATGTGTTCTAGGGAAGAATCCTTCGTCGACACTCTACCAACAAGTGGTCGCCGGTTGAAAGATACGGTCATGGTTTAGCTGTCAGAATGGCGACCATGGCTGAATGACAAATTGGGAGACAACACCTTGTAAAGATTTCTTTTGTGTTAAAATAAAATGATGTGCTTGTGTTCTATGAACGGATCAGTAATATTGAGCTTGTTTCGCTCTGGTAATCTTTAATCGGCACTTAAGCATCAGGTGGGGACATGATGAAGAAATGATCAGGGCCTATCTAGCAGGATGGTGATCATGTGTGAAAGGCCATTTGAAGGCAACAGCTTGCAAAGATTTTTTTTCTTTTTGGTTAAAATGCCAAGATGAGTTTATGGGAGCTAAGTGCTAATCCGCCCTACGGAGCATGCTTGCCTCTGAGCAAGGCTCCCCCAAACAGGTGGTCAGAAGTTACTATTGTCGTCCACAGCATATCAAGATGGTGGTCATGGCTGAGTGATCCTAGGGAGGTAACGGTTATCAACGTTCTCTAACGTAACCTGACGCATAACCGGGGGAAATGAGCCCTACCTTATAGTACATTAAATGCTATCGAGCTTAACTAAGGTATATTGGGATAGGTTATCACCATTTCCAAGCTTGGACGGGACCAGAAACATAACATAGTGAGTGATCCAACCCGGAAATGCATGCCTATAGGCCACTAAGAGGCCCAGATCAGGAACACCGGGATACTACCACACCAGCACGTGGGAAATCTGCTTCGTTTACGCAGCCCCTGCGTGACTGTTTTTTTTTTTTCCTGTTAACTCTTTAGTGCCAGTAATGTTTGGTCTTATTGATCGCAACAATACTCGATATTGAATCGTTTTATGTGAGACTAAAAAGTCCCTTATGGGAAATCTGCTAATGACAATTTATAGTATATAACTGAATGTGGTACTAATGCGTCCTGATATAAAGCCATTGTTGTTGGGGAACGGCCTATTCCATTGCTACGATAAACTATTCCCCGATACAGAAGCAGGTGATAACAGTTTGCAAAGGTTATCATCCAGATGTTGGTCACGGACTGAAGGTTCTCCAACTGCCATTATAGGATATAATCATGGCATGATTTAGGCTCCTACTAATCAATTAACCATCTCCACATAGCTTGAATTAATAATAAGTCATTGTTGTAGATCTGAGTTACATATGCTTCAGGGTAAACCAACAACATAGCTGTAAGTAGCACCGCTAAGGATTTGCAGAAACGTAGTGAGCTGTACAGGTTATTTTCTCCAACTGCCAGAATGCACGACGCAACTTGAGTAGGATGCTAACGGAATACAGAGATTACTATGTCTAGCCACCATATCATCATGTAGACATTACGTACAACTCTATCTTATATATTTAGAGCCGGCAAACAAAAATCATATTAAATTACAGAAGACAGCAAATAAGGTTTATATACAATAGAAAGTATATCGACTCATGTCTGCTATTCTTTAAGAAGTAAAAACTTATGTATTTTCCTGCAATATACATGTACCAAACAGTTTCATTTGTGAACTCAAAGCATGAACTAGCTTTACAAAAATAGTGTAACACAAAAAACAAGATAAAGAATATTTTTCAACCTGCCAACCACATAAATATTTCAAGAAAAGCGAATCATTTTCAGGAATAAAACTCATTAAATCTATTAAAAAATGTTCTTGGTTTAAAAATAAAGTAAAGTACTTCATGTGAAGGATGTTTTTAAACGAAAATGGATACTATAAACAGTGTTTAATTATTAAATAAAACCACAAAATATTTGTCATAAAAATTGGTTAAAAAATAATTCATTGTTTCAAGATGAGACAAGTTTCTCATCATTTATAACGCCTGTCATCTTTTAAGAAATTTGTTTGTCAATAAATTAATAAATAAAGTGTTTATGAAATTAATTTATTATATAAAATTATTTAAATTTATAGATTTTATAAAAACTATTTATGGAGATATGAGCGAATTTTACAATGAAAGTATTATATAAATAATATATATAAACGAAACTAATCGGCGTAATATTAGGAAATGTTTTATACAAACTAGAAATATTTGAGATATCGTATTATGTTATGTTAGAAATGAATGGACTTTGGACGGGAAACTTTAATGTGGGAGCAAGAAAGTCTGTTTCCTCGATAAATGCTCTCACTGTTTGTTCTCCGTTTCATATCAATCATTTACAATCTCGGAATGAAGTACACAAGGTTCTGGTTAGCCATGGGAGTTAAACCGTTTCCTCCTCAACAATAAGGATTTAGTTAGTGACAAAATCATTAAATAAAATCCCTAGAGCCCCATCTGGTGGCTTGCCAGTAACGCAGGGGCTGCTTAAACTAGGCATATTTCCCAAGGGTGGTTATAAAACACTTGTGATCTCCTCTCACCACATATTCCCTATTTCTGTGTAAAGCAACCGACGAGTAGAAGGCAGCGGAGGAGGGCTGGGTTGTCAATGAATGCTGAAAACAAGGCAACACGAATATTAAAAATACATTTCATTTTAACTAATCCTTAATAATAACAATTAAAGTATTGCAAGCAAAAAGAGGATCTAATGGTCTCAATTCAGCCATCTTTATTATTATCTTTTTCCCAATAGTTTCTCCCTCCTCGGCATTAACAATGCTAAAAACATACAGAGTAACTTTGTAAATGTTTGTCCCCCATCCATAGTTTTCTTAGATAATAAGAGTACTAACCAACATTTGAAATTATTAATCTAAGTCAATATAACCATAATTCTCTACACAGGAATTAAAAAAACTCATATAATACAAAGCCTTAACCCCAATAGTGATTTGTCAACAATATCTAATGTTTAACAAGGTAGTAGGTTCTATAATCCTAATAGTTAATAATAAAAATATTGCACTTAAGTCTTGTAAGAGGAAAACTTAGAAGCTATGTAGGTACATATCCAAAGACCTGGAGAATGAAGTTCATTTTAAAACAGACACAAGGAATTTAATACCTATTGCTTTGGTGTTAAACAAATTAATATAAATCTGGTAAATAAACATACAGATGGTTTGGAATTGATATATATTTATTATTCTCAAGTGCTTTATTTGTTTGGCTATGAACATTTTAAATACATATTAACCTTTTAAGTCTCAATTTTGTTTATTTTATTTGTGAATATAACCTAGGATTTTTATTATATAAATATGAATACAGTTAATTATGGCATAACACTTATTAGGGTTATAGAACCTATCTTGTTAAAGATTATATATTGTTGACAAATTACCACTTGGAGTATTTTTATTCTCCCGTGTAGAATCATAGTTGTACTGACTTATAGGGCTAATTTAAAGGTTGGTTAGTACTCTTAGTATCTTAAACAATTACGGATAGCCTTAGTGGATGAGAGACAAATATTTACCAATTTGCCCTGTATATTATTTAGCAATGTTAATGCCCAGGAGGGTGAAACGTATGCTATTGGAAAAAAAGATAACAAAGATTGCTGAGTTGAGACCTTAAGATCCCTTTTTTTGCCTGACTAGCGTTATTGCTGATCTTTTCCAATGACTAGCGTTATTTATGCTCGGGTAGATAATAAATAGCAAGGTGCTAAGTGTTGTCTTGGCGATATAGAATGATAGAGTAGAATAACTGCTAGGGGTTGTAGCTGGTAGCGACCAGCAAGGGAAAGTAAGGGATGGACTGGAGACTTTAATGTGGGAGCAAGAAAGTCTGTTTCCTCGATAAATGCACTCACTGGTTGTTCTCCATTTCATATCAATCATTTACAATCTCGGAATGAAGTACACAAGGTTCTGGTTAGCCATGGCAGTTAAACCGTTTCCTCCTCAACAACAAGAATCTAGTTAGTGACAAAATCATTAAATAAAATCCTTAGAGCTCCATCTGGTGGCTTGTCAGGCACGCTGGGGCTGCTTAAACTAGGCACATTTCCCAAGGGAGGTTATAAAACACCTGTGATCTCCTCTCACCACATATTTCCTATTTCTGTGTAAAGCAACCGACGAGTAGAAGGCAGCGGGGGAGGGGTGGGTTGTCAATGAAGGCTGAAAACAAGGCAACACGAATAACGAAAATTTATTAAATTTTCGAATTTCACCCCCTCTATAATCCCCCCCCCCATTCCAAGTCCTATTTCTGCCAATAACAGTATGTGATCTTTAGTGATGACTGAAATGGTTAAATGTAGAGCACTACGGTACAAATAAAATAAACATTTGAACTTAATGTTAATTGATAACGCCATAACTGATAAGCAACATATTTGCATTCATCTCGATTAATAAAGGGTCTTGAAAACAGTATTTTTAAGCTTCCGATAAAGTGGATCATAATACAACAGCTTATTGCTATTCTGACCTGAGCAGGAGCGAGGGTTTAATGAAGGCAGAAAACTAAATAATACAAATATCTCGGTGAATATTCAAGATATAGAATACATTTATTTAACAACATCTATAGACAATTTAATGTGCAATCCGACTCATAATAACAAAAATATTTTTTATTTTCGGAATTCCCACAGATCCGATTTCAGCAATAACGAAGTCAATTTTTAGTTGTGCATGAAACACTGATAAGTATATCGAGTTTGGCAATGATCAAACAAAAATTGCGCCGCGAAAAACAACAATTTTGACCGGACCTCATTTTCGTCATCTACTAAAACGGGTGACATTTGATGGGTATTTGAGGAAATTTTTCGAAATTTAAATTTGTCCACAAATATTGTTACAACAAAATATCGGCAGAAGAAAAACAGCAGCGCATGTTGAGAAATAAATAAAGGAGGGATTTGTCATGACACAGTACCGTCATCTAAAATTCTACTTTAGTTTATACTAATTGTCTAATGATTTCAAGTTAATTAGAATCAATTCTATACTTTATACTAATTGTATAATGATTCCAAGTTAATTAGAATCAATGCTTTAGTTGATAGTAATTTTAAAAAGAATTCAAGTCAATTAGAATCAATACTTTAGATTATACTAATGGTATAAGGACTTCAAGTTAATTAGAATCAATGCTTTAGTTGATAGTAATTTTAAAAAAGAATTCAAGTCAATTAGAATCAATACTTTAGATTATACTAATGGTATAAGGACTTCAAGTTAATTAGAATCAATGCTTTAGTTGATAGTAATTTCAAAAAGAATTCAAGTTAATTAGAATCAATACTTTAGATTATACTAATGGTATAAGGACTTCAAGTTAATTAGAATCAATGCTTTAGTTGATAGTAATTTTAAAAAAGAATTCAAGTCAATTAGAATCAATACTTTAGATTATACTAATGGTATAAGGACTTCAAGTTAATTAGAATCAATGCTTTAGTTTATTATAATTTCATAACGATTTCAAGTTAATTAGAATCAATACTTTAGTTAATATTAATTTTAAAAAGAATTCAAGTCAATTAGAATCAATACTTTAGATTATACTAATGGTATAAGGACTTCAAGTTAATTAGAATCAATGCTTTAGTTTATTATAATTTCATAACGATTTCAAGTTAATTAGAATCAATACTTTAGATTATACTAATGGTATAAGGACTTCAAGTTAATTAGAATCAATGCTTTAGTTTATAGTAATTTAAAAAAGAATTCAAGTCAATTAGAATCAATACTTTAGATTATACTAATGGTATAAGGACTTCAAGTTAATTAGAATCAATGCTTTAGTTTATTATAATTTCATAACGATTTCAAGTTAATTAGAATCAATACTTTAGATTATACTAATGGTATAATGATTTCAAATCAATTAGAATCAATGCTTTAGTCTATACTTACTTTTTAAGATTCTAAGTCAATTAGATCAATACTTTAGATTATACTAATTGTATAATGATTTCAAATTAATAAGAATCAATGCTTTAGTTTACACTAATTTTATAAAGATTTCAAGTCAATTAGAATCAATATTTTAGATTATACTCATTGTATAAGGATTTCAAGTTAATTACAATCAATACTTTAGATTATAATAATTTGAGCATTTTCCTATTTATGGAAACTTGTCTTTAACAAGATGTTAGTTGGGCACGCCTGGGGGAACATTAATGTTGTAACTACAGAGGGATGGATCCTGAAATATCCTTGACAAATGAAATTATCCTCGAGGTGGTTTCTTTGTTGGACTGATGCAGAAGTTAACAGGAAAGCAGTGCATGCCTTTGTGACTTCCTTCATGTCCGTTCCCAGTGTAAGGAGGATGTCCTACTAACGAGGCCTGTCACCACCTGTAGCCTGCAAATAGCCACTTGTTGCTCATCCCAGCTGTATTTAGCAACAGCTGATGTGGCTAAGCAGCTTTCCATGTTACCTGCCAGTCTACAGTCCAACTCCCTTCAACCCATCCTTCCAGAACTAATATACACATTAATTAACCACAATTAACAACTTTAAATGTAATCAGTAAATCTGCTCATGAACCTCCACTATATGATTTAGCAGATTTCCCCTTTCACTCCAATCAATTATTGAGCTTTAACGTGTTTTGTTATAAAGGTTGCTAGATCTTTTAGACACAGTTCAATATACCATTTATGTATGTTAAAGAATTTCGCTCCTGAAAACGATACTTTATCGAAATATTCTTGTTTGTGGTTGGGGTTTTGAAGCATATTCTTGTTATCTTGTTTTATGATTGTGTGTTAAACTACATGTGTAAAACGAGTACACGTTTTGTTTCACAAACTATATTGCTTGGTGCATAAAAATATATTTAAGGAAAAGCCATTTATTCTCGATTCCTTCAATCAGGTCTGGGCAACCAGACATGTTCCGGGCAAAACTTTAGTGTACAAATTAATTAAAATAACAAAATGAAATGAAAAAAATAGTAACGACATTATAATTAAATCGTAAAATTTGGAATTATTACAAACAACGAAAGTTAAATAGAAACAGCGAAATCAATGAGCTTGAATTTGAGGATACTAATCCATCGATGTTTGGATTAATTCCACTGATACAAAGACGAAAATAATTTTCCAAATTATCGTCAGTCAGCCTTGTACGATGTTTTGATTTATTAACTTTCATCATTGAAAAGAACTGTTCGCAGTTATAAGTACTGCCAAACGCACAAATCTCTCCTCATCTTCCTCATTTGGAGTAAGTAGTGTAATATTTTTGTTTAATTGGGTTTTTCAAAATGTCTCACGGGCCGTATCAAACCTTACAGCGGGCCGGGAGTTACCCACATATCCCTTGAAGAGGAAGAGTTTCTGGATTTTAGGTTGAATTTAAACCTTATTGCTCTCTTCTGCAATTTAAAATTTAAGTATTAAAATGTTATTTTTTGAGTTAGTCCAAAGTATAAGTTAACGAACTACGGAAATAATCGTAGTCAATTAGAAATAGAGTTTCCATTGCAACACATTGCAATAAGAAGCAAAGCATCTTACTTTTAGTATCTTACTACATTCTTCAATATGACCAAACCAGTCCAAGTGTTTGTCCAAAGTCAGTACTAAAAACTTGGTAAAACTTCACGATTATTAATTTTTAATTACAGGAACTGTAGGTCTTTGAATCTTACAAGTCAATGTATGAAATCCCTTCACAATGGCAACATTTGAAAAATCTATTCCTTTTCCAGAGAAAAGTTTTTGAAACACATAACACACCTGTGCGTGTGTGTGTGTGTGTGTGTGTGTGTGAGAGAGAGAGAGAGAGAGAGAGAGAGAGAGAGAGAGAGAGAGAGAGAGAGAGAGAGAGAGAGAGAGAGAGAGAGAGAGAGAGAGAGAGAGAGAGAGAGAGAGAGAGAGAGAGCAGGTTGTATAGAAACCCGAGATAGAAAGTGAGAGGAGAGAGAGGGCAGACTTCCACTTTCACTGGCTAGCTGGAGGCTTAGCTAGAGAAGGCCAGCCTTCCTATCTACCCCTATCCAGGCAGATATCTATCTATATATCTAGATACATAGATAGACAGTGTAGGTCATCTATCTACTCTCATAGATAATGATTGATCATCTATCTACTAGATTAGACAGTTCTCTCAAATGACTCACTAGAAACGTCATTTCTCCGGAGATATCGTATAGAGTTCATTGACATGACAATATTTCACTGAAATATCCCCAAATAGTATATGCCAAAAATCCATTTTAATTACAAAATTCCATAAGCAGACGCATAAACAATTTATAGGCCGAGGTTAACACTGTTAGTTGAGGCACTTGGTAAAGCTCCATTCTCAGGAATATATCGAGTGACTAACTGAATAAAATTCCGTCATGCAGAGGCTGTATAAACTAAGGTGATGGTCTAGTGATTGAAGTAGTCAAAAAATACTCTGACACATAATCATGTAACAAGATACAAGAATATGCTCCAAGCTCCCAAACACAAACAAATTTCGAGAAAAGTGTACCATTTTCAGGAGTAACACTCCCTCTTACATGCATCAAATCTTTTAACAAAAATAAACTGAAGAGCTTCATGCCTGAAGGATATTTCTAAACTCAAGATGGATACTATAAAGAGAGTTTAGTTATTAAATAAAACTACAAAATATATGTCATAAAAATTGGTCTTTAAGACAGGACGAGTTTCTCATAGTTTATAAAGCTAATCATTCTTTTAAAAATTTGCATGTCAATGAATTAAAAAAAAAGTGCTTGCTATATATTTAGAGTGGTATTAAGATTATTTACGAATTTAATTCATTATATGTAATTATTTAAATTGGTAGATTTTATAAAATGGCTTCATTGAATTTTATAACGAGGGGCTCAGGTTAGCCATGCGAGTTAAAGCGTTTACTCACATGGTTAAACCTTTATCTCACATGGTAAACCTAGAGTGGCGAGTTCGATTCTTGCCTGGGCAAAGGAAATTATTTAGTGACGAAATTTATTAAATAACATTCTAAGTCCCACCCTGGCTATAATAGGGTGGTAACCTGTAGATAACCCGTCCCGGTTAACCTAAGTTGCAAAAAGTGGACGTTAATAAATAATAATAATAATAATAATTTTATAACGAATGTATTATAGTGTTGCAAAAATTATGTGCATGTAAAATTAAACAGAGATAATCACATAGTTTAAGAAGTACGAAGTAGATGAAAGGAGCCGACCGATGGAAGGGCCGTTGGCGCACGAAGTGTGTAGACTATGGATCTAGCCCATTCTCGGCGTTCTCCTTTGATGTCGCCGTCATCTATAAAAGCGGCTCAGCTCTTCCCGAGGAGTAGTTTGTTCTCAGCCCTCTTCAAGTGATCAATAGTGTGTTCAGTAAAGCTTTAGTGGACAGTTCGTTTTAGTTGCAGTGCGGTAAAGTGTTTTATGTGAAGAACTGTGTTATGCTATGTTTAAGTAAAGGACAGTTCAGTGCCGTTATCTTTTCGAACATCAATGCAGTGCCGTGTTTTTGTGAACTTCAGTGATCGTGAGTGAGTTATTGGACTGTGCAATAAGAAGAACAGTGAAGCTATCAGTGCATACTGTGAGTAGAAGTTAAGAATAATTAACCAAGTGTGTAGTGCATTGTTAAATAAATTGTGCAGTGATAAAAACTGATTAAGCTTTTGTTTGTTTAATTTTTCATTTCAAAAGATCCCTAATAAACAGAATTTATTATTTTGGTAATAAACTAACGATATAAATAAATATAAATGCATATCAATGTAAAGATATTAACTGTCATGATATTAGTAAATGTTTAATAAAAACCAAAAATATTTGAGGTATCCTATAATAATATGTTAACATTTATTGTTAATAAATACATTGCATATTGAACTACTGGCTAGTGTTGAGTAGTGTACGGCTTTCACCGGCTCCACAACAAAGAGTTGCTCTTTTCATCAAATTAGCCTGCACAATTGCTTCTCACAATTGTCTCATAAAAATTAATTCCCTCCCAATCTCAATTCGAAAACGCCTTTCTGTTTTAATTTATAAACATTTTACCAATTATACGTCGAGCCGTAACCTTTGCTTCAACGAGACACTTTTTATGGATTAATTACAACTTTCCCTGGCGTATTTGTACCATTCGAGATTGGAACGGTGAAAAGTGTAGTCAATTAAAAAACAGTTAATTTCAATAAAACTAGAAATGGCATAAGCTATTAACCTTAATTTTCATCTAATTTCTTTTTATGGCTATTCTTACCACAATCTCCTTGTCAACATGATCGTTTTATGCTCACCTGCAACAGAAAAGAATAAACATTAACATTTGGAAGCGAAATTACATTTTAATGACTATACATTTATATTAATGGCTGTTTGTTATCAAAATTGGTTGAGGACAATTTTTACAAGAGAAAGAGAGATGGCGATAGTTTTAATACTGATAGTGTTAAACTTCCTAGATTTGAAAGCATTGGTAGGATGAATGAACATAATAATAAAAACAGAAACCTACTGAAAACACAAACCTCAAGAACGCAAATTATCTATTCGTTTACTGAAACTGTGATAGCGGGCAAGGGAATTGTAAATAAACATATAGGTAATCAAACAGAAATTGATTTTAAAAATAAAACGTCCGTCGCCCAGGGGCTGCGTAAACTAAGCAGATTTCCCCAGTAAAGTTTTACAATAGAAAAATCTGCATACTGCTAACACTTGACACCGCCGTGAGAAAATACAAACGGCAATGATAAATCTTTCAGTCCCCACCCCCCCCCCCCCCCACCCCCCCCCCCCCCCACCCCCCCCCCCCCCCACCCCCCCCCCCCCCCACCCCCCCCCCCCCCCACCCCCCCCCCCCCCCACCCCCCCCCCCCCCCACCCCCCCCCCCCCCCACCCCCCCCCCCCCCCACCCCCCCCCCCCCCCACCCCCCCCCCCCCCCACCCCCCCCCCCCCCCACCCCCCCCCCCCCCCACCCCCCCCCCCCCCCACCCCCCCCCCCCCCCACCCCCCCCCCCCCCCACCCCCCCCCCCCCCCACCCCCCCCCCCCCCCACCCCCCCCCCCCCCCACCCCCCCCCCCCCCCACCCCCCCCCCCCCCCACCCCCCCCCCCCCCCACCCCCCCCCCCCCCCACCCCCCCCCCCCCCCACCCCCCCCCCCCCCCACCCCCCCCCCCCCCCACCCCCCCCCCCCCCCACCCCCCCCCCCCCCCACCCCCCCCCCCCCCCACCCCCCCCCCCCCCCACCCCCCCCCCCCCCAATTTTATTTTCGTAATTCCTTAAGTCTTGTCGATGGATGTTTGACATTTTTTTTTTCGGTATTCGCCTAATTAGTAGAACCTCAATTTCCTTCCTTAAGGGTAAGTCATTTTTTATTATCTCAATATTTTAAATTTTCAAATCTTAATTTACAGAGCCATTACGTAAAAGAGGTTCTGGATCCCCCTATTTACTAATTTCTAGGATATTGGCTGCGATTTGAAGTCACAGCCGATGTGCAGATAAAGACGATAGAATGGAGTCTTATCGAATGTATATTATTATTCCGTTAGCGGTGATATAATAGCATTGCATCGCCGTGATTGCGCCACAAGTTATTGTCACCAAGCTGCGACTGTTTGACGATACCAGAGCCTTTGTTAGCAAACAGCTCCTCTGAATCTAGCACTAATCCTATTAGCTGTTCATCCTAGGATTAATCCTGTTCTTAGGATGCTCCTGAACAGACAGGTATTCAGGATTACGATACAAGCAGTCTAGGAGGCATCCACTATTGCTTCAGCTGTATTATATTGAGGATGTGTGTACCATTTCGAGTGTGTTTCACATCTCCTAAGCAACTGGTAAGCCGATTTCAATGAAATTCGGTATTCCAACTATTCCGAGCGGAAAGGAATTCATGAAGTGTTGAAATCATTAGGGAGCTAGAAAAAGTCATACTTATCTACGTAATCACGAAGGGAAAACGTCCATCGCGCAGTGGCTGCGTAAACTAAGCAGATTTCCCAAAACACACTACTAATCTCATCTCACAAAATATTATCTATTTCTAACTTGAAATCCGATGAGTAGAAAAATACGAATAACTACCTTTATATTTTAATTACGAAAAAAAAGTATAGTACAATTGTAACCCATTAATTGTTTAAAATTATTGATTATGGGCCTCAGGTTGGCCAAATGAGTTAAAGCGTTGCCATAATCTCACATGACAAACTCAGAGTGGCGAGTTCGATTCCCTGTCTGGGCAAAGGAATTTATTTAGTGACGGAATTCATTAAACAAAATCCTTAGTCCCACCCTGGCTAGAAAAGGATGACAACCTGTAGATAACCCGTCCCGATTAGCCTTAGTTAGTTTCAAGAAGTTGACGTCAATAAATGACAATAGATTATATATGATTTTTCAATCCGACGCAAAGTAACGGGGATATTTTGAATTTTCAGATCGACGGATATATTTTGAGGAAAAGAATAGAAATTATTCTCACTTTTCAATTCAATGTTTTGCAACGAATTTCAAATTTGGACCTAGAGTAATTAAAAGTGCTTCACACAGGAGCTGCTAAAGCTAAGCAGATTCCCCAAATGCTGATGAAACACAATGTTGATCTCATTTCACCATATATTTATGTTTATACGAAAAAACCCGATGAGTAGATGGGTTACTGAAAAAAGAAAACAAGGAAGTACCCATAACTCGAATATTTTCGAATCCAAACCACCACCATTCTTCTTAACTGATGATGTGATCATAACATAACGTATTTGCACGTATCTTACGTAGCAAAAGTTCAATGAAAACCTTATTTAACCTTAGAATGAAGTGGTTATTTCAATAAGAGCTTATTTGTAATATGACACCAGTGGGACTGGGATTTGCTGAAACCCTGAAACTAAAAAGTCCGTCATGCAGGGGCTGCGTAAACTAAGCAGATTTCCCATGTGAAGTTTTACTCTCATCCGTTATCCGCCCCGATTTCATAAAAATGCAAATATCTCGATTAATATTCAAGATAGAGAATAAATGTATATAACAATATTTATAGTAAATTTAATTTGCAATAAGATTGATTCTATACAATTTTTCGATCCGACGTATAGTAACGGAAATATTTCGAATTTTAGAAAATCCTCCCGTCTAAACTCCCCCTCCCACTGGTCCGATTTCAGCCATTAACGAACTTGATCTTTCTTTTTACATAAAACGATTAAATATCGAGTTTGGTAACGATTAAACAAAAATTGTGACCGCTAGAGCGGTAACAGACCAATATATATATATATATATATATATATATATATATATATATATATATATATATATATATATACAGTTTTGAACGGACCTCATTTTCGTCATCTACTAGGTAGGATCGATGGACATTTGAAGAAAAATGTCGAAAATTCCGCCATGAGTACAAATTCAATAGCTGATTTCCCTTAAGGGAAATCTGCTAAAAATGCAAATATCTCACATTGGTCCGATTTCTGCCGTTAACGAACTTGATCATTCTTTATACATAAAACATTTAAATATTAATTATGGTAACGATACGACATAATACACACACAATTTTGAACAGACGACTTTTTCGTCATCCCCTGGGAAGCATAGATGGACATTTGAGAGAATATTTCGAAAATCGCGTCATGAATACGACCTCAATAGCTGATTTAACCTAAGGAATATCTGATAAAACTCTATTAGACATGGAAACCACAATTTTTGTATAAGTGAATATATTTTCAAATAAAACCGAGCCCAAAATATTTCTTCTACTTGCAGCAAGTCAGATATGACATAAGCTTCTTTGTTAATAATTTTGGCGAATTCTGGAGAATAATTTCCCGAGTACAATAAAAACCATTCTGCTATCCTGTCAAGATCTCAGGCATGTAGTATGTATGTGGTGGACACACTTGCACGGTATCCATAATAGGCCTTGTAATGTAACACAAACAACGGGGTAATTATATTTGTTTTGCGAGCACCTTGTTCCATCGCTTACAGCAATTGCTAAGCAAACAGTCATCATATCTGTTGCTGAATATCTGTGCTACTCCCAGGATAGCACGGAGGCGGCAACAAACAAAGGGATCCGTCCCGCAAACAACAGCAAAATACAGCTAATAGCTACATGCCCAAAGCACAACTTGCTAAACTCTATAGAAAAATGTAAACTAAACAATAAACATCCTACCACTAAATACTATTATACTCCTTTAAAGATTTATAAATAAAAAATAAAACCTGATGTGGACACCACATCTAACAAGAAAGAAAAAAAAACAAGCTCAATATTAGAAGAAATTTTCAGATTTTCACAATGAAAAGATTATTTGATACTCCCATTAACCTTTTAGTTGGGGACTTTGTGCTATGGTGTCCATTGGTAGAGTATTGCCTGTTGGAAGACAGCTACTATATTTAACAATACAGATTGTAAAAAAGTTAAAATAGGACTGGCAACAGGTAGCCCTGTAAATGGGGCGGTGGAGTAATTACAGCCTGGCAATGAGACGGAGGAAGCTCCATGTTAGAGCATGAATCCGATGGCTGGCCCAGTCTAGGTTATACGCATTGTACGAGTAGTTTTAGCAGATTTCGATTAAAGGGTCTCTACTATCCCTAACCTATATCTGCCTCTTAAGAGGTATGGAATAGCTGAAATATTTCGAAATTCCCTCCCTCTATATAGTCATTGCTGAATTAATTTAAATACGTGCTAAAACGTTTTTAACTAGTTATAGCTTTAAGGACGACTGTATTATATAATATATTTAATATAGTATGATATAAGGATTATTTTTAACTTTTAGTGATGGCTAAATAACCCCTTGAGAAGGAATGGTGACACTCGAAACGCTTTGGGGATAAAATAAATGATAATCTGAAGAAATTGTTTTATTTTCTGACATGGCTCAAAAACATTCTTTAATAATAAATGGCCAGTAAATAAATCTACTGTGTGAGTGTTTGTATCTACACACACACACTCGAGTATTATGTAACTTGGTTCGTGCTTTAAGCAGATCTGCCTTAAGAGAAGTCAGCTATTGAGGTCGTACTCATGACGCGATTTTCGAAAAATGTCTTAAAGTGCCCATCGATCCTACCCAGGAGATGACGAGAATGAGGTACGTTCAGAATTATATATATATATATATACATATATAATTGAAAATTAAATTTACTATAAATAATGTTATATACATTTATTCTCTATCTTAAATATTAACCGAGATATTTGCATTTTTGTTAAGTGTCTGCCTGATGAATGAGGTGAGATTGGCTGAATTCGGTTCTATTCGGGACTTTCCGCCGAAAGCTAGTTCTGCCGTTTCCGTAACTGTTCGGCTCTCGTGAAATTTCTCTATAGTAAAACTTCACGTAAGAAATCTGCTTAGTTAACGCAGCCCCTGCGTGGCGGACTTTTTTGTATTCAGTCTTGAGGTACCCCCGCTCTCCTGTCGCCCCCATTGCTCCTCCGAGGTTTTTTTTTCATAGAAATTGAGAAGGTATGGTGAGGTGAGATGAGTAGTGAGTTATAGCAGCAAGTGGGAAATCTGCTTAGTTTACGCGGCACCAACGTGAGGAATTTCAAACTGGAGGAAGACAGGTAATATAGGGTAAAGAATATTACAATCTTGGGGTAAAATTCGCCCAATGTTTGGGGTGTTTATTGGTGCATTGACATTTACTTTCTCTCTATTGATAAGGGTGATAAGGGAGAACAGCTGTTGAGGGGATAGGCTGGGAAAGTTGGAGAAATAGCTGTGTATAATATGGAAATGCGGGCCTATATTTCTATTACAAACATGGACATTTTCCATATTCATTCATTTTTATATATAAATGGAGTGAATAATGTTAGCAGGAAGTTGTGAGAGAAAATGCTTCTAAGGAATTGCCTTGAGACATTTCTTGAATCTGTTCCAAGGAAATTATAGTCCGACATTTTGCATATATTATCAGTAATGGAGATTACCTCACTGTCTCATTCAGCTGGTTATCAAACAGAAATATGTATACCTGTCGTGGGAAAATATTCACTGTCTTTCTTCAAACTGTTGACTCAACCATTTAGCATATTTCCCTTGAGGGAAATCAGCTATTGAGGTCGTACTCATGACGTGATTTTCGGAAAATTTCTTCCAATGTCCATCGATCCTACCCAGGAGATGACGAAAATGAGGTCCGTTCAAAACTATATATATATATATTTGTATGTTAACGCTCTAGCGGTCGCAATTTTTGTTTGATCGTTACCAAACTCGATGTTTGATCGTTTTATGTAAAAAGAAAGATGAAGTTCGTTAATGGCTAAAATCGGACCAGTGAGAGGAGGGGTTTAGAGGGGGGATCTTCGAAAATTCAAAATATCTCCGTTATTATGCGTCGGATCGAATAATTGTATAGAACCAATCTTATTGCAAATTAAATTAAATACTATAAATAATGTTATATACATTCTCTATCTTGAATATTAACCGAGATATTTCCATTTTTATTAAGTGCGTGCCTGATAAACAGAGTTGTGATCGGCTGAAGTCGGTTTCCGCCGAAAGGTAGTTCGACCGTTTCCGTAACTGTTCGGCTGTCGTGAAATTGGTTTGAGACTCGTTACTACTACTATTATTAGTAGGCAGATTTCTCTATTGTAAAACTTCAATTGGGAAATCTGCTTAGTTTACGCAGTCCCTGCGTGACGGACTTCTTTTATATAGTTATACGTACAAAGGTATTAAAGTGATTGCTGGCTCAACCAGAACTTGAATTTCTTGTTCCACCCTTAGTAAAGAACCAATGCACAAATATACCAATGTAACAGAAAATCCTTGGTGCAGCGGCTGCTTAAACTAAGACTTCTATTTATCTCAAAACGTAAATGTTCAATGAGAACAATGTTTGGTGTGTGAACAATGTTATGACATGAGTGGGAAATCTGCTTAGAGTACGCATCCCCTGCGTGTCGGGATTTTTATTTTTACATAGGTTCTTTCTTACGTTACAAATGGTGGCCAGGTGATGGTTTACTTGAAAAGTTTATTACTTTTGTGAGTACGGCCGCTATATAAGTGCGAAATCTGATTAGTTTGGGCAGCCCTGAGAACTGAGGTATATATATTCAGATATGACTGCGAGGTAGGAAACGAGGTTATGTAATAAGAACGAGGTCTATTGTTGCCTCAACTAGCAGCAGTTCCTCACTTAAATTGTAGCTCTTCAATTGTAGGCTATCGGTGAGAAAGGAGTCAAGGATAGAACAGAAGTGCTTTGGGAGGATAACAGCTGGCTGGATGAGAAGGATTGATATAGATCAAGGATGATCCTGGCTAGCCGCAACCGGGATAAGTGGATAGCCAACATAGGATTGGAGCCAATAAACACCTCTTGATTCCCATTGTTACAATGGAAGCTGTGCGATTCCACCTTGCCTTCCAAGGATGGCTCCAATCAAATCAAGTATATATTTATCATTAAATATTAATAATGTCTTGGCAGAGGCGAGGAGTACCTCTACCAAGATGTATCATTTTTTAAGACCAAAATTATATCTCAAATCCAATTATTAGGTACTAAAAATCAAAGATTGATAGTTGGCAGGACAATTTACATATTCAATCCAGAAAAGCCATGGCCCCTTGCGAAGATAGCCAAGACACCGTTCTGCACTTCATCCTTAAATGCTCCGTTTTAGCAGAGAGAAGAAACCACCTCCTGAAAAGTCTCAACATTCCACAGCAATCCATGGATAATTTGTTTGACCTTATGGACAAGAATAAAATAAACTGCATATATGTTTTCATACTTACAAGTCAATACGTCAGAGGCAAAAGAATCCAAACAATATAATTATTAAAATAAAAGTTTCATGTTTTCTATAGTAATTATTGTATATAGTTTTTTTTTAGTTTAAATTAATTCTCTGTTTATGTTTATATAAAGAAAAGATAAAAGAAAATGTAATCATAAAATGTGGCTGAACTCTTGCTATAAAATTGTTATATTTTAAAAGCAATAAAAATATTCATTCATTCAATATTACTAATGAACATAATATGGTTCGGACTGTTCGTCACTGTTTTCCCATTGCCTAACAATCTTCCTTGCGGTCAGAAGTTGTATAGTTTCGTTTTGGCGCATTTCCCTTAAGGAAAGTCAGCTATTGAGGCGATTTTTGGAAAATATTTTCAAATATTCATAGATACTACCTAGGATGAGGTCCGATTAAAATTGTATATATGGTTACATATATTTTTACTGTTATCGCTCTAACGGTCGCAATTTTAATTGGAACAAAACTAAAATAGGTGTGTTATGCTCCTGGAGGTACAATATCTGTAAGCCACTCTCTACCCAGGCCATAAAACCTCCTTAAATCAAATGGAAATATATTGCTAATTATTCAATGGCCTTCTATTATAAAATTTCATTTTATCAGTGAGATGTATTAATACAATTTAATAATGAGCATTTCTTTTTCCTTTCTAAGTAAACTAGTGTAGCCAGGTTGTAATACAAGACTTCAATGCAGTCACAAGAATAATTAAATAACTTGGCTCCTGAGTTCAAGGCTTAGCTTAATGCCGACAGGAAAATGGCGGATCAGTAGCTGAGAACAATCTAACTCAAATGGACAATATTCATGTTGGCAAATGATTCAGTTTCTAAAAAGAAGAAACTCTTACTTTCAAACAAGATAAACGGTGGTGAAATATCCTTTTAATTTAACAACACTCTCTAAAAAATGTGATGATCTTGCAAGTTACTAAGTCTTACTGATTACAGAATTGGTTGAATTTTATATATAAATGTGTATGTGTGTGTGTGTGTGTGTGTGTGCGAATGAAAAGGAAGAAAGTCCGTCACGCAGGGGCTGCGTAAACTAAGCAGATTTCCCACGTGAAGTTTTACAATAGGGAAATCTGCCTAATAACAACTGTAGTAGTAAGAAACCTCTAAACCTAAAACATTATTTAGGGCGTAATAACCCAGTAGTTTTTAGCCCCAAAAAACAGTTGACCTAACCTCTAAACCTATTCACGAGGGGCGAAGTTATAGAAACGGCCGCCAGAGCTCTCGCCGGAAAGTTCGAACATAGCCTACTGGTGACCAGTATCACGCAGAATACAAATGCAAATATCTCGGTTAATATTCAAGATAAAGAATAAATGAATAGAACAATATTTATAGTAAATTTAATTTGCAATAAGATTTATTCTATACAATTTTTCGATCCGACGCATAATAACGGAGATATTTTGAATTTTCAAAAATCCCCCCCTCTAAACCCCCCCTCCCACTGGTCCGATTTCAGCCATTAACGAACTTAGTCTTTCTTTTTACATAAAACGATTAAATTCCGAGTTTGGTAAAGATCAAACAAGAATTGCGACCGCTAGAGCGTTAACAGACAAATATATATATATATATATATATATATATATATATATATATATATATATATATATATAATTTTGAACGGAGCTCATTTTCGTCATCTCCTAGGTAGGATCGATGCACAATTGAAGAAGTTTTTTGAAAATTGCATTATGAGTACGACCTCAATAGCTGATTTCCCTTAAGGTACATCTGCTAAAAATGATTGTAAGCAGAATAAATATTATCTATGCAAGCACGTGTGGATGATGCAGAGCAAAATGATGATAGATCATCATGATGAGCAGCTGGCAAACTCACTGATAACATGAATATGATTAATTACTGATTACAACTTCCGAGGAAATTATAAACAGAACTTTTGTTGCCAAGAAAATCATTTGTCAAGTTTGTGAGTGATAAAGCAAACATTAGTTTGTGCCAATCCTTCGATAACAGTCCGATTCAATTTTATACTTGGCTCTGATAAAACAAACAATGGACAAAGACAGCTGGAAAAACGTTTCTGTTGCTCAAAAAGATACAATGCATCAAATCCGAAAGACTGAAAAGGGTTGTAACCTGTAGATAATCAGTACCAGTTACTCATACTTTATTAATGCCAACTTCTTCCTTTGTTTAAATCTGAGATTGAGTAATTTTTGAGAAATATGTTCAACTCTTAACCCTCATAACTATTACACAAAGGCACACACACACACACACACACACACACACACACACCCGCATTCCAATTTATTAGCATATTTCCCTTGAGGGAAATCTGCTATTGAGGTTGTACTCATGACGAAATTTTCGAAATTTTTCTTCAAATGTCCATAGATCCTACCTAGTAGATGACGAAAATGAGGTCCGTTCAAAACTGTATCTCTCTCTCTCTCTCTCTCTCTCTCTCTATATATATATATATATATATATATATATATATATATATATATATATATTTGTCTGTTACCGCTCTAGCGGTCGCAATTTTTGTTTGATCGTTACCAAACTCGATATTTAGTCGTTTAATATAAAAAGAAAGATCAAGTTCGTTAATGGCTGAAATCGGACCAGTGAGAGGGGGGGTTTAGACGGAGGATTTTCGAAAATTCGAAATATTTCCGTTACTGTACGTCGGATCAAAAAATTGTATAGAATCAATCTTATTGCAAATTAAAATACTACTATACTATAAATATTGTTATATACATTTATTCTCTATCTTGAATATTAACCGAGATATTTGCATTTTTATGAAATCTGGGCGGATAACGGATGAGTTTCCTGCCAAAAGCTAGGTCGGCCGTTTTCTTAACTGTTCGGCTCTCGTGAAAAACTTCTCGTGGGAAATCTGCTTAGTGACGGACTTTTATGTTATATATATAAAACCTATTATAAAATTGAACCTTAAGGGAAATCAGCTATTGAGGTTAAATCCATGTAGCTATTTTTGAAAACTTTTCTCAATTGTACAATGACCTTTTTGTTTGATCCTTAGTAAACTCGATATTTAAACGTTTTATGTAAAATTAAAGACTAAGCTCGTTAATGGCTGAGAACGGCTAAGTTGGAGGGGGGGGGGAGAGTTTTAAAATCTTCGTTATTTAGAGTCCGGAGTATCAATCTTGTTAAACTATAGATGGTCTACAATTGATATTATATTACATTTCCGGTAAGTCAAATATTAAGTGCGTTATTCGTATTCGTTCTTACTAGTTTTCGGCCTTCAGTTTATCCTTGTATGGGACGCCTACAAAGCAGAATGTTCAGGACGCAGGGGGTGCGTGAGCCAAGCAGATATCCCACCTGTTGTATACTCTGCTGCTTGAAATTCAAATTGGACACCCTGCTGGAGATGTGAAGCTGTACAAAATCCACGTCGAAATGTCGGCAGAATGAAAATAAATTGTTGACACAAGTTGCAAATAAAAACTAATTCTTTCTACCTAAATGTGTTAACACGGCCGAAAGTGTTGGCATTTTACAGTTCGAATATTTTGGAGTGTTAGGATTGTGTTTGGGTTGGAGGATGGGTCGGAATACAGCTGGAGGATGGAGAGAGAGGATGTCGTGAGGATAACTACGATAGGAACAGCTGTCATTATCTAGGACAATAGCTATAGCAATTACACTACCATCTCTCTCTCTCCTGCTACGACTTATAGGCCAGGTCTACTATCCTATGCTGCATGTAGGGAGTAACTCAATATGATTCGGTCTTCCTGGAAACCTGCAGGGGCTTAGGACAATGGCAGTGAATAGGAAGCAAATGAGTGGGCTTAGGATGTCACCCTGTGAGACTCCTTTTGGAATTAGTAATAATCTCTTGTTACCAAGCAAGACTCCCTCTCCAGCTACAACTTACCAACCAAGGACCATAGCAAGTGATTCGTACTTACTGAATATATATAGGAAATAAAGGATTCATAATAAAGGATTGGGTTAGAATAAAACCCAGTGGGATATCTTCAAGAATCAGTACTTAAAAAGGTATTGTATTGGACAAAAACTACAAAATTCCTAGGCCTAGCATGCTTGCCTCTGCTATTCCTAATTACAGAGCTTAAATCGTGTGGTATGCTATATGTAGGGAGTAACAGAATGAGATACTTCCTGAAAGTAAATATTTTCTTTGGATAAGTACAGAGAAAACGAAGTATAGGAGTGAACTTAGGATGCAACTCAGTGTGACTCATTCAGGAATGAGTAGTTCAAAAGTCATTATCTCTAGGATAAAAACTGCAAAATTCCTAGGCCTGCCATGCTTGCCTATGCTATTCCTACTTACAGACCAGTACTCCTTGTCTATACTATATGCAGAGAGTAACAAAATCAGATACAATCAAAAATATATAGTTTCTTAGGGTAAGGATAGAGAAAACGAAGTATAGGAGTGGGCTTTGGATACCACCCCGTAGGACCCCTTCTGGGATGAGAACCTACTTCAAAACTCATTATGTAGGACATAAACTACAAAATTCCTTCCAAGCATGCTTTCCTCTGCTGTTACAATCTATAGACCAGGACTCCAGGTGTATGTAAATAGTAACCAATGGAGATTTTTACTTAATGAAACTATATGTTGCTTTGGATGACAGTGAATAGGAAGTAAAGGAGTAGTGGACTTAGGACACCACCTAGTGAGACTCCATTAGAATTAGAAACGATAATCATAATCTGGGACGAAAGCTACATAAATTATGCTACACCTGGACGTAACATGTCTGCACCTGCTGATACAACTTACGTACCAGAAATCCTGCTCTAACCTATATGCAAAGAGTTACAGAATCTGATTCATACTTCCTGAAAATATGTATTTGCTTGGTATACTTGAAGTTCATATAGAGCGGATTTAGTATACCTAGTGTGACCCCTTCAGGAATGAGTAGTTCAAAAGTCATTATCTTGGACAAAAACTACGAAATGCCTAGGCCTAGCATGCCTGTCTCGGCTAACACAACATACAGACCACGAATCCTGACCTGTTCTATATATAAAGAGTAACAGGGACATATTCATACTTTCTTGGTAATTCACAAGGGCTTGGGATAATGGAAATAGATACGAAGTAAAGGAGTGCATTTAGATTACCCTTTGAGACTCATTCAAGAATTGGTAGTTCAAAAATCATTAACAAGCACATAAACAACAAAATTCACAGGCCTAAAGTTGCTCCCCTTTTACTTATAGACCAGAAATACTTCCCCGTTCTGTATGTAAAGAGTAACTGGATCAGATTCATACTTCCTGAAAATAGATGTTCTCTGGGATAAGATGGAGGTTACGAAGTAAAGAGTTGGCTTAGGATACCACCTTTGGGACTCTACTTGAATTAGTATACCGAAAATCTCTCTTAAACTATTTATCTAAGGCCAACACTAAAAACTTGCAAGCAAGCCTGCTTCTCCTGCTACAACTTACAGACCAATGCTATATGAAGGAAATAACAGAATCAGGTTTGTTTCTGCTGGAAATATGCAGGGGAAATGTCGATGGACACGAAGCAAAAGAGTGGGCTTAGTACTTCACCCAGTTGGACTCCCTCAAGTATTAGAACTGTCCAAATTTAACTGCATCAATATAATTCCCTTTTCAAGGTTTAACATGTCTGCTTTTCTTATAGAGAAAGCGATATCTTATACAATTAGCGATAGAGACGAAATTCGTTTCTTCCAAATAAAGGAGTAGGATTGTGTAGGATGTGTGTAATGATGGAGATGTAACGGTGTCGTGAACGGACTCCTTGTAACTCCCACAGGAATTATTAAATTAAATTCATCATCTGGGTTGATCCTCCAGCTGACATGGCCGCCTCCAAACAGCTGGCCCCTCCATTATTGTATGTAAATTTTGGTACATCCAAATAACAAGTCACCATTTATAGACTGGTACACCATAGCAATTCTGTCTGAAGCTAACATGCCAACCGCTCTCTTTTTATTAACGGCTGAAATCAAGTTATACAAAAAGGGGAGGAGAGCAGCCACAGTAACAGAAAAGACAGTCACGCAGGGGTTGCGTAAACTAAGCAATTTCCATCTGCATACTAGTAACAGTAGTAGTATTGAGGCTCTAAACCAATTTCATTTTTGAGAGCCGAACAGTTACGGAACCGGGTCTAAATACGAGTAGCTTTCGGGGGATACTCACGAATAGACCCGACATCAGCCGATCTCATCTCGCCCGTTATCCGCACACACTTAATAAAAATGCAAATATCTCGGTTAATATTCAAGATAGAGAATAAATGTATATAACAATATTTATAGTAAATTTAATTTACAATAAGATTGGTTATATATACGTTTTCGATCTGACGTATAGTAACGGAGATATTTCGAATTTTCAAATTTCTCCTACTCTAACCCCCCCCCCCTCGTCCGATTTCAGCCGTTAACGAACATGATCTTTCTTTTTGCATAAAACGATTGAATATCGAGTTTGGTAACGATCAAACAAAAATTGCGACCACTAGTCTCGTCATGAGTAAGTATGACCTCAATAGCAGATTTCCCTTAAGGGTATCCAACACACACAATATCCGGCACTTCATTTACGTACAAAGCCCAATTATTATCCTATTATCAAAAACCTTGCATTATATGCAATACTTGAAGCCTTGAAAATGTTCACATGAATAAACCACGATATAATATTATAATAACAATTAAAAATATTGCAGATGTTTTTCACACGAGTCTAATAGTAACTATTTAACTTGTTATATCTGACCACGGATATCACTCACAACAAATATCGTCAGCTCTCTAAAATAAAAATCCATTTATTTATTTTTTATTTATTTATATCCACTTTATGCTACTATTGCTGCTAATTGGAACGAGTTACCTACAGGAAACCAGCCTTTTCTAGCCAGAGTTGGACCAAGGACTATATTTAATGAGTCCGTCACTAGATAAATGTCTACTGCCCAGGGCGGAAATCGTACCCGCACCTCTATAGGCCTACCATATGAGAGGAAGACCAACGCCTTAACTCGCACGGCCAACTTGAGGCCCAAAATCCCTTTACAATGAAACAACAACCTGTTGAAAGGTTGTGTAATTCTTAAATAATCCACTCTATGGGCCAGAAACAGAAATACAATCTTAATCTCTGTGAGGACAGAGCCTGCTTTACCAACTAATCCTTGTAAGTCATTGAAATTTTTCTAAATGCAATATTCAAATATGTTCAAAAAGGATTTTTTTACTTTTAAGTTGAAGCTTTACAAAAAATGTATGTAAAAAACTTGCTTTTTGATTTCCAATAAAAAAAGGAATTGCCAAATTTGGTCTTAGAAAAGAAGATGAAGTCTGTCACGCAGGGCTGCGTCAACTAAGCAGATTTCCCACGTGAAGTTTTGCAATTGATAAATCTCCATACTGGTAACATGTAACACCACCGTGAGTGAATATTGAGTGAATAAATACAAATGGTAATGAGAAATATTTCAGTCAATTTTAATAACCTCTAAACGAAAAGCTCTGAATTGTAAATAAACAGGTCTGCCAACCACTCAGAGCTGAACAGATGGATAGAAATATTCTTCACCGGAAAGAGAAACAATTACTCAAATATATCTGAATATAACATATAAGTTTATTGAAATTAGGGGGAGGGTCAACAGAACGTATATGCATATATATCACAAAAATGAAGCTTACACCAGTCTCTAAACACATTTCATGAGAGCCAAACAATTTCGGAAACGCCCGAACTAACTATCAGCGGAAACGTACGACCTACGAATAATTGCAAATATCTCGGTTAATATTCAAGATAGAGAATAAATGCATAGAACAATATTTATAGCACATTGAACTTTCCTGTGCTAAAACCTAAAAACCTAGACGGGAAAATTTAAAAATAGTGTGCCAAAATACAACCTTTCCCCACAAAATACCATCGGCCCCCAATTGGTTTCTTCAGGGAAGCAAGATACCTTAGCTAGTATTTAATAAGAATAATAAGCATTAGAGTTATAAAATATTCATGGCTGCCATTAAAAAAAAAAAAGAAAAAAGACTTCCTGAATTTATTTATTACACTTCTACGAGTTATAAAAAGAGAATGTCATTGGAATAATTGAGTTAATCTTGCATCTAGAGGGAATGGAGTAGGTTCGTTTTTAATTAACTTCAAAACCCTCATGATTTTCCTGGTATCGAAACCAGTTTTCCTATTATCGTCAAAGAAATATTTGAATGAATTAAATGGAATTATTGTAATTTTAAATTGAAAACATAATGAAATATTAACAATTAGAGAGTTTAGAGATATGTGTAATATATAAGTAATTCTACTGTAGGTGTGTATGTCACTGAACTCCTCCTAAACGGCTGGACCAATTTGAATAATTTTTTTGTACGCGTTTGGGTGGCGCTCTGGATGGTTTCGTGACACAAATCAGCCCGGCAGATGGAGCAGGAGTGGGGGTCGTAAGGGAGGCCTAAAATTAAAAATAGTGATATTTCGTTTCCTATTGGTTTTTCGGCAAATATGCACAGGTAAAAAGTTGTTTATGTTGTTATTTATAGTAGCTTTTGTTATATTCACTTTTGTCGTATAACAAAGTATAAGCGAGATGTACACTAAAAAAGTAAAGTAGGAGCCAACAATTTTATTGGGCATCAACGATTCAACCGAGCATAATAGAACTCGGTATGTGAATTAGCATTAATTCTTCCACGATTATAAGCTATATTAAATTTTTTAGATTCAAACGGGAGTGGGGGTTAAGGGAGGCCTGGATAAAAAATTCACGATACTTTTCTTTCTTTCTTTTTTATTTTTTTAGGCAAATGTGCATATAACAAATGTTGATTTTTGTGTTCTTAAAAGTAACTTTTGTTATAAATATAATAATAAATTTAATATCCTAATCGCCTGATATATCATGCAGGACAACGTCTGTCGGGTCCGCTAGTATATATATTTAACAAGGATACTCTTAAAAAATTAGCCAACAAGTAGTTAATGTCCGATAGAACCAAACCAAAGTTTCTATTTCCAATCATGGTTTTGATCAAATGCTATTTAGGAATATAATCCTGATTTCACTCTCTGGCTCTGGGATTAAAGCAGCCTTTAATGGAATTTCTTATCACTCATTGAAAAAGTAAATCTAACATTCCTAATGCTTAATTCCAAAACTCACTTTCTGACGCGATTTTTGAAAAATGTCCAAAAATGACCAGCGATCCTGTCTGAAACATGTCGAAACTGGGGTCCGTTCAAAATTTAATATATATATATATATATATATATATATATATATATATATATATTAAATTTTTTTTTGTCGTTACAAAATTAAATTTCATACAATACTAAAGATCAAGTTCATTAACGACTAAAAACCAAATATAATCAATCTTGTTGTCTATTATTTTCTATAAATAATGTTCTGTACACTTTCCTTTCAATCTTGAAAATTAACCGAGATTTTGCCTTTTCGCAGATTTCCCTTAAGGGAAATCAGCTACTGAGGTCGTACTCATGGCGCGATTTTCGAAAAATTTTCTTCAAATGTCCATTGATCCTGGTCCTAGTAGTTTATGAAAATGAGGTCCGTTCAAAATTCAATATATTCATTTCCGTCTGTTACCGCTCTAGCGGTCGCAATTTTGGTTAAATCGTTACCAAACTCGATATTTAATAGTTTTATGTTAAAAGAAAGAGCTAGCTCGTTAATGGTTGAAATCCGACCAATGGGTTTAAACTGGAGAAATTTCGAAAATTCTTAATGTCTCCGTTATTATGCGTCGGGTCGAATATTTATATAGATGCAATCTAAAAATGTAATATTCTATAAATGTTGTCATGTACGTATCTTCTCTATCTTCAATGTAAACCGAGATATTTGTATTTTATAGTTTTTGGCCTTGAGTAAACCCCCATTATTACTTATGTCATATTAACAATAAGCCGTTATATTATGCAGCACATTATTTGAAGGATACCAAACATTGTTCTCACTGAACTTTTACTTCTTGAGATAAATGCATATACGTGGTGCACGTGGGAAATCTGCTTAGTTTACGGACTCTCTGCGTGACGGACGTTTTGCTACTATGGCTAATTAGTACAGGTTATCAACGGGTTACCACCCTTTTCTAGCGAGGGCTGGACTAAGGATGTAATTTAATGAGTTGTACAGTAAATAAATTCTTCTTGCCCAGGCCAACTCGCCACTCTAGATTTCTCATGCAGCAAATAAAGGCAACGCCTTAACTGACACGTCTAACCTGACCTCTGTTATTTCCTAAAGAATATATGAGGGAATGCAAAGCCATAAAACTTTTAATGTTGTTTATTGTTCCTGTACATAAGTTGTTTAATCCTTATGTGTCTGTCATAGTGAATGAAATACTCAATGCAACTTAATCTATGGTTTTTGAAATGAAATCCGCCATTACTTCAGTGTCAAAACGTACCGGTTTATTGGCACAAGCTTTCAACGAATAAAATCAACATTTAGATATATCAACTTGTTAGATAATTGCTTCCTTAAACATTGCTAATACTGAAGTGTCTCAATATGTGTGTTCTATCGACTATACCGAAATTGTTACAACGCTTAAAACAAAGCTAAAGCATAAAAAGGGGCTGAGGTGTGCCCTGTGAGTTAAAGCTTTGCATTTAATCTCACATGACAAACCTGGAGATGAAAGTTCGATTCCAGCCTGGGCAACAGGAATTTATTTAGTGACTAACTCATTAAATGCAATCCCACCCTGGCTAGAAAAGAGTGGTAAGCATTAGATAGCCCGTCCCAATTAGCCTTAATATTAAAATGTGAACGTTAATAAATAATAATAAAGCATAAAAAACTTTAACTGCATACACATTAAACACTTGTATATCATTTGTAATTCTAAATATTTTATGATTGTAAAATGTTTGAAAATATACCTGCCGATGGTCAAATGATGTAAACCATATGTGGGCAACCCCCGGAGACATTTTAAAAAACCCAATTAAACAAATATATTACACTACTTACTCCAAATGAGGAGAGATTTGTATGGCAGTACTTATAAATGCCAACAGTTCTTGTCAAAGATGAATGTTAATAAATCAAAACATCGTACAAGGCTGACTGACGATAATTTGGAAAATTCTTTTCGTCTTTGTATCAGTGGAATTAATCCAAACATCGATGGATTAGTTTTCCAAATTCAAGCTCATTGATTTCGGTGTCGCTATTTAACTTTCGTTGTTTGTAATAATTCCAAATTTTACGATTAAATTATAATATTGTGCCTATTTTTTTCATTTCATTGTAAAAAATGTATTATAATTACATGTCTGATATATATCATTAATAATTATGAACTCTCCTTTTGAAAGCGACCCGCGAACGAATTTGCAGACTAAAGTTGGTCCCGCAACATGTCAATGGTTGCCCATACCTGTTCTAAAATATCTGGAGATTTAATGTCACACCGCGGCAGTGTAATTCCAAAACCTGCCAACTACGTGTCGATAAAGTTAGTTAATCCACAAATCAGAAATTTGATGAAACAATGAATTATTCCGGGGAGCAACCGGTTCATTTTACATCAGTGAATGACCTAAACGTAGAATTTTGAACTTATTGAAAACTGTGTAGAAAGAAGATGAAAGATGTAAGCCACAGTTGGAATTAACATGCTACTGACTGGCTTAATATTGCGGAATTTCGGTCATATTAAAAAAAAGAACAATCCGTAATTGTCAGAAGATATAATGGAAATAAATAAGACGTGATACATATTTTAGCACTGGGAGAACGTATTCGATGTGTCTTAAGAATTATTAAATTCTTGTATAATAATTTCGAGTTATATCTAACCAGTTATTAGCCAGTTGCTACAAAACTTTAGAATTTTTTTTAGTTCGTTGTTAGAGCGAATGAGAAACTATCCAGTCCTCACAGACATCAACAACTGTTAATCATATGATGAGACTGCTTCTACATTTAATTATATTAGCTTAGATTATTTAAAGATATAGCAAACACTGTATTTGTAGACCATAAGATTATAGAGATTATTTCCTTATAGTTTTTAGTAGATTTTCCATAAGTCAAAACAGCTATTTCGGTCGTACTCGTGAGGTTATTTTGGAAAAATAACCTCAAATGTTCACCGATCCTACCCAGGAGATGAGATCCGTTCAAAACTGTATATATAAGCCAGTTAACACTCCAGCTGTCGCAGTTTTTGTTTGATCGTTACCAAACTCCATATTTAAACGTTTTATGTAAAATTAAAAATCAAGGTCGTCAATGGCTGAAGTTAAAAATTTTTAATATTATGCGTCGGATTGAAAAATTGTATGTGATTTTTTCACTATTTTGGTTATTAACCGAACATATTTGCATTGTTTAGTTTTTTTGCATTCACTAAACCCCCACTCATACTCATGTCATATTAACAATAAGCTGTGATATTGTGAAGCAGTTTATTAGAAGCCTAGTACCAAATAAACGTCTCATTGAGGTTTTAGGTTTTGAGATAAATGTAAATAGGTGACACACGTGGGAAATCCGCTTAGTTGACGCAGCCCCTGCGTGATGAGCTGAAACTCCGTTGTAGCGGTATCTCAATTAAATAAATAATAGAGCGGACGAACTAGGATCCAATGAGAAAATGCAAGGAGAATCGCCTTGGGGGGATAAATCTTAGGTCTACCGGGTTAAGACATAGATAAATACTAAGCTATATGGCTATATAATGGCGTGTATATACCTGTGAGGGTGTATATATGCTGGTAGAGGTTATATATCCTGTATGTAGATCCACAGCACTGTATTATATATCACAGAGTATAATATCGCGAGGCAGCTAGCTAGGGAGTAGCTGGCAGACTGGCCGGCCTCTCTAGCCCTCCTCCAGTGCCGGCTGACTACAGCGCCTCCTGTGACACTCACTCGCACTAATTCAACACTTCTGAATATAGTCTAAATGCCGAGCAAGATACACAAATAATGATTTATATTTAATGCAATATTAAATATAATAAGCTAAATTAAATAAAAGTCCGTCACTAAGGGGCTGCGTAAACTAAGCAGATTTTCCTCTTGATGCTTAACAATAGATCATGAATTACAGAAATTATCAATTGCCTTTATGAATATGAGATAAAAAAAAATGTCCCCTGTATGTTTTAGCAGATTTCCCTTAAGTGGAATCAGCTATTGAGGTCGTACTCATGACGCAAGTTTCGAAAAATGTCTTCAAAGGTCCATCGATCCAACCCAGGAGATTACGACAATGAGGTCCGTTCACAATTATATATATCTATCTCTCTATATATATATCTATATATATATATATATATATATATATATATATATATATAAAATTGTAACCTCTGTCTGTACCTTGATTTTTTTCGCGAAATTTCACGATAACTTTTCGTTTCACATGTCATAGACACCATTGTTTCTTTCGTGTATGTTTGTTTGTGTGTTTGTTACCTTTTCACGCATAAACGGCTGAACCGAATTTTATGAAACTTGGTATGTATATTACTACTAACCCAAGTTAGACTTTAGGTTATATTAATTTTCTCTGAGACGAATAGGAGTGGGGGTTATAGGGGAAGCCTGAAATTAAAAATAGCGATATTTCGTTTCCTATTGCTTTTTAAGCAAATATGCACATAACAAAAGTTGTTTATTTTGTTATTTAGAGTAACTTTTGTGATATTCATTTTTGTTTTTTAACAATGTATAAACGAGATATACACTATAAACTAAAGCGGGAGTCAACTATTTTATTGGGCGCTAACGATTGAACAGAACTTAAAAAAACTCGGTATGTCAATTAGCATTCATTCTTCCATGATTATAAGCTGTATTAAAATGTTTAAGTTAGAACGTTAGGGGGGCTTATAAGGGAGGCCTGGAATAAAAATTCGCAATATTTCATTGTCTATTTGTTTTTCGACAAACATGCACATAACAAAAGTTGTTTACTTTGTTATTTAGATTAACTTTTGTTTTATACATTTCTCCAGGAACAATGTATGGAGCAAGTAATTTACGTAGAAATATTGATATGCTCATCAATTCATTCCAATTTGAACTATGAGGTACCTGACCTGGAAAAATTAATTCAAATCTACGTTAATATTCTTTCCTTAATAACTGAAATCTATGCATAATGCACAGGAGACGGGAAATATGACAATTTGGAGGACAGTGAAGTCTTACATAAAAAATTAATTTTATTATTAGCAAATACCAACAACGGGTATAAACCCTGAACACTGGGACAGGTAAATGTCAAAATAGTGTACAAAGTAAAGTTTTGCCAAAAAAATACCATCACCATCCAGCCTCAAATCAATTCCCGGGCGAAGCCGGGTATCTGAGCTAGTATATATATATATATATGTCTGTAACGCTCAAGCGGTCGCAATTTTTGATTGATCGTTACAAAACTCGATATTTAATCGTTTTATGTAAAAAGGACAGCTGAAGTTCGTTAATGGCTGAAATCGTACCAGAGAGAGGGGGGGGGGTGTTTAGAGTGGGATTGTCGAAAATTCAAAATATCTTCGTTATTATGCATCGGAACGAAAAATTGTAAAGAACACCAACCTTATTGCAAATGAAATTTACTATAAATATTGTTATATACACTTATTCTCTATCTTGAATATTAACCGAGATATTTGCATTTTTATGAAGTCTGTGGTCGGGTGTTGTTCGGGTTAGTTCGGCCGTTTTCGTAAGTGCTCGGCTCTGGCGGAAGCTTCTAACCTAACCTGTCGTTTCTAACCTTACCTAACCTTCGTTACTTTGTGAGATTTATGCAAATACGTTCTGTTCATCCGCCCTACCCCCCTTCTTTAGTTCTTGGACTACTAAAATTTGAGTTATTAAAATATAAATTATTATTACAATTCAGAAGCCGTTTCAGTTGGGAGTTTATTAAAATTAACTGAAAGATTTCTCATTACCGTTTGTATTTACTTATGGTGGTGTTGTGTTAGCAGTATGCAGATTTCTCTATTGTAAAACTTCACATGGGAAATCTGCTTAGTTTACGCAGCCCCTGCGTGACGGACTTTTTAGCATTGCTAATGGCCAGGAAGGCGAGACGTCTGCTCCATGAAATAAGAGAATAAAGAAATGATGTTTCGAGAACTATAGATCCTTTCTTTTGTCCTGAACAATTTAATTGTTCTCTGTAAGGATTAGATGCAATAAATGACGTTATATGGTGTATCAGAGTTCATTATTGTAAACAGAGTGAATCCTGGCAACAAAGCATTCTTATCAATCTTATATATTTGTGACGAGGCATTGGAATATATCGTTATCAAGGAACTGGTTAGCATTGTTGGTATATGTATGCAGTGATACCATAGTTAACAAAGGAGAATACCAACAAAGCCTACACAGATACAAATACATAACCAAGTACCAATCGCCAAAGGAACACGTTTCTCAAAACGTTTATTTATTTTCATAAAGAAAGAGATCTTGAGAGGCTCAGGTTGGCCGTGTGAGTTAAGGCGTTGATCTTAAATCACATGACAAACCTAGAGTAGCGAGTTACATTCCCTGTCTGGGCAATGGGAATTTATATAGTGACCGACTTATTACTTAAAATCCTTAGTCCGGCAGAAAAGGGTGGTAACCTGTAGATAACCCGTCCCAATTAGCCTTTTTAGCATAGGTGGAAGTAAATCTATATATATATATATATATATATATATATATATATATATATATATATATAAAATTGTAACCTCTGTCTGTAGATTGATTTTTTTCGCGAAATTTCACTATAACTTTTCGTTTCACATGTCATAGACACCATAACTGTATTTTGTTTCTTTCGAGTATGTTTGTTTGTTTGTTACCTTTTCACGCATAAACGGCTGAACCAAATATTATGAAACTTGGTATGTATATTACTACTAGCCTAAATTATACTTTAGGCTATATTAAAATTCTCTGAGACGAACAGGAGTGGGGGGCTATAAGGGAGGTCTAAAATTAAAAATAGCAATTTTTCGTTTCCTATTGGGTTTTCGGCAAATATGAACATAACAAAAGTTGTTCATTTTGTTATTTAGAGTAACTTTTGTTATATGCACTTTTGCCGTATACGGAAGTATAAATAAGTTATACGCTAAAAACTATAGCGGGAGTCCACAATTTTATTTGGCACAAAAGACTCAACCGAACTAAACCAAACTCGGTATGTGTAATAAAACAAACGCCTTCTTTAGAATAAGCCATACCAACATTTCTAGGGACGGGCAGGAGTGGGGGTTATAAGGGAGGCCTGAAATTAAAAATTTTAAGTAACTTTTGTTATATTCACTTTTGTTGTATAACAATTTATAAACGAGATATACACTAAAAGCTAAAGCGGGAGTTGGACACCAACGGTTGAATCGATTCCAACAAAACTCAGAATATATAAATTAGCATTGATGGTTACATGGTTATAAGCTATATTAAAATGTTTAGGTTAGAACGGGAGTGGGGGTTATAAGGGAGGCCTGAAATAAAAATTCGTGATATTTCATTTTCTATTCCAAACCAACCACGGGTACTAACCCTAAACACTGAAACGGGAATATGTCAAAATATTGTGCAAAGTAAAGTCGCCGAAAAAATACCATCATCATTCCGGCTCAAATGAATTCCCGGGCGATGCCGGGTACCTTAGCTAGTATATATATATATATATATATATATATATATATATATATATATATATATAATTATTTGTCACGATTTTTGTCTTATGAGTTACTAAACTCGACATATCGACTTTGTATGTAAAATTAAAGAACACAATTCGCTAACGTCTAATATCGGGAAGGCGGGAGGGAGTGTTTCGAGGGAGAAAGTTTGAAAAATCGAAATATCTTAGTTACTATACGTCGAATAGACTCACACACTTACCAATAATTAAAATATGTAATTACATATTTTCAAACTGCCCAATTATTTTTAAATATGTCAGAATCGTGGTAATATGTGGGCTAGCCTCAGTCAGTAGTTGGTTAAGTTATGTGGAATGTTCAAGTAAGTTGGTAATCTGCATTCTGTTAGTAGGTGTTTTATAGTTAGTCCAGTGATGCAATGACTACAAGTAGGCTTGTCTTTTCTGTTCATTATGTAAGAATGTGTCAGGTATGTATGTCCAATACGTAGTCTTGTGAACACGACTTGGTCTCTTCTTGAATCTACGTACTGTCTCTTTGTCCATTCTGGAACATAGCGTTTTATTCCCAATAGTTTGTTGTCAGTACGTAACCAGCGTTTTGGCCAGTCTTGTAGTATTTTTGTTTGTTCAATCTTGTTGAGGTCTGTTGATGTTAGTGTAGTTATGTCAGTAGTAGTCATTTTTTTGCTAGTATTGCATGATATCAGTCATTTCTATGATGTCCTTTTGTCCGGGTAACCAGAACATTTTAAAATTTCAAGTGTTTAGTGCGTGGATTAGTTTCAGAATTTTTGTAATTACTGGGTGATTAGAGTTGATGTTTCCCAAGGAAATTAAAGAACTTAAAGAGTCTGTGCATAAAATTACTTGGTGTGATCTGTTTTCTAATTTTGAAAGTGCTAGTATATGGCCTGCAGTATAAGTACTTGATTCGTCGTGTAGTTTAACTTTGTAAGTTTTGCTTTTGATAGTGGCGGCTGAGACCCGTCCCGTGTTCTGTCTTAGATCCGTCTGTGAAAATGAATAGAGTGTTAGGGTTTTGAGAAATTATAGCCTTGAAAGATGTGTGATAAAATTTTGAAGAAAAAGAGTTTGATTTTTGATATTGTGTTAGCTTTAAATCAATTTGATAGTTCTCTACTCTCCAAGGAGGGAGTGTAAGTGTAGTGTTATGGTACATTGGTCTTTGATAAAATTGATGAATGTTATTTTGAAGTAAGTGGATTAAAAGCGGTTTCTGTTTGAGACAGGTTTGAGAATATTTATTTAAAAACATGTTATTTAAAAATGTATTTACACATGGTTTGCCTAATGCCTTTGACTGGGATAAAAATTTAAAACTCAGCATTTGCCGTCTATACTCCAGGGGGGGTTCCTCAGCTTCAACACATAAGCTGTCAGTGGGACTTGATCTGAAAGCCCCTGTTACGTTTCTATGTCCTGTGAGATGTGTTTTTTTAATATATTCTATCTGTATATGTTTTATATTTCTGTTGGTAGTTTAGTTTTAAGTAGGTTGTATTTCTAGGAGAAATGTCTTGTCTTTTTATTAATTTTTATGAGTATATTTATAGTCAGGATACATTATTTTTAGACAACTATGTATCAGGCTTTTTTTGTTGTTCTCTTCTGTTTTATTTATTTTTTTTGTGAGAGCTACGTGTTAGTTTAAGACAAAGAACTCCTTTTTGGGTGCTAGCACCTTTTTTATAATGTCCTTTATGAACATCCAAGGGGTAAGGGACCCCCTTATTAATTGTGTATTTTATAAAGTATTATAGGTTAGTGGAATTGTATTATTGTTATTAGTATTTTATTATTCTATTTTTAAATGTATTTAAAACCCAAATAAACAAGTAAAATGTCAAGATGTTTTAGTGTACTGCAGCTGGCAGAAGAATAAGCAATACAGCCGTAATCCAGCAATGACCTGGTATAGGCACGATAGAATGTAAGCATTAAAAATCTGTCAGCTCCCCACTGCCTATTGCTAAGTATCCTCAGCAAATTCAAGGATTTCTTGCATTTGTTAAGGGGATTTCTTAAATTGGGCAACCATGTTAATTCTTTGTCTAGTGCGAGTCCTTAAATTTGTAAAATATTTGTATCTTTTATGGTAGTGTTATGAATATGTAAATGTGGTAGAGTGATTGTTCTTTTTTTGGTGAAGATAATGCATTTTATTTTCTCCTCTGATAATTTAAAGCCTGTATTTAAACACCACTGCTCTAACAAATTAACAGTTAACTGTATATGGTGTTGTGCATTATCAATATTTGAGAATGTGTGGTAAATTAGCAAATCATCAGCATACAGGCAGTAAGATACTTCTTTGGGTATACATGCAATGACTGAGTTTACAGCTACATTGAACAAAGTTGTACTCAGTACACCTCCTTGAGGCACTCCATTCTCCTGAGAGAATATCCGGGATATTCTCTACTAGTTTTTCTATAAGAAAACGAACTTTCAAGAAGAATTTTATAATTTTCTTGAAGTTGAGCAATTAATTAAATAATTTAAGAGTCTAAATTCTGGATTGTAAGGCAAAAATTCATATTTTAAAAATATTATTAGTCAGGAGTCGGGATGGAATGACAATAATTGAAAAAAAAGAAAAAAACTTTATTTTTAGAAACATACTCTCATTATTTATTCAATATGGATTAAAATTAAGTGAAAAGAAATAATTTTGGACAAGAAATTTAATTATTATTAAAAAATTTTATTCAGAAAGACAAATCAGATGTAACGAATAATAAGTTGTAAGTCCTAAAATTATTGTATTTGATTTAAACATTTGTTCATTACAAAACAAATTAAGAGAAATCAAACTTTTTGTACACAGCGTGAATAAAGAAAGAGCAATCCTTTTTTGAATTATATTTTTCTAACAGGATTAACTAATTTCTTTTCCATATTTAATTACTGCAATGTAAATAAATAACTTGTTTGGATCGGGGATGACCCACTTCTTCTTGTGTTTATGTTATTTGTTTATGTTTTTTGCTAATATGCGATGTCTCAACATATTCAAGTTTATTTCATTTCCTTAATCCCACTATTGACAACAGTCATCCAATGTTTAAAATTTAAAAGAAGCTATTTTGAAAGTACTTCGAGATTTTGAAATTGACATCACTCAAGTGTACAGCATTACGACTGACAATGGATGAAATTTGGTTAAAGCTTTGAAAATTATTGATGAAGATTTGAGGTGTAAGGAAGTTGACCTAGAAGAAGATTCCCTGACTGAAGGAGACGATTTATTTACCCAACTCTTAGAGATAATCCATTTCGGACAAATTGAAAATGTGCGCTGTGCTGCACATACATTGCAGTTAGTCGTCAACGAGGTTTTTCGAAAAGATGAAAATGTTCAAAATTTCATTACAAAATCGAGAATTATTTGCAAAGTTTTACGAACACCTTCATATTCTCTTCTTTCTTCTGGTTATGAAATTAATAAAGTTGTCTTAGACATTCCTACAAGGACATTCCTCCCTAGCAATGCTAGAATCTCTAAAAAAATATAAAAGCTTTTGTTTGGACAATGAGAGTCAAGATGCAAAACTAAAAATGACTACAGAAGAGTGGGATTTTCTAGATGAAATCATAGTCACGTTTTTGCCAATTAAAGAAATAACATTAAAACTACAAGATAGCCAACTTTTGATGGCTGATTTTTGTAAAAATTTTCTTCATTTAAATTTGATACTACAAAAACAAAAAGGACAGTTGTCGGAAAAAATAAAAGCTGCAATAAAACAATGAGAAGATGCTTTAGTCAAGAATAATACGGCTATTTCGGCAATATTTCTCGACCAACGAATATCTAAAATATTGACGTCCAAGGAAAAGAAACAAGCAAGATCTCATTTAAAAAAATTGATGTCAAAAGCTCTATACGTGAAAAGAGAGTTTAAGAAACGGAAACAGCGTACGCAATTTGGAAACCCAAATGCTAGAGCAAATTCTTCAGCAGAGGAAAATTATAATCTCGAATCAAAATGGGCGAGTGACAAAAACTCTTCTTCATTAGATGATGTGGCAACAAAATAAAAGTAAAAGTACTATTTATTTTTTTTAATAATAAATGTTAACAGTTTGTTTCAGTTCCCCCCCCCCGAAAGTTCGCTGAGAAAGGTAATTTTTAAGAAATAAAATAACCTTGCCTTGAACTCCGCATTTAATCAGCTGCGGTATTATGAGTCTCCAGTCCACTGTCATATGCCTTCTCGTTGCATTTATAGACAATTTAAAATTTCATTTTAAATTGCATTTGCATAAATGCTGTTCTAGAGATATTTTCTCTATCACAAATACTAACCATCACTCCTACTCATGTCATATTAACAATAAGCTGATATATTATGAAGCACTTTATTTGAAGCCTGAATACCAAATATTGTTCTCATTAAACTTTTACGTTTTAGCAGATTTCCCTTGAGGGAAATCAGCTATTGAGGTTGTACTCATGACGGAATTTTCGACATTTTTCTTCAAATGTCCATCGATCCTACCCAGGAGGTGTCCGTTCAAAATTATATATATATATATATATATATATATATATATATATATATATATATATATATATATATATATATATATATATATATATATATATTTGTCTGTTAACGCTCTAGCGGTCGCAATTTTTGTTTGATCGTTACCAAACTCGGAATTTAACCGTTTTATGTAAAAAGAAAGATCAAGTTCGTTAATGGCTGAAATCGGACAAGTGGGAGGGGTGGTTTAGAGGGGGAGATTCTTTGAATATTCAATATATCACCTTTATTATGCGTCGGTTCGGAAAATTGTATAGAATAACTCTTATTGCAAATTAAATTTACTATAAATATTGTTATATACATTTATTCCCTATCTTGAATATTAACCGAGATATTTGCATTTTTATGAAATTTGGGCCGATAACGGATTTTTGAATTTCCCGCGAAAAGCTAGTTCGGCCCTTTGCCGACACCGTTTGGCTCTGCTATGGAGATTTCTCTATTGTATAACTTCACGTGGGAAATCTGCTTAGTTTACGCAGCCCCTGCGTGACGGACTTTTTATGTTTTGAGATAAATCTGCTTAGTTAACGCAGCCCCCGCTTGAAGGAATTGATGCAACTCTACTCGATCCCTTCAATATTGATAGCGTATTCTATAGTATTGACAATAATATTACTGATTAGATGTTGTTGCGGACACATTGACAGGGCAATTACAGCTGTTCGTGCAACAGGTTGCCAGCCCACAAAGGAATCGGCTCAACCATAATTATGAAGGCCTTGTCAGCTCCTAAAAATGACAGTGAATGCAAAATGAATTGTAATTTATTATTTTTATTTCCCTTAATTACATCAGAGGGTAATGAGGCTTGCACGCTCCTGTATCGCGTATATCTTAATATATTCACAAGGTTAATAATATCGCATGTGTTAAATAAATACTCAATTAAACTTGTTTTTGTTTGAATGTCTTTCTGTAATGCGAAATAGATAGCTACAAAGACATCATTGACATCATATGACGTCACTAAACTAAGCAGATTTCCCTCGTGCTTGTCTAACACATTATTGATCTCACCTTACCATGTATTCTCTA
Source organism: Riptortus pedestris (assembly GCA_019009955.1). NCBI lineage: Eukaryota > Metazoa > Arthropoda > Insecta > Hemiptera > Alydidae > Riptortus > Riptortus pedestris. Next base: position 151,903,477 of record CM032231.1, read on the forward strand.
TTCGTAGGTAAAATCCCATCAGTGGACCAGGTAGGAATATTGGAGCTACGAAAAACAAATAGAACAATGGTTAATCACAAAACTTTTTTATGGCTCCTCACAATTTTATTTCTTATAAACGCTGAGCGCTTTCGGGGACTAAATCCCCATCCTCAGAGCTACAAAGAATGTAACACCATAATTAGGAGTCTAAAAATCAGTTGTTAAAAATGTTTTACATAATTGGTCATATAACAAAAACGTCTATAACATTATAAAATTTTTTACAATAATAACACCTATATTCAAAAACACATTTACAATTAAAATATAACACATTAATAATTACTATTTAAACATTAAAATAATATTATAAGCAAAATTACCGTCAGAGCGTACGGCGAACCTATAGACTTGCTACAAGGCTAAACCCTGCCGATGCACTGAGGCCAAGGAGATCATTCCAAGCCGCTAGGGAGGGGGCAAAGACAAGTCTGGACATGAGAGACGCGTTTGTGTCAGTCTGCACATTTACATTGCCTTTATTTATGGTTTTGTCAAGTTTTATTTCAATAGCCTCCACCATGTCCAACAGATAACCCCTAACGTCACTATGAATTAATTTTATCCGGTGGTCTCCAGCATGGTGGTTGTGCTCCTTACAGTGTGCATAAAACTCTGAGCCTGCTCTCATGTGTTCCTTAGCCCTGATCCGTAACTTCCTCTCTGTCCTCCCAACAAGATACCCAAGTTTATAAAGGCAATGTAAATGTGCAGACTGACACAAACGCGTCTCTCATGTCCAGACTTGTCTCTGCCCCCTCCCTAGCGGCTTGGAACGATCCCCTTGGCCTCAGTACATCGGCAGGGTTTAGCCTAGTAGCAAGTCTATAGGATTGCCCTACGCTCTGACGGTAATTTTTGCTTATAATATTATTTTAATGTTTAAATAGTAATTATTAATGTGTTATATTTTAATTGTAAATGTGTTTTTGTATATAGGTGTTATTATTGTAAAAAATGTTATAATGTTATAGACGTTTTTGTTATATGACCAATTATGTAAAACATTTTTAACAACTGATTTTTAGACTCCTAATTATGGTGTTACATTGTTTTGTAGCTCTGAGGATGGGGATTTAGTCCCCGAAAGCGCATCAGCGTTTATAAGAAATACAATTGTGAGGAGCCATAAAAAAGTTTTGTGATTAACCATTCATCACCCTCACCACTAGCTAAAAATAAATATAATAGAACAATCTTTAATGTTGAATGAAATGGAAAAATATTGAATATCGTATAAATCAAATTTCCTCAAATCTCTAGCGTATTTCAAATATTTATCTAGTTATTGTTACCTTCCATTTTCAGTTTTCACTAAACACACGTTTTAGCAAATTAGCCTTAAGGGAAATCAGCTATTGACGTCGTACTCATGACGCGATTTTCGAAAAATTTCTTCAAATGTCCATCGATCATACCCAGGACATGACGAAAATGAGGTCCGTTCAAAATTATATATGTATATATATGTCTGTTAACGCTCTAGCTGTCGCAATTTTTGTTTCATCATAATCAAACTCGATATTTAAACGTTTTAGCAGATTTCCCTTAAGGGAAATCAGCTATTGAGGTCGCAGTCATGATGCGAGTTTTGAAAAATTTCTTCAAATGTCCATCGATCCTACCCAGGAGATGACGAAAATGAGGTCCGTTCAAAATTATATATATATATAATTTCGAAAATTCAAAATATCTCCGTTACTATACGTCGGATCGAAAAATTATATAGAACCAATCTTATTGAAAATTAAATTTACTATAAATATTGTTCTATACATTTATTCTCTATCTTGAATATTAACCGAGATAGTTGCATTTGTATTCTGTGTGTGGGCGGCAGGAGTCGGCTGGTCGGACTTTCCGTTGAGAGCTCTGGTGGCCGTTTCCGTAACTATTCGTCCCTCGTGAATAGGTTTAGAGGTTACTTACTACTACAGTTGTTATTAGGCAGATTTCTTTATTGTAAAACTTCACGTGGAAAATCTGCTTAGTTTACGCAGCCCCTGCGTGACGGACTTTTTTGTTTTCGATCTAATATCCATTGATCCTACACTGGAGATGACGCAATAATTGCATCCTTACCAAACTCAATATTTAATCTTTTTATGTAAAAAGAAAGATCAAATTGGTTTATGGCTGGAATCGGACGAGGGTATGGGGTTTAGGGGTGGGGGCAATTGTGAAAATTCGAAATATCTCCGTTACTATTCGGTTTGAAAAATTCCATAGAACCAATCTAATTGTTCTTTAAATATCCTATAATTATTGTTTTTCATTTATTCTCTATCTTGAATATTAAACGAGATATTTCTCCTCATTTCTCAGTTTTCAGCCTTCTGCAAAACCCCCACTTCTACTCATGTTACATGAACAATACTCTGCTATATAATAAACCACATTATTTGAAGGTTAAATACCAAATATTGTTTTGAAGAGACCTTTATTATACGAGATACATGCAAATATGTTGTGGTAACTCGGGGGGGGGGGGCCCGTTTTTAAGTTCTTAGTCTACTAAAATTTGATTGATGGAGATTTCATTTTTCTGATTCATTATAAATTACAGTACTAGATATAGTACGTAAGTAGTTTTTCAAAAAAATCAATATATTTTGATATATTTCAGTTGTTAGCAGATTTCCCTTAAGGGAAATCAGCTATTGAGGTCGTACTCATGACGCGCGTTTTGAAAAATTTCTTCAAATGTCCATCGATCCTACCCAGGAGGTGTCCGTTCAAAATTATATATATATATATATATATATATATATATATATATATATATATATATATATATTTGTCTGTTAACGCTCTAGCGGTAGCAAGTTTGCTTGATCGTTACCAAACTCGAAATTTAACCGTTTTATGTAAAAAGAAAGAGGGAGGAGGTAAAGGGGGTTTTAGAGAGGGGATTTTTTAAAAGTCGAAATATCTCCGTTATTTTGCATCGGATCAAAAAATCGTATAAAGCCAATGTTATTGCAAATTAAATTTACTATAAATATTGTTCTATAGATTTATTCTCTATCTTGAATATAACCGAGATCTTTGCATTTGTATTCTGTGTATGATCGGCAGGGGTCGGCTATGTTCGGGACGTTCCGTTTCCATAACTACTCGCCTCTCTTGAATAGGTTTTAGAGGTTCCTTACTACTACAGTTGTTATTAGGCAGATTTCTCTATTGTATAACTTCACGTGGGAAATCTGCTTAGTTTACGCAGCCCCTGCGTGACGGACTTTTTTTGTTTTTGTTTCCTGTGAGAGTCGGGTTGGCGAACCTGCTTGTTTACATTTGAGAAGCTTCACAGGGGAAATATTTCTTATTTCCGTTTGTATTTATTCACTTAATATTGACGGTGGAATATTCTACTAATATGTATATTTATCTATTGTTAAACAGCGTGGGACATCTGCTTAACGTAGGCAGGTGACAGACGTTTTCTTGATCCCCATCAAGATTAGTTACAATAATGTAATATATTTTGATCCTGCGGTTAAAGGGACGATATTCTTAATAAACCTTCCCACCTCACTTCCTGCATCACAATGATCTTCGTATTTACAAGAAACATATAAATATAGAGTTGGTTCAAACAACAATTGTGTCCGCTAGACCCAAGCACTTGCATACGTGCGTCACGCATTTACATATACATTTCACCTGAAAGAGTAAAAGTTCAACGAGAAAAATATTTGGTGTTTAGGCTTCAAATAATTGTTTTCATAATATAACAGCTTATTGTTAATTTGTCATGAGTAGTAGCGAAGGGTTTACTGAAGGGAGAAAACTAAAAAAATGCAAACACCTCGGTTAATAATCAACATACTGAAAAAACATAAACGACAACATTAGTAAATCATTAATTTTTCAATTAGATTGATTGTATAGAGTCCTACGATCCGACGTATAGTAACGGATATATTTCGAGATTCCTCCTCTAACCCCGCCCCCCCCCTGCCAAAATAAATTTAATTGAGGCATCAAAAACGAATTGAGAGGCCCACAAGCACTGCTAAATATTCTCTAGGGACCAACTCTAGGTCAGTTCCTCCCCATCTCCTAGTTATTTTGTTATTTGTTTGTTTTAGCAGATTTCCCTTAAGGGAAATCAGCTATTGAGGTCGTACTCATGACGCGAGTTTCGAAATAAATTTCTTCAAATGTCCATCGATCCTACCAGGAGAATGAGGTCCGTTTCAAAATTATATATATATATATCTATATATATATATATATATATATTTATATCTATATATAATTATATTATATTTTGTTATTTATTGCTTTTAATATTTATTTGTAAAGTTTTAGTCGTAAGTGTTGCATTGCGATTTATATATTTGTTTATTTTTTCAATGTTTTTAATATTCGACTCCCTTTGTTGACTTTTACATTTATTTATTCATATATATTACATGTTTTTGAAAGTATAAATGTTGTGTCACAGAGCACTGATGATGGGACGGTTCGCCCCGAAAGTACTTTGCCTGTAATAAAGAAGTATTAAGAGTGGAGGTGTTTGACCTTTTTGATCCTTCCGTTGATGATGGACCTCCACCAGCCAGCACAAATCCAGAGAAATATTCTCTGCTTGTGGATCTCTGAACTCGTTTATGATGTCTCAATTAAATCTTTATAACATAAGTGTGTTTTGGGGATATTGTTATGGGTTGACAGTTCACCTAAAATGAATTCCTAAGCACACCTTCAGACTTATGTGAAAAATTCTTTAGCCATTCGGCCTTCCAATTATGCAATTTACGACTTTTTTGGATTCCAGATACCCTCATCTCGAAACAAATCACGGATCATGGAGTCTGCTTTGGAGGCCGATGGCGTCTTGTACTGGGACGTTAGTACATAAAGACTAGACATCAAAGCTGGCTAATATGGAAGAAGGATCAAGAGTATTAAGACAAATTAAGAAGAAACTTGATGTCATCAAGATTCAACAAGACATTGAAAATACTCAGGTTAAACCACTGTAACCCTTCCTAATATAGCGGGGACTTCAGAAAGACTGGCAAGAATACTTCGAAAATATAATTTACGAACAGTATTCAAACCACACATAATATTCAATGAATATATAAAAAGTCCGTCACGCAGGGGCTGCGTAAACTAAGCAGATTTCCCACGTGAAGTTTTACAATAGATAAATATACATACAGGTAACACAGCCGTGAATGCTCAGTAAATGTACAATACAAGGCTGAATTGTAAACAAACAGGCAAGCCAACCTCGTAGCGCTGCATAGATAGACCGGAAAGACAAACAATTCATGAAATATATCTGAATATAACATATTAATTTTATTGAAAACATTTTACTAAAGCTAGTGCTGTAATTTGTAATGAATCAGAATCAGTTTTATCTCAACCACTCAAATTTTAGAAATCCAAAAACAAAAGAAGGGGGGTCAACAGAACGTATTTGCATATATCTCACAAAGTAAAAGTTGAATGAAAACAATATTTGGTATTTAGGCTACAATTAATATCTTTCATTATATAACAGACCATTAATTATTTAACACTAGTAGAAGTGGGGGTTTACTGAAGGCTGAAAACTGAAAAATGCAAATATCTCGGTTAATATTCAAGATAGAGAATAAATGTATATAACATCATTTATAGTGTATTTAATTTTCAATAAGATTTATTCTATACACTTTTTCGATCCGACTAATAGTAACGGAGATATTTCGAATTTTCAAAATTCTCCCCCTCTAAACTCCCCCCCTCTCCCTGGTCCGATTTCAGCCGTTAACGAACTTGATCTTTCTTTTTCCATAAAACGACTAAATATCGATTTTGGCAACGATAACACAAAAATTGCGACCGCTAGAGCGGTAACAGACAAATATATAGATAGATAGATAGATAGATTGATATATATACTATATATATACAGTTTTGAACGGACCTCATTTTCGTCATCTCCTAGGTAGGATCGATAGAGATTTGAAGAAAGAATTCGAAAATTCCGTCATGAGTACAACCTCAATAGCTGATTTCCCTTCAGGGAAATCTGCTAAAATCCAAAACATATGATTGAATGAAGTAACTATTCAAATTAAAACATTGCCTGACGAGAATGGAAGCATTTCTATCGAACATTTACAAACCAACGAACATTCAAATCGCTGGAGCAGATAGCCCAATTCCTCACAATGAAAATACTTCCTAACGATGCAGCCACAAAAATAGAATATATATATGTATATGGCTTTGAACGAACATCATTTTCGTCATTTCCTGGGAAGGATCGATGGACATTTGAGGGAACTTTTCTAAATTCTCGCCATGAGTAGAAGCTGAATATGTGATCTGCCTGTAGCCTTGGTTCGATAGTAGCCATTTCTAGTGAGATAATCGCCCCAACCTGGAGTGATCGATCCAAGAGAAAGTTCTGCCAGACCTCTAGTCGTCTACCAGATGCACTCCATTATATAAGATGGTCAACAACTGCAACATCCCTAAACCGGTCAAATCTTTCTCTGACATCCCATGTTAACAATAATTGAATATATCCTGGGACTACTTATTACAAGTTTAAATTGTTGTCAAATGTTCTTCAACGAAAATTTCTCTTAGTGAGACCCATGTAAATGCGTTCTGTCGCAATGCTTGGACACCAGACTTACTTGGAAATCCCTCACAATAATTAAAAGACAGGAACTAAACAGACGATTTCGACAACTTTACGGCTGCTAAATAGAGGATCTCACTTGTCTACCGAAAAACAAACTAACAATATACTAGTTACTACTTAAACCAATATGGACATACGCAATAGTGTGGGCTACAGCGAAACCTTCGAACATCAGACGCATCCAGGCCTTCCTTTCAAAGTCGTGCACACCATAGTAGATGCTCCATATTACGTTACAAACCACACCCTTCATAAAGATCTTAATATCCAATTTGTAAACGACCTAATTCCCTTAAGATTCAGAAAATTCCACAGGAGGCTGTCCAATCATCCTAATCCAGAAGTGCTAGCCCTTTCCAGTAGCACTCATCCATATTCCCCTCGACAAGAGACAATGGCCCAGAGATCTCCTATAGCAGTGTAAAGTGCAGTGATAGCAGTGGCTATTTTCTTATCAAGTGCCATTCCTCCTTAGCTGTTGACTTCCTTGCCAGGCAGCGAGGTGCTGCTCCTCTCATTGTGGTGAAGGAGTGTAGCTTTTGTCAAGAGTGATGAAAGAACTATTGTATTGTACTTATCACATATTACCAAATGCAGGCTGTAATATACTCAATAAAATAAAATCTAATCTAAAAAAAATCATATAAATGCGTTCCATCAATTGAGACTAATACCCCAGGTAAGAATATAAAGGCCTCGTTCCTTAACAGTTCTTTACTCATTGCGACTTTCAGAGCATACTTTCCATCATCAGTGCCCTCTTCACAAGGATGTTCCTGGAGCTAAGGATTCCCTCTGACTTCTCTAATATATATATATATATATATATATATATATATATATACAAAGAGAGAGAGAGAGATTTATATATTTGTCTGTTAACGCCCTAGCGGTCGTAATTTTTGTTTGATCGTTACCAAACACGATATTTAAACGTTTTATGCAAACATAAAGATCAAGTCCGTTAATGGCTGAAATCGGACTGGTGGAGGAGGGTATAGAGTGGGAATTTTGAAAATTCTGAATTTCTCCGTTATTATGCATCTAAGTGAAAAATTATATTATATCCGTTAGTGCGTTGGGCTGAAAGATTTTATAGAACCAATCTTATTGAAAATGTAAGATTGTATAAATGTTGTAATGTATGGTTTTTCATTATATTCAGTATTATCCGAGATATTGGCATTTTCGGCTTTCAGTAAACCCCCACTCCAACGTCATATTAACAATACGCTGTTATATTATGAAGCAATTTATTTGAAGCCTAAATACCAAATATTGTTCTCATTGAACATTTACATCTTGAGATAAATGCAAATAGGTGGTGCACGTGGAAAATCTGCTTAAATTACGCAGCCCCAGCTTGTCGGTTTTAGCAGATTTCCCTTAAGGGAAATCAGCTATTGAGGTTGTTCTCATGACACGATTTTCGAATTTTTTCTTCAAATGTCCATCGATCCTACCCCGGAGATGACGAAAATGAGGTCCTTTCAAAACTGTATATACATATATATATATAAATATAGATATATATATATATATATATATATATATATATATATATATATATTTGTCTGTTACCGCTCTAGAGGTCGCAATTATTGTTTAACCGTTACCAAACTGGAAATTTAGTCGTTTTATGTAAAAAGAAGATTAAGTTCGTTAACGGCTGAAATCGGGCCAGGAGGAGGGGGGTTAAAGGGGAGGATTTTCGAAAATTCGAAATATCTCCGTTACCATAGGTCGGATCAAAAAATTGTGTAAAACTAATCTTATTGCAAATTAAATTTACTATAAATATTGTTATATACATTTAATCTCCATCTTGTATATTGAATGTTACATAAACAATACTCTGTTAGATAATTAATCACATTATTCGAAAATTAAATACCGAAAATTGTATTGAAGAGACCTTTATTATACGAGATACATGCAACTATGTTCTGGTGACCCCCCCCCCCACCCCAACGTCTTAAGGTTTTGGACTACTAAAACTTGATTGATTGAGATAACAACTATTCTGACTTATTATTAATTACAGTACTAAATATAGTAAATAGTTCTCAATAAAATTAATATGTTATGTTCTGATATATTTCAGAAATTTTTTTACTTTCCGGTGTGAGGAGGGCAGACTCATTTCTTGTTTACATTTCTAACCCAACGCTTCCTGTCGGCAGGTTATTGAAATTGGACGAAGCATTTCTTATTTCCATTTGTATTCATTCACGGTGGTGTTGTGTTAGCAGTGTGTAGATTTATCTGTTACTAACCTTCACGAGGGAAATCTGCTTAGTTTACGCAGCCCCTGCGTGACGGACTTTTTCTTAATCCTGATCATTTGGTTCCTCTATCGTCTACCTTCCCAGGTGACATGATCTTCTTATCAAGAAGTAAGGTGGGCGTGGATTACAATATTTCGAATATGCCGTAATGAGTTCAACCACCACTGCTGATTTCTCTTAGCGGAATTCCTCTATACTCCAGTAACGAGACTTAACTATAGGCATTATGATAATGAAATTCCTCCAATAGAGGGCTTGGCCGTACTTCTAGAACCAGTCACATTATATACAGCAAATGGTTAAGAATTAAAAAAAAAAATTGCTAAGTTAGCGGTCACATGTTGATAGTAAGGAATTTGGCGGTAATGGGCTTGGCGTTCCCGCCCACGGTGGAGTTTTGGCGGGTAAACAATAGGCCACGCCCCAGCAGCTCGAGGAATGCTACAACCTACTACCAGGCCAATATACACCTAGGCTGGAAAACATCAACTAAACTATAATTTAATATAAACGTCTGTCACGCAGGGGCTGCGTAAACTAAGCAGATTTCCCTCGTGAAGTTTAGTAATAGATAAATATACATACTGCTAACACAACACCGTGAATAAATACAAACGGAAATAAGAAATGTTTCATCCAATTTCAATAGCCTGCCGACAGGAAGCGTTAGGTTAAAAATGTAAACAAACGACTCCCGCCTCACACCGGAAAGAAAAACAATTACTGAAATATATCAGAATATAACACATTAATTTTATTGAGAACTATTTACTATATCTAGTACTGTAATTAATAATGAGTCAGAATAATTGTTATCTCAATCAATAAAATTTTAGTAGTCCAAAACTTTAAGAAGGGGGGGGGGAGTCACCAGTGCATATTTGCATGTATCTCGTATAATAAAGGTCTCTTGAATACAATTTTTGGTATTTAAACTTCCAATAATGTGATTTATTATGTATCAGAGTATTGTTTACGTAACATGAGTAGAAGTGGCGGTTTGGTGAAAACTGAAAAATGCAAATATCTCAGTTAATATTCAAGATAGAGAATAAATGTATATAACAATATTTATTTAATAATTTTTAAATTTAATTTTTAATAAGATTAATTCTGTATGATTTTTCGATCCGACGTATAGTAACGGAGATATTTTGAATTTTCGAAAATCCTCCCCTCTAAACCCCCCCTCCCACGGGTCCGATTTCAGCCGTTAACGAACTTGATCTTTCTTTTTACATAAAACTAAATAATGAAGTTTGGTAATGATTAAACAATAATTGCGACCGCTAGAGCGGTAATAGACAAATGTATATATATATATATATATAAAATTATATATATATATATATATATATATATATATATATATATATATATATATATATATATATATAGACAGTTTTGAACGGACCATGACGGCGTTAATGTCTGGATTCACAAAAGGGATCGGTTGATGCAATATCCTGGAATAGTCACAAATATACACCAACTGACTACTTCATACGGGAAATGTCAATCACACAGGACTTGTATCTTGATCAACTAATCATATGTACCACTGACCACGCATGTTAACTATATTTGCACAACATGACTAATTTATTCCAAGTGATACAGTAGGAAAGCATAAAGCCACAAGAGACCTAAAAGTCTGTGAGTAAACTAAGCAGATTTTCCATGCTCAGGAGAAAACACTAGGGCATCTCTCTACACCACGAATTCCCTATATCAAATTAAAATTTCTATGTGCAGAAATCGGGGTTTAGGTAAAGCATTTAACTCTCTTGTAGCAACAAAAGAGAGAGAAATACAATTTTAAACTCACCTCATTTTCGTCATCTAGGTAGGATCGATGGACATTTGAAGAAAGTTTTCGAAAATTACCTCATGAATACTACCTCAATAGCTGATTTCCCTTTAGGGAAATCTACTAAAATCAAAACAACTTATGCAATGTGCCCGTTTGTCGGAAAACCAATAGAAAACGAAATATCTCGATAGTATTTCATACATTAGAAAAGTTAATATGGTCGATAATTCGGTTGTTAAGTTTTCTTAAATATTTTAATACTCCGCCGAACTTTCATAATTTTTTCTTTCATAAGAACCTTCTCCTAATAATAAAAGTCCGTCACGCAGGGGCTGCGTAAACTAAGCAGATTTCCCACGTGAAGTTTTACAATAGAGAAATCTGCCTAATAACAACTGTAGTTGTAAGAAACCTCTAAACCTATTCACGAGGGACGAATAGTTACGAAAACGGCCGCCAGAGCTCTCTGCGGAAAGTCCTAACATAGACTGCACACACAGAATACAAATGCAAATATCTCAGTTAATATTCAAGATACAGAATAAAATATATAGAACAATATTTATAGTAAATTTAATTTGCAATAAAATTTATTCTGTAATCTTTTTTGATCCGACGTATAGTAACGGAGATATTTCGAATTTTCGAAAATCCTCCCCTCTAACCCCCCCCCCTCCAACTGGTCCGACTTCAGCCGTTAACGAACTTGATCTTTCTTTTTAAATAAAACAACTAAATATCGAGTTTGGTAACGATCAAACCAAAATTGTGACAGCTAGAGCGGTAACATAAAGATATATATATATATATATATATATATATATATATATATATATACAGTTTTGAACGGACCTCATTTTCATTATCTACTAGGTAGGATCGATGGACATTTGAAAAAAAATCTCGAAAATTCCGTCATGAGTACAACCTCAATAGCTGATTTCCCTTAAGGGAAATCTGCTAAAAAAACTAAAAAAGAATAAATTGGTCCAGCTGTTGACGAATGATGCCGGAAGTTATTTACTGACGAGCTCACCAAAACCGTAGGTCCTTCCTGACTGTACAAGGGTGGTAATCTGTAGATAAACCGTCCCGAATAGCAATAATGACATAAAGTGGGCATCCGCTTTTGGGCATCGACAGGAGGTTTTTAGCGAATTTCCCTCGGTGGAAATCATCTATTGAGGTCGTACACACGACGATTTTCAAACAGTTTCTTCAAATGTCCATCAACCATATCTAGGACAATGAAGTCAGTTCAGAAAATAATACATATTCTCGCCTGTTACCGCTATAGCCATTGACGATTACGAATTTATGTTTGATCATTACCAAACACGAATTTAATTGTTTTATTTTAAAAATGAAGGATCAAGTTCCTTAACCGGCACAAACCGTACCAGAAGGAGCTGGGTGGGGGGAGGGGGTTAGAGGGGAATTTCAAAAACTCCATATATTTCATTTACAATATGTCGGATCCAAACATTGTACATAACCAATCTTATTGCAAGTTAAATTTCCTATAAATGATGTTTTATACATATTTTCATTAATATATCTCTAGACTTAAATATTAACAGAGGATTCTGGGTGGTGTAGTTTTCATTCACCCCCCCCCCCACTCCTACTCATGTCATGTTAGCAATAAGCTATAATATTAAGGAGAACTTTATTATAAACATATCTTACAAATATTGTCTTGAAAAAACTTTTATTATACGAGATACACGAAAATAAGTCGTATGATGACGTCAACAATTAAACATTTAAATGAGCTACACCAGAACGTGGAAATCTGCTTAGTTTACGCAGCCCCTGCGTGACGGCCTCTATTCATTGATTAGGAGCTATTCCAATTTGCAATGGGTAGTTATGGCAGTTGTGAGTTAATATTCATTAGCAATGACTGCATTGTGCTAAATGTGTTAATGCTATACACAGCTGTAGCCAACAACATCATCATGAATAGAGAGGGGGGGGGTCTATCTTCTTCTAATTCCACCCTTGTATTCAAATTATCATCAAGGATTTTATAATCATTTCTTATTATGTACACCTCTCTCTCTCTCTCTCTCTCTCTCTCTCTCTCTCATCTCCTCTCCCCTTCCTTCTAAACCTCCCCTCTCTCTCTCTCCTCCTCTCTCTCCTCTCCACCTCTCTCTCATTCTCTCTCTCTCCCTCTCTCTCTCTCTCTTATCCTCTCTCTCTCTCTCTCTCTCTCTCGTCTCTCTCTCTCTCTCTCTCTCTCTCTCTCTCTCTCTCTCTCTCTCTCTCTCTCTCTCTCTCTCCCTCTCTCTCTCTCTCTCTCTCTCTCTCTCTCTCTCTCTCTCTCTCTCTCTCCTCTCTCTCTCTCTATCTCTCCCCTAATCTCTCTCATCTTCTCTCTCCCCTCTCTCTCTCTCTCTCTCTCTCTTCTCTCTTCTCTCCCCTCCCCTCTCTCTCTCTCTTCTCTCTCTCTCTCTCTTCTCTCTCTCTCTCTCTCCCTCTCTCTCTCATCTCTCCTCTCCTCTCTCTCTCTCCCATCTCTCTCTCCTCTCTCATCTCGTCTCTCTCGTCTCTCTCGTCTCTCCTCCTCCTCTCTCCCTCTCCTCCCCTCTCTCCTCTCCCCCCCTCTCCCTCCTCTCTCCCTCACTCTCCTCTCTCCTCTCTCTCTCTCTCTCCCTCTCTCTCTCTCTCCCTCCCTCTCTCTCTCTCTCCCACGCCTATCTCCTCCCCTCTCTCTCTCCCTCTCGCTCTTCCCATCTCCTCTCCCTCTCTCTCTCTCTCTCTCTCCTCTCTCTCTTCTGAGCTCCTTCTCTCCGACTCTCTCTCTCTCTGCTCTCTATCTTTCGAAGAAGTTCCACATTTCCGTCTCTCAATTAAAGAGTCCGTCACGCAGGGATTGCGTAAACTAAGCAAGGATTTCCCGCGTGAAGTTTTACAATAGAGAAATCCTGCATACTGGGTAATAATAGTAGGTAACGAGCCTCTATACCAAATTTCACGAGAGCAAAACAGTTACGGAAACGGACAAACTACCTTTCGGCGGGAATTTACAAATAAAACCGACATCAGCCGATCTCATATCATCTGTTATCCGCACACACTTAGTAAAATGCAAATATCTCGGTTAATATTCAAGGTAGAGAATAAATGTATATAACATATTTATAGTAACTTTAATTTGCAATAAGATTGGTTCTATTCAAGTGTTCGATCCGACCTATAGTAACGGAAATAATTCGAAATTCTTCCGTCTAAACTCCCCCTCCACTCGTCCGATTTCAGCCAATAAGGAATTTGATGTTACTTTTTACATAAAACGACTAAATATGGAGTTTGGTAACGAACGAACAAAAATTGCGACCGCTAGAGCGGTAACAGACTTTAACATGGTTGGGCCTTACTTATAATAACGGAGATATTAGGAATTTGAAATGCCCCTCCCCCCTTCAACCCCCTCCCCCGCTATTCCTGGTCCGATTTCCCTCCTATAACAACTGTGATCTCTTGTGTTGATTGCAAATGTTAAATATTGAGTATGGTATAGATCGAATAAACATTTTCATGTAAAGGACGGGAAATCTCAATATATGACGTCATCAAAGAACGTTTTTGCATATATCTCAAAGAGTAAACGTTCATTGAGCCATATTTACTTTTTAACCTTACAATGAAGCACTTCAGGATGTAACAGCTTATTGTTAACAAGACATGAGTAGGAGTGGGGGTTTGCTGAATGCTGAAAACTAAAATGTGTAAATATCTCGGTTAATATTCAATATAGAGAAAAATGTTTATAACAAATTTTATAGAATATTACAATTGCAACATACTTTATTCTATACATTTTTCAATTAGACGCATAACTAAGGTATTTTGAATTTCCGAAATCCAGCCCACCCACCTCCCACGAAACCCACCCTCCCACTGGTCCTATTTCAGCAACACAACATCATCTTTATTGTTACATAAAACGTTTAAATATCGATTACGATAACGAGTAAACAAAAATTGTGGCCTCTAGAGCGTTAACATATATATTAGTGAAGAGTGACAAATATTCATTAAAGCAGAAATGACGAATAACTCACTCAACATTTGTGTTTCGAGAAAATGTAAAGAACAATAGTAGAGGTTATTAATAGATTAACAAGATTGGTTCGACATTTCGACTCAAAATAACGGAGATATTGGGAGTTTTCCACCACCAATAACCCCCTCCTCCTGTTTTAAATAAATCCCATTATAGCCATTAAACTTTCCCTGCAGTTTTGCATGGTACGCTTATATATTCAGTTTGGTTACGATCAAAGAAGAATTGCGGCCGGTAGAGCGATAACATACAAGTATGTGTATATATCTATACACAACACACACATACACCTAATTTTCGTCATAGGTGGACATTTGAGGAAATTTTCCAAAAATCGCGTCACGATTACACAAACACACACAAATATATATATCTGTTGCCGCATTTTAGCAGATTTCCCTTAAGGGAAATCAGCTATTGAGGTTGTACTCATGATGCGATTTTCGAAATTTTTCTTCAAATGTCCATCGATCCTACCCAGGAGATGACAAAAATGAGGTCCGTTCAAAACTGTATATATATATCTATATATATATATATATATATCTATATATATCTATCTATCTATCTATCTATATATTTGTCTGTTACCGCTCTAGCGGTCGCAATTTTTGTTTGATCGTTACCAAACTCGATATTTAGTTGTTTTATGTAAAAAGAAAGATCAAGTTCGTTAACGGCTGAAATCGGACCAGTGGGAGGGGGGGTTTAGAGGGGAGGATTTTCGAAAATTCGAAATCTCTCCGTTACTATACGCCGGATCTAAAAATTTGACAGACTCAATCTTATGGCAAATTAAATTTACTATAACGATTGTTATATACATTTATTCCCTATCTTGAATATTAACCGTGATATTTGCATTTTTATGAAATTTGGGCCGATAACGGATTTTTGAATTTCCCGCGAAAAGCTAGTTCGGCCCTTTGCCGTCACCGGCTCTCCTATGGAGATTTCTCTACTGTATAACTTCACGTGGGAAATCGGCTTAGTTTACGCAGCCCCTGCGTGACGGACTTTTTCGTTTGATCTTTACCGAATTCGCTATTTAAGGGAAACTGGAGGCCAAGTTCGTTAATTGCTGAAATCCGACCAGTGGGAGAAGAATTTAGAAAGGTAGAAAGATTTCTTTTATTATTCGGCGGTCAGACAAATTGTATTGAATAAATCTTATTGGAAAGTAAATTTACTTTAAATACTATTATATTGGAGGTATTTTTATTTTTTAATTTCAGGATTTCAGTAAACTCCCAGTCATTTCATATTAGTAATAAGTTGATATTACATCTACCACTTTATTTGAAGCTTAAATACCAAATATTGTTTCCAAAAAATATTTACGATATTTAATCGTTTTATGTAAAAGGAAGGATGAAGTTCGTTAATGGCTGAAATTGGACCAGTGGGAGGGGGGGATTTAGGGGGGGGGGGGTATTTTCGAAAATCGAAATAGCTCCGTTGTTACACGTCGAATCGAAACCTTGTATAGAACCAATCTTATTGCAAAATAATAAATATTGTTATAAATATTTGTATTCAATTAATATTCACGATGGTGTTGTGTTAGCAGAGTATAGGTTTATTCACTACACTTCCACAAGAGAAATCTGTGTCCCTGAGTGAAGGAGTTTTATTTTCCTACTGATGAAGTGGGCCCGAAACTACTTCAGAAATAAAATTGATTTTAGTAATGATTTGAAGTTTTGGTTTGTTGTTCATCCCCGCCATAAGTAAGGACGATTCACAACAAATTCTATGATTTAGAATTCTGTTTCTACAAGCATGGCAGAAGGTAAAAGTGAATATATAAATGGGTTTTTTTCTATATGACTTTACATCATTTCACAACACCTGTTGAATTGTCATCCTGAACAGGAACTGCTGATTTACACGGAAAATGAATAAGGCAATAATAGTTGCATTGACATCCAGTTTCAGGAAGTGAAGAAAATTCCCCCACCTGTGAGAATTGTTAGACAACCTTCCCTCTGTAGAATGTAGACTCCTAGTTTCATTTTAGCTGAGCTATTGAGGTCGTGCTCATGACGCAATTTTAGAAAAATTTCGAAAATAGAAGATGACGAAAATGAGATCCGTTCAAAAAATTATAAATACATTCAAAGGATACATATATATATATATATATATATATATATATATATATATATATATATATATATATGTATTCGACAAGAATTGCGCCAAAGTTCCTTGAATGAGTGGTGCGGCCTACCTGTTAAAGGGAAAGGCGTTGAAACTTTTGATGAATGGAAAACATCAAATTCTTGGATGTGTGACAAACAAGGCCTTTCCTCTTCTGAATGGACTACAGCAATAAAGATGAATACCAACCTTGTGCCAGTACGCTCTGTCCCAGGAAGGAAGTTAGGAACAACCCGCTGCCATCATTGCAGCGAGACCGAAACCCTCCCGCATGTTCTAGGTTCCTGCTAATGGGGTGAGACAATGCGCATTTCTCGGCATCATAAGTTCCGGACTCAAATTGCTCACCTCTTGAAAAAGAAGCACCCAGATTGGATAATATTTGAAGAGGTGACTTGCAATTCCTCAGACGGGACTCCCAGAAGAGCAGATATTGTAGCCATCAAGAAAAATGAAAAAAAAGGGCTTAATTCTGGACCCTACTGTCCGTGTCGAGATGAACAAAAGTCGAGCAGAAGAGGTGGACCAAGAGAAAAAAGCAATATACGAACCGTGTTGCCTCTATTTCATAAAGAAATACGAAATTCAAGACTGGACAGTTATGGGGCTGCTGTTCGGCTCAAGAGGAGTCCTCCATCAGAAAACGGTGAAGACACTAATAGAACAAGGGCTAACAAACGATGAACTGAAGAACTTATCCACACTTGTTCTAAAATCATCAATAAGGATCGTACATCATCATTTATATAAAAAATAAAGAAAAAAAATAATAAGCTGCACTCTCACCTGAGATACGCCCCTAATTTGTAATATTCAATGTATTTGAATTTTTCGTATACAATTTAAACAAAATTAAAAAAAAAATAAAAAAAACAAAAAAAACATTACCAGAAATTGGCAGGTTAGGAGGCTGACCATACCGGTACCCTCAGAAAGAGGGCAGCTTATTTTGTTTGTTTTGTTTTATATATATATATATATATATATATATAAATAAATAATTTTTTTCAAATGTCCATCGATCCTACCTAGTTGATGACGAAAATGAGGTCCGTTCAAAACTATATATATACTAGCTCAGATACCCGGCTTCGCTCGGGAATTCATTTGAGGCTGAATGTTGATGGTATTTTTTTGGCAAGGCTTTATTTTGCACAATATTTTGACATTTACCCGTCCCAGTGTTTAGGATTTCCTGCTTCCTGTGCATTATGCATAGATTTGAATTATTAAGGACTAAATATTAACATACATTTGAATTAATTTTTCCAGGTGAGGTACCTGGTAGTTCATATTGAAAAGAATTCTTGAGCAAATTTCTCTAAATAACAAAATAAACAACTTTTGTTATGTGCATATTTGCCGAAACTACAATAGGAAACGAAATATCATTAATATATTATTAATTTCAGGGCTCCCTTATAACCCCCACTCCTGCCTGTCCCTAGAAATAGTATGGCTTTTTATAAGGAAGGCGTTAGTGCTAATACACATACTGAGTGTTTTATTTAGTTCGGTTGAGTCTTTTGTGCCAAATAAAATTTTTCACTTCCGCTATAATTTTTAGCGTATATCTCGTTTATAATTCGGTATACGAAAAAAGTGTATATAACAAAAGTTACTCTAAATAGCAAAATAAACAACTTTTGTTATGTTCATATTTGCGAAAAAACCAATAGAACACGGAATATCACGACTTTTAATTTCAGGCCTCCCTTATAACCCCCACTCCTGTTCGTCTCAGAGAAAATTAATATAGCCTATCTCTCAAGTTGGACCAGACTGGTCACGGTGTGCCAATTTAATTTAAAATCGGTTAAGTAGTTTAGGAGTCCATCGCGGACAAACATCGTGACAGGAGATTTATATATATTAAGATATCTATATATATATATAAAATTGTAACCTCTGTCTGTACATTGATTTTTTTCGCGAAATTTCACGATAACTTTTCGTTTCACATGTCCTAGACACCATAACTGCAATTTGTTTCTTTGGTGTCTGTTTGTTTGTTTGTTTGTTTATTTGTTTGTTTGTTTATTTGTTTGTTTGTTTGTTTGTTACCTTTTCACGCATAAACGGCTGAACCGAATTTTATGAAACTTGGTATGTATATTAGTACTAACCCAACTTAGACTTTAGGCTATATTAAAATTCTCTGAGACAAACAGGAGTGGGGGTTATAAGGGAGAGCTGAAATTAAAAATAGCAATATTTCGTTTCCTAATGCATTTTCGGCAATTATGCACATAACAAAAGTTGTTTATTTTGTTATTTAGAGTAACTTTTGTTATATACACTTTTGTCGTATACCGAAGTTTAAATGCGTTATACGCTAAAAATTATAGCGGGAGTCCACAATATTATTTGCCACAAAAGACTCAACCGAACTAAATTAAAAAACTCGGTATGTGTTTTAGCCCAGTGAGGCCTTCATTATAAATAAAAGCGGATACCCAAAAATTTCTTATGGACGGGCAGGAGTGGCGGGTTATAAGGGAAGCCTGAAATTAAAAAATAGCGATATTTCGTTTCCCTATTCGTTTTTCGGCTCAAAATATGTCCATAACAAAAGTTTGTTTTATTTGTTGTTATTTAGGCAGCAACTATTTGTTATATACAATTTTGTCGTTTGCTATACCTAATTATAAATGAGTTATACGTTTAAAACTCTTTAGCTGGGGCCAAACAAATTTATTGGGCAACCTAACGGCCTTCTGCTGAAAACCGAACTTAACAAAACTCGGTGGTATGGTCAATTAGCATTAATTCTTCCATGATTATAAGCTATAATTAAATTTTTTAGGTTCGAAACGGCGAGGGGGGCTTATAAGGGATGGGGGGTTTTATTAGGAGGCATCTGATGTTGCGATCTTTGCTTGACTCCTGCTGAACTACTGAAATTTGCTGCCTCTTCTGATCCTGACTGAACTGCACTCCGCTGTTATGTGTGCTGTCTGGAAATGTCTGAACTGAAACTGTGACCTCCTCTGTCTGCTTTGTGAATGAACTGTGTGCTTGAACTCCTTTTTCCTTTCTGATACTAAAAAATATCCACCCATTATTTACATGTATAAGAGGACGGGGAAAATATATAAAAAATATCGAAGACATTGAAGTCTTATCGATACAAATAATTCTATTATTAGGCAAATCCACGGCGCCCAAACGAGTGGTTAATCAATCCTAAAAACACTGGGGACGGGTTATGTAAATGGGTCAAAATATTGATTTGCAATGTAAAGCCTGACCTAAAAAAAAATACCATCACCATTCAGCCTCAAAATGAAAATTCCCCGGGCGAAGCCGGGTGGGTATCTGAGCTAGTATATAGATATATATATATATATATATATATATATATATATATATATATATATATATTTGTTCTGCTAACCGCTTCTTCTAGCGGGTTCGCCAATTTCTGTTTGATCGGTACGATCAAACTCGGGATTTTTTAAACGTTTTATGAAAAAGACAGATCAAGTTCGTTAACGGCTAAAATCGAATCAGTGGGAGGGAGTGGGTCTATAGGGACGGAATTTCGAAAATTCATACCATCACCTTTATTATGCGTCGGATCGAAAAAGTTTATAGAACCAATCTTATTGCAAATGTAATGCTCCATAAATGTTGTTTTGTACATATTTTCATTATATTGATTACTAACCGAGATATTAGCTTCTTAAGTAAGATAAGAGATAGATTTCAGCCTTAATAAAACCCTCTCTCCGGGGATTTAATATCAACTATAAGCTGTCCTATTATGAAGCACATTATTTGAATACAAATACATTACATGAATTACTAATATTTTTCTCATTGAACTTTTACGTTTTAAGATAAATGCAAATACGTGGCATAAATGGGAAATCTGCTTAGTTTGTGACGAACTTTTCAACCTTTATCCTTAAGGTGATTGATGCTACAAGCAACCTTTTTTTTTGCTGGAGTTCTAGGGCGAGGGTAGCTATCGTTTCCTGTATGGTTTGCAGATAGCTGATGGCTTCCAAGAAGGTTGCCCGGAGACTCCTGGAGGAAGTGTTGATGATGAGATAAGGAGGTATGTAGGTAGGGCGGCGCCGAGGAGATAGCATCGACTGCTACATCAATGGTTCGCCACTCAGCATGGGCTGGCAGACAATTAGTTACACATCAACCCCTCCTGCTTGGCTCCCATTCATATCGGCTTGGCTGCCTTCTCCATATCTCGACCAATGCACTGAAGGAGTTGCAGCTAAGAGAACTACTGGTGCTTGGCTTAGCCATGCGAGCATCTTAATCTCACATGGTGTGATTAGGGACGTTGCGATACTACCGATATGGGTAAGGTATCGATACTTTTGTTTCGATACTAGGAGTTTTGGTATCGATACTTTGCTTCCGATATTTCAACGGTATCGCAACAAAAAAGATGAGTATCGGTATCGAACGTTTGATAATTTAATATCAACTAATTACATTAAAAGTAAATTAATAAAAATTTCGAATTTAAAGTAAATTAATAAAAATTTCGAATTTAAAGTAAATTAATAAAAATTTCGAATTTAAAGTAAATAAAATACATGATAACGAGTAATAAATCAAATTATGTCGTAGTACGATATTTCAAAGGCAGGGGATAAAGGATAACCTTCAATTGAGGATTACCTACATTCTTCATCAATTTCCATAATGAAACAAAAAAAAACATTTTATTTTATTTTATTTTAAGAAACAAGAAAACGTTTTTAAAGAGATAAAACTGACGTTTTATAACAGTAATAAATCACAATTTTTTTTTCTAAAAAAACCTGATTTAATAATCAGAGGTGTTTCGATACCGATACCTATGGTATCGATACTTTTAATGCGATATTATCGGAGTATCGATACTTTTATACCAGTATGGTATCGATACCAGATATCGGATCGAATCCAGTATCGCAAGGTCCCTAGGTGTGATTCCCGCCTTAACTAACGAATTTATTTTAGCGACGAACTCATTAAATAAAATCCTTAGTCTCACCCTTACTAGAAAAGGGTGGTAATCTATAGATAACCCCACCCCAAAGTTAATGTCCACTATGGGGTGGGGTTATCTATAGATTAGCACCCTTTTTCAGCAAGGATAAGACTAAGGATTTTATTTAAAAAGGTCCGTCACGCAGGAGCTGCGTAAACTAAGCAGATTTCCCTCGTGGGGTTTAACAATTAATAAATCTACACACTGGTAACACAACATCAATAATAAGTGAATAAATACAAACGATAATAAGAAACCTCTCGACAGGAAGCGTCTGAAATGGAATCACACATATCTGCTGACCTCTTACCAAAAGAAAAACAATAATTCAAAGTATAACGTATTCATTTTATTGAAAACTATTAGTATAACTAGTTCTGTAATTTATAATGAATCAGAATAATACTTATCTCAATAAATCAAATTTTAGTTGTACAAGAATTTAAGCCGTGGCTGGGGGGGGGGAGGGTCACCAGAACATATTTGCATGTATCTCGTATGATAAAGGCCTCTGGAAAACAATAATTGGTATTTAAGCTTCGAATAATGTGGTTCATTAAATAATAGAGTATTGTTTATGTAACATGAGTAGAAGTGGCGGTTTTCTGGTGGCTGAAAATTGAATTATGCTAATATCTCGGTTTATATTCAAAATAGAACATGTATGTATATTACAATATTTATAGTACATATGGTATATTATAGTACATATGGCACGGACCCTTGGCCGAATATGCGTGTCGTTCCATTTCATCCTTACTGGCTCATCATCATGCAGTCGGCAATAGTATCTTCGTCCAAGTCCACTTTAAGCATTTCTACTGCCAGAGGAAAAAAAAAACCAAACAATTAAATACTGGACTTTTGAAAGAATGCTTATGTTGAAGGTCAATCAAGGCGCGTTTATTAATCACATGTTTTGTGGGGGTCTTTAGTTTATTGTATTTTTATTAATCTTTTGGTCACTTTCCAGGTGATACTAAGCTTTGCAAAATTCTTCAAAGTGTGTATTAAATATTGTCATGAAATATGAAGAAAATAAATCTATCTGAAGAGGACTAGTGCACGGAGAAATTAAATTGAATATATATATCGCAGATTTATCAACAAAATCAGCCTCAAAAGCATAATTCAATGAATGTTACAACAAAGTCACAATATAATAAATGGCGGGGGGGGGAGGGAAAACTGCTAGGAAAATACGCCACTCGAAACTGTTTATTGCAGACATTAAAGAGTATTTAGGACAAACGTTAACATCAACAGGCTATTATTTGACACGATTATTATTAACAGGACACGGACATAACAATCTCTTATTTTAATCGTTTTGGCCTAACAGATCAACCAAACTGTTACTGCGACTTAACTACTGAACAGACATACAGACACTTGCTCTATGACTGCAGACTACTAACGGACCAAAGAAAATAACATCAAAGTCCGTCACGCAGAGGCTGCGTAAACTAAGCAGATTTCCCACGTGAAGATTAATAATAGATAAATATACATGCAGGTAACACTACCGTGAATGATAAGTGAATAAATACAAACGGTAATGAGAAATCTTCCAATAATCTCTACAACAGAAAGTGGCTCAATTGTAAACAAACAGGCCAGACAACCTCGTAGAGCTGAATAGATTGATAAACCGAAAATACAAACAATTAATGAAACATATCTGAATATAACATATTAATTTTATTGAAAACAATTTACTAAAGCTAGTGCTGTAATTTGTAATGAATCAGAATCAGTTTTATCTCAATCACTCAAATTTTAGTAATACAAGAAAAAAAGAAAGGGGGGGGGGGAATAACGTTTTTGCATATATCTCACACAAGTAACAGTTCAATTGAAACAATATTTAGTATTTAATCTTGTAATTAAGTGGTTCATGAAATAAAAGCTTATTGTGAATATGACACGAACAGAAGTGAGAATGCCATGAATGAGAAGAAGTGTATATGCCAATATTTATAGAAAGGTCTATTTGCAATAAGATTGATTCTATACAATTTTTCGATCCGACTTATAATAACGGACATATTTCGAATTTTCGACATTCCTGCCCCAAACCTCCGATTTCATCCGCTAACGAACTTGATCTTTCTTTTTACATAAAACGACTAAATACCGAGTTTGGTGACGATCAAACAATAATTGCAACCGCTTAGAGCTGGTCAACAGACAAACACACATATATATATATATATATATATACATATATATACACAGTTTTGAACGGACCTCATTTTCGTCATCTCCTGGGTAGGATCGATGGACATTTGAAGAAAAATTTTGAAATCGCGTCATGAGTACGACCTCAATAGCAGATTTCCATTAAGGGAAATCTGCTAACGTTTACTTTATAAATACAACAGACCATTAAAAACGTATTCTGAACAAGTGTTTTATTGCATAGAAAAATCAAAATAACACTATTGTTAATATAATTATTTAATTCATGATTCCAACCTATCTGTTATTTCTTTTATAAATAGTTTTATTTTATATAGAAATTTTTCATTTAGTTTTTGTAGTTTAATTTAAAAAAAAAAAAAAATGATGTTGGGGACAATTGGGAAATAAACTGCCTTCCTTTAGGCGTGTATGCATATAATATATATTTCATTATTAAGTAGTGAGGCTGTAGTGATACATTACATTTAAAATGTCCAAATTTCTCGTTTTTAGCAGATTTCCCTTAAGGGAAATCAGCTATTGAGGTCGTACTCATGACGCGAGTTTTGAAAAATTTCCTCAAATGTCCATCGATCCTACCCAGGAGATGACGAAAATGAGGTCCGTTCAAAATTATATATATATATATCCATATATATATATATATATATATATATATATATATATATATATATCTATATATATATAAAATTGTAACCTCTGTCTGTACATTGATTTTTTTCGCGAAATTTCACGATAACTTTTCGTTTCACATGTCATAGACACCATATCTGCATTTTGTTTCTTTCGTGTATGTTTGTTTGTTTGTTTGTTTGTTTGTTTGTTTGTTTGTTTGTTTGTTTGTTTGTTTGTTTGTTACCTTTTCACGCATAAACGGCTGAACCGAATTTTATGAAACTTGGTATGTATATTACTACTAACCCAACTTAGACTTTAGGCTATATTAATTTTCTCTGAGACGAACAGAAGTGGGGGTTATAAGGGAAGCCTGAAATTAAAAATATCGATATTTCGTTTTCTATTGGTTTTTCGCCAAATATGCACATAACAAAAGTTGTTTATTTTGTTATTTAGAGTAACTTTTGTTATATACACTTTTGTCGTATACCGAAGTTTAAATGCGTTATACGCGAAAAACTATAGCGGGAGTCATCAATTTTATTTGGCACAAAAGAATCAACCGAACTAAATAAAACTCGGTACGTGTATTAGGACTAAGGCCTTTATTATAACAAGCCATACCAACATTTCTAGGGATGGGCAGGAGTGGGGGTTGTAAGGGAGGCCAGAAAATAAATATAGCGGTATTTCGTTTCCTATTGTTTTTTTGGCAAATATAAACATTACAAAAGTTGTTTATTTTGTTATTTAGAGTAACTTTTGTTATATACACTTTTTTCGTATACCGAATTATAAACGAGATATACGCTAAAACCTATAGCGGAAGTGAACAATTTTATTTGGGACAAAAGACCCAACCAAAATAAATAAAACTCGGTATGTGTATTAGCACCAACGCTTTCATTATAACCAGCCATACCATCATTTCTAGGGACGGGCAGGAGTGGGGGTTATAAGGGAGGCCTGAATTTTAAAAGTAGCGGTGTTTCGTTTTCTATTCGTTTTTCGGCAAATATGAACATAACAAAAGTTGTTTATTTTGTTATTTAGAGTAACTTTTGTCATATTCATTTTTGTCTTTTAACAAAGTATAAACGAGATATACACTATAAACTAAAGCGGGAATAACTGAAATCTATGCATAATGCACAAGAGACGGGAAATATGACAATTTGGAGGACAGTGAAGACTTACATAAAAAATTAATTTTATTATTAACAAATGCCAACAACGGGTATTAACCCTAAACACTGGGACGGGTAAATGTCAAAATATTTGCAAATTAAAGCCTTGCCAAAAAAATACCATCACCATTCAGCCTCAAATCAATTCCCGGGCGAAGCCGGGTATCTGAGCTAGTATATATATATATATATACATACATATTTGTCTGTTAACGCTCTAGCGATCGCAATTTTTGTTTGATCGTTACGAAACGTCATATTTAAGCGGTTGACGTAAAAATAGAGATCAAGTTCGTTAATGGCAGAAATCGGACCAGTGGGAGGGGTGGTTTAATCGAATCAATCTTATTGCAAATTAAATTTACTTTAAAATATCCCCGTTACTATACGTCGGATCGAAAAATATTATAGAATCAATCTTATTGCAAATTAAATTTACTATAAATATTGTTATATACATTTATTCTCTATCTTGAATATTAACTGAGATATTTGCATTTGTATTCTGCATGTGCTCGGCAGGCTATGTTCGGACTTTCCGCCGTGAGCTCTGGCGGCCGTTTTTGTAATTATTCGTCCCTCTCGTGAATAGGTTTATAGGTTACTTACTACTACAGCTGTTATTAGGCAGATTTCTCTATTGTAAAACTTCACGTGGGAAATCTGCTTAGTTTACGCAGCCCCTGCGTGACGGACTTTATGTAAATGCCATCATTTAACAACTGTGAGCTAACAAGCAACTCATTCAGGGTTTTTTCCATATCGGTCCTCTGAAATCCACATATTTCTGAAGATTGAATTTCTAAACAAATATCTGCTTCGTTAATTATACTTATGTATCATTTATTACCATTATCTGCTTGTCTTTATAGGCAATATTTAGTGAGGTAGCTACGTGCCCCGAGTCAAGGAACCTAGCCCCAGACCGTTAGCTGCCAGATAATCCTATCACACCGCACTTTATACACGGCTCCTTTATTTTTATACTTTATTTTTTATAGCTCCCTGCTTTATATATAAATGATGGAAGGGGCGGTGACCTCCGATAAGCCTCCTATCTCAGATAAAGCATGCCACCAAGAGGAATGGAAATGAAAAAGCTCTTTACTGTAGATGCCTGCTTTAGGACTACTCTACCTCTTTGGAATAACCTCTTATCGCATCCGAGACTCTTTCACTGATGAACAGTTCCTTCCTGAACGGGTTATTGTTACTGATTCATCGTCAGACTTGCCTAGCTTTAAGATGCTGAAATAGTATGGTACTTCTTTGGACAAAACCTCCTAGCAGCTCCAAGAATCTTTCATTGGTGAATACATTGGTACCTGAATGGCTGGTTCCTGAACGGGCTATTATTACTGATTCATCGTAAGACTTGGCTAGCTTTAAGATGCAGAAGTCGTATGGTACCTCTTTGGAATAAACCTCATCACCTCCAAGTCCCTTTCACTGATGAACAGTTCCTTCCTGAACGGGCTATTATTACTGATTCATCTTAAGACTTGCCTAGCTTTAAGATGCAGGAGTCGTATGGTACCTCTTTGGAATAAACCTCATCACCTCCAAGTCCCTTTCACTGATGAACAGTTCCTTCCTGAACGGGTTATTAATAAGGATTCATCATAAGACTTGCCTAGCTTTAAGATACTGAAGTCGTATGGTACTACTATGAAATAAACCTCATCACCTCCAAGTCCCTTTCACCGATGAACAGTTCCTTCCTGAACGGTTATTAATAAGGATTCATCATAAAGCTTGCCAAGCTTT
Source organism: Riptortus pedestris (assembly GCA_019009955.1). NCBI lineage: Eukaryota > Metazoa > Arthropoda > Insecta > Hemiptera > Alydidae > Riptortus > Riptortus pedestris. The sequence continues at coordinate 151,931,298 of CM032231.1, forward strand.
TGGGTTCAGGAGTCCTGTACTCCTTTTGAATAACCCCTCATCACCTCCAAGTCTCTTTCACCGATGAACAGTTCGTTCCTGAACAGTTGATGGTGTGCATGAAGATTTGTGTTATTGAATTCCGTCAAATTCTTTAATAACACAAATCTCTACTGTCAAAGACTACTGAATGACTATAGATGCATCGGTTTAAGGGGAACTGGAACTAGCAGCAGTAGAAAAAAGGTAGGTAAACGTAAAATCAGAAATATTTCATCCAATGATTTTGTCCTCTAGATGAAAGCAGGTGATCACAAATGGACAATTTTTCTTCAGAGATTTCCTTCAGGATTTTGATTTTGTTTCACCATATCTAGGAATTTAAAACGAATGCCCATTATATTTTTTCCCGGGCAAGAAAAATATGAATATTTACAGTTAAGAAGTTTAAAATAGAATAAATAGTAAAAAGCGTATAGTCCATTTAATTTTTATTTTTTAAATAATTGGATTATTCGCTTTTCTATTTTTTCTATGTTATACTTTTTTACTGTAAATATTCATTTTTTAGTATTTATTTATTTTAACTCTTACAGTACATATATTTCTTATTTTTTAATAAAATGACATATTATGCAACGTTTTTTATGGTCAATGTTTGCCAGGAGGGCACTGATGATGGAGGTGTATGCTCTGAAAGCGCTCTGTCACAACGAATAAACACCTGTTAAGGAACGAGGCCTTTCTTTTGTTGCCTGAGATAATAATTCCTTCACCATCCATCACTTCAAAATGGCTTTATATTTGTACCTCAATTTTTGTCATCAGAATAGACTAGGCCAGTCATACTGGCTACGGTGAAATTGATACTCACCAAATCTCTGATAATGATAACCTCACAGATCCTACATACCTGTAACAAAAGAAAAAATCTATTAATCTATTAACCACGTTTTTCATTTGAATAACTAAAAGTAGAACATATCAATAGTTTAAAATTCATGTACAACTTTTCAGTTGCCATAGATGTTGTGCTCATTGCAAATTGTTTTAAATATATCATCATACGACCACTAATACAACATTATTATTATTTATTAGCGTCCACTTTTAGCAGATTTCCCTTAAGGGAAATCAGCTATTGAGGTCGTACTCATGATGCGAGTTTCGAAAATTTTTTTCAAATGTCCATCGATCCTACCCAGGAGATGACGAAAATGAGGTCCGTTCAAAATTATATATATATATCTATATATATATATATATATATATATATATATATAAAATATATATTATTGCAAATTTTAAATAATTTATTTTTATGTAAAAAAAAGATAATTCGTTAAGGCAAAACCAGTGGAAGGGGGGGCTTAGAGGGGGGGATTTTTGAAAATTCAAAATATCTCCGTTATTATGCGTCGGATCGAAAAATTGTATAAAATAAATCTTATTGCAAATTAAATTTACTATAAATATTGTTCTATTCATTTATTCTGTATCTTGAATATTAACCGAGATATTTGCATTTGTATTCTGCGTGTGGTCACCAGTAGGCTATCTTCGAACTCTCCGGCGAGAGCTCTGGCGGCCATTTCTATAACTATTCGTCTCTCGTGAATAGGTTTAGAGGTTAGGTCAACTGTTTTTTGTGGCTAGAAACTACTGGGTTGTTACACCCTAAATAATGTTTTAGGTTTAGTGGTTTCTTACTACTACAGTTGTTATTAGGCAGATTTCCCTATTGTAAAACTTCACGTGGGAAATCTGCTTAGTTTACGCAGCTTCTGCGTGACGGACTTTTTTGAAACTAAGGCTAATTGGGACGAGTTATCTACAGGTTACAGGTTTTGTAGCCAGGGTGGGACTAAGGTGTTATTTAATGAATTTCGTCACTAATGTTCGACATATGGTTACGAAAAATATCACCTTTATATTTAGGGTTCAAATAGTAGTGAGTTTGATTCCCGCCTGGGCTAAAGCAATTTATTTAGCGACGAACTCATTATCCAAAATCCTTAGTCCCACCCTGGCTAAAAACTGTGGTAACTAACCTGTAGATAACCGGTCCCAGTTAGCCATATTATCAAAAAAGTCCGTCACGCAGGGGCTGCGTAAACTAAGCAGATTTCCCACGGGAAAGTATATAACTGATACTTTTAAATACTGGCAACACCACCGTGAGTGTTAAGGGAATAAATACAAACGGAAATAAGAAATCATTCAGTCAATTCACAAATTAAATATATCTAGAACGGAAAGCGTCTGAATTGTAAACAAACAGGGCAGTCAACTTAGCAGCGCTGAATAGATAGTTATTGTAAACCGGAATGATGAACGATTTATGAAATATATCTGAATATAACATATTAATTTTATTGAAAACTATTTACTATAGCTAGTGGAGTAATTAGAAATGAATCAAAACAATTTCTATCTCTTGGGTTTTAGTAATCCAAAAATAACAGAAGGGGGGGGGGGTCAACAAAACGTATTTGTTTGTATCTTGTATAATAACGTTTGCTGAAAACAATATTTGGTATTTAACGTTCCAATGAAAGTGTTTCAAGATATATCAGCTTTATATTAATATAACACTAGTCACTAGAGTGGGGGATTACTGAAATCTTAAAACTATAAAATTCAAATATCTCATTATACGGAAAATATGTATAGAACAATATTTATAGTAAATTTAAATTGCAATAAGATTTTACGATGTTTCAATCCGACGTATAGTCCTGGTCCGATTTCAGCCGTTAACAAACTTGATCTTTCTTTTTACATAAAACGACCAAATATAGAGTTAGGTAACAATTAAAGAATAATTGCTACCGCTAGAGCGGTAACAGACAATATATATATATATATATATATATATATATATATATATATATACTAGCTCAGATACCCGGCTTCGCCCGGGAATTCATTTGAGGCTGAATGGTGACAGTATTTTTTAGCAGGCTTTACATTGCAGAATATTTTGACATTTACCCGTCCCAGTGTTTAGGATTGATGCCCGTAGTTGCCGTGGATTTGCTAATAATAGAATATTTGTTCGATAAGGCTTCACTGTCTTCGATATTTTTATATTCCCCGTCTCTTATACATGTAAATATGGTGAATTTTTATTTCAGGCCTCCCTTATAACCCCCCTCCCGTTCGAACCTAAAAATTTTAATATAACTTATAATCATGGAAGAATTAATGCTAATTGACATACCGAGCTTTGTTAAGTTCGATTCAGCCGTTAGTGCCCGCTAAAGTTTTAACGTATAACTCATTTATACTATGGTATACGACAAACGTGTATATAACAAATGTTACTCCAAATAACAAAATAGACAACTTTTGTTATGTTTATATTTGCGGAAAAACAAATAGGAAACGAAATATCGCTATTTTTAATTTCTGGCTTCCCTTATAACCCCCACTCCTTGCCCGTCCATAGAAATGTCGTTATGGCTTATTATAATGAAGGGCCTTACTGCTAATACACATACGCAGTTTTATTTAGTTCGGTTGAGTATTTTTTGGCAAATAATATTGTTGACTCCCGCTATAATTTGTAGCGTATAAACGCTTTTTAAACTTCGGTATACCGATAAAGTGTATATAACAAAATTTACTCTAAATAACAAAATAAACAACTTTTGTTATGTGCATATCTGCCAAATAAAACCAATAGGATTCGTTATATCGCTATTTTTAATTTCAGGCATCCCTTTAATAACCCCCACTCCTGTTCGCCTAAGAGAAAATTAATATAGCCTAAAGTCTAATTTGGGTTAGTAGTAATTTACATACCAAGTTTCATAAAAATTCGGTTCAGCGTTTTACGCGTGAAAAGGTAACAAACAACAAAACAAACAAACATACACGAAAGAAACAAAATGCAGTATATGGTGTCTCTGACATGTGAAACGAAAAAGTTATCGTGAAATTTGCCGAAAAAAATCAATGTACAGACAGGAGGTTACAATTTTATATATATACTAGCTCAGATACCCGGCTTCGCCCGGGAATTCATTTGAGTCCGAATGGTGATGGTATTTTTTAGCCAGGCTTTACATTGCACAATATTTTTGAACTTTGCCCCCCCGTCCCAGAGTTTAGGATTGATAGCCCTTCGTAGCCGGTGATTTGCTAATAATAGAAGTTATTTGTTCGTTAATTCTTACCCACAGTCTTCGATATTTTTATATTTCCCGTCTATGATACATGTAAATATGATGAATTTCTTATTTCAGGCATCCTCTTATAACCCCCCTCCCGTTCTAAATAAAAAATGTTAATATAATCTTACTTATCATGGAAGTAATGCTAATTGACATACCGAGTTTTTGTTAGAAGTTCGGTTCAGCCGTTAGTTCCCGCTTAAGGTTTAACGTTTAACTCATTTAAACTTCGGTATTAGACCCTAAAGTGTATTCATAACAAAAGTCACTCTATAAATAACAAAATAAACCACTTTTTTCATGTTTTATATTTGCGGGAAAAACCAATAGGAAACGAAATGTCGCTATTTCTTAATTTCAGGCTTACCTTATAACCCCCTCTCCTGCCCGTCCATTAGACACTGTTGGTATGGCTTATTATAATGAAGGCCTCATTGTTAATACACCAACCAGAGTTTTATTTATGTCCGGTTGAGGTCTTTTTTGGCAAATAATTTTTGTTTACTTCCGCTATAATTTTTAGCGTATAAACACATCTTATTTTTCGGTATACGACAAAAGTTGCTATACTAAAAAAAAAAAAAAAGTTAATGTCTAAATAACAAAATAAACCACTTTCTGTTATGTAGCATATTTGCCGAAAAACAAAAAAAAAACGAAATATCGCTATTTTTAATTTCAGGCTGTCTCCCTTATAACCCCACACTCCTGTTTGTCTCAGAGAATATTAACACACAGACTATAAGTCTAAGTTGGAGTTACGTAGTAATATACATACCAAGTATTTCATAAAATTCGGCTCAAGCCGTTTATGCGTGAAAAGGTAACAAATAACCGAACAAACATACACGAAAGAACCTCAAATGCAGTTATGGTGTCTATGTCATGTGAAACGAAAAGTTATCGTGAAATTTCGCGAAAAAAATCAATGTACAGACAGAGGTTACAAGTTTATATATATATAGATATAGATAGAGTTTTGAGAATTTCGAAAATCGCGTCATGAGTAAGACGTCAATGAAAGTGGTCGTTAATAAATAATATGGGGTTCATTCTAAGGCAGAAATAGAGATTGAAAAGTCCGTCACGCAGGGGCTGCGTAAACTAAGCAGATTTCCCACGTGAAGGTATACAATAGACAAATCTCCATACGAGAGCCGAACAGTTACGGAAAAGGGCCGAACTAGCTTTTGGCGGGAAACTCAGTCATCCGTTATCGGCCCAAATTTAATAAAAATGCTAATATCTCGGTTAATATTCAAGATACAGAATAAATGTATAGAACAATATTTATAGTAAATTTAATTTACAATAAGATTGGTTCTTTATAATTTGTTGACCCGATGTATGGTAACGGAGATATTTTGAATTTTCAAAAATCCCGCCTCTAAACCCTCCCTCCCACTGGTCCGATTTCAGCCATTAACGAACTTGATCTTTAGTTTTGCATGAATCGCTTAAATGTCGAGTTTGGTAACGATCAAACGAAAATTACTAGAGCGTTAACAGACATGTATATATATAAATACAATTTTGAACGAACCTCATTTTCCTTGGTAGAATCGATGGACATTTGAAGAAAAAGTTCGAAAATCGCGGCATGAGTACTTACTGAGTTCTATAAAAATGTACGTACTTTTTCCGTATCACAACTACTAAAGAAGGTTTTCTATTCCAATGTTGTGCCTTCAGAAACTTCACCAATATACAGATATATTGATCTTAATACGTCTTATTCCAAGCGAAATCTTGTTTTCAAGAAAATGTTTACTAGATGTTATACAGGCTAATGGATTGAGGAAGGACATCATCAAAGAAGATTTGTATTCATGTCTCGAAGGTGTACATTTTATCATTAGCAGAATCAGCCATTTCATTTTACACTACAGACCATACTCTGTTATAATTCTTGATGAATCCAACTTCCTCACGCAGGGGTTGCGTACACTAAGCGGATTTCCCACCTGCTGCTATGACACATTAGTGATTCCATCTCGTCCCATATTCTCTATTTATATGTAAAATTATATTTATTTTCTACATTTCTTCTGCAGCCTGTAACACCCCTCACCCACGTCCACTCATTAGTTATTTAACATATAAAAAGAGAATATGAGATGAGTCTAGATAAGTAGTGTAGCATACCATCAAGTCGGAAATCTGCTTAGTTTGCGCACCACTTGTGTGACAGAATATCAAAGGACTTTTCTAAATCACTTTGATTTAATGTTGCTCCGTAACAAGTGTTTTGAGTAGCGAATGTGGCGATCGTGCTCAAGTGGGTACATTCAGGTTTTATTCTGTTTCTCGAGCAAAGCAGTCTTGATGAAAGGTTGTTATATCTCTGCAAATATTTGCTCTGAAAGTGCAAACAGTTTCCTTCCCGTTCGATTAAACTATTGCACTTATCTACAAACGGCAAGCACTTGAGATGTCTCTCAGAGTCGAGTGCTTCTCAAATAGTAGCAAGAAACCTTTCCAAATTCGAGTAGGTTTTGTGAGCAGTTAGAGAGTTGTCAAAGCCTAGTGGCAAATCACTTCTTGGCAGAATGCCATTTCAAAATTATTTTCATGTCATTTTAGCATTCCCTTAAGGGAAATCAGCTATTGAGGTTGTACTCATGACGGAATTTTCGAAATTTTTCTTCAAATGTCCATCGATCCTACCCAGGAGATGACGAAAATGAGGTCCGTTCAAAACTGTATATATATATATATTTGTCTGTTACCGCTCTAGCGGTCGCAATTTTTGTTTGATCGTTACCAAACTCGATATTTAGTCGTTTTATGTAAAAAGAAAGATCAAGTTCGTTAACGGCTGAAATCGGACCAGCGGGAGAGGGGGTTTAGAGGGGAGGATTGTCGAAACTTCGAAATATCTCCGTTACTATACGTCGGACCGAAAAATTGTACAGAATCAATCTTATTGCATATTAAATTTACTATAAATATTGTTATATACATTTTTTCTCTATCTTGAATATTAACCGAGATATTTGCATTTGTGTTCTGCGTGTGGTCACCAGTAGGCTATGTTCGGACTTTCCGCCGAGAGCTCTGGCGGCCGTTTCCATAACTATTCGTCCCTCGTGAATAGGTTTAGAGGTTAGGTTAACTGTTTTTTTGGGGCTAGAAACTACTGGGTTATTACGCCCTAAATAATATTTTAGGTTTAGAGGTTTCTTACTACTACAGTTGTTATTAGGCAGATTTCTCTATTGTAAAGCTTCACGTGGGAAATCTGCTTAGTTTTACGCAGCTCCTGCGTGACGGACTTTTTAATTATCTGTAAATTTAATGTTTACTTTTACGGATTTAATTTTAATATTTATATTTTTTCCTGATTTAACTTTTATTGTTTATTGTATTTATTGTTATTTTAATGGCTGTGTTGTTTTTTCCTAGTAATGAGCTTTAAGTTTAATGCTGTGATTTAATATTTAATTAGAGTTGTAGTCCATAAGTTTAGTGTAATTGCTAATAGCATAATAATTCTTCCAATAATTCATCTTAGTGTCTATTTAAATAGCTTGGTTGAAAATTTAGTCTGTCTTAATGAGTTGAAATGGTTTCTGTGATACCGGCGAGTGGGTTTAAAGGCATACGGCCGAGAACCCCCCCCCCCTTACAAAAAAATATATAAAAATATATGTATATTTATATATAATAAAAAGTCAGCCTAGCATGCGTGTGCCTAGGACTTCCCATGACTGGGGAACTCAAATACGGTCTGAAGAGTGTTGGGCATTGATAACCGCGAAGTTTGTGCCCAAAATCAAACAAACAAACGCAGGGGATGCGTTCTCTAAGCCCATTTCCTACTATCACAGGCTGGGCATCTCTTATGGTTGTACAGTGTGTCCCAAGCTCTTCTGCCAGCCCACTTGAAATCGCAAATGAATGAATGAATGAATGAATGAATACTTTTATTGCTTATAAAAATTTAACAATTTTTTAGCAAGGTCTCAACCCTCTTATTTTTTTCGTATAAACATAAATCGCTAGTTGTGTTAATAAATGACTGGGACTTGGTCTGCCATAATTGTGAGCACTGAAGAATCTTTTCAGTCCATATTCGACTTCCTAACCTTCTCCAGCGACCACAACTATGGCATTCCTATGGGATCCTTGTAGAATATCAATTTCTAAAAAGCAATATATAAGTGAATTGTTGATTGTGCTGGTTCTAGGAGCCGAGACCTCCCTGACAGCTGTGACAATCCGCCCAACTACGGACCCTAGCACGTTCCAACAACTACCCTTCCATACCCATTGACGGCTTATTCAGTATTCCCTGGACCTGGGGGAGCAACTCTCACATCGGTTGACATTCTGCAGAATTCCCTTAAAGGACGATATGCTAATGAGGTTGTACTCACGGCCTCATTTTGGAAACATTTCCTCAAACGTCCAGCGATCCTACCCTAAACTAAGCACATTTCCCACGCGAAGGTTTACAATAGATCAATGGTAAACGTAGAGTGGCGAGGTCGATTCCTGCCTGGGCAAAGGAAATTATTTAGTGACAAAATTCATTAAATAACGCCCTAAAATCCCACCCTGGCTAGAAAAGGGTGGTAACCTGTAGATAACCCGTCCCGATTAGCCTAAGTTGCAAAAAGTGGACGTTAATAAATAATAATAATAATACAATAGATAAATACACATACTGGCAATACTATCGTGAATGTTAAGTAAATAAATACAAACAGTAATGAGAAAACATTCTCAGGAAAGAAAAAACGCCTCTTTCCTTCACTGTTCTACACTTCTAAAGAACAGTGAAGGAAAGAGGCGTTTTTTCTTACCTGAGACAATAATTCCTTCACCATCCAGCACCTCAAAAAATGGAGAAATCTTTCAGTCAATTTGCAATACCAGTTTAAAAACTCTACAACGGAAAGCGACTAAATTGTAAAGAAACAGGCCAGCCAACCTTGTAGGTCACAAGAACATATTTGCAAATTTTAGTTCCAAGATTTAGAGAGGGAGGAAGGTCACAAGAACATATTTGCATCTGTACCGTATAATAAAGGTCTATGGAAAACAATATTTGTTATTTAATGAAGGGGTTCATGATATACCAGCTCATTGTTATTATGGCATGAGTAGGAGTGGGAGTTTACTGAAGACCGAAAACTGAAAAATACAAATATCTCGGTTAATAATCGAGATAGTGAAAAAATGCACATTACAAAATTTATAGAACATTACATTTTCAATAAGATTGGTTCTATACAATGTTTCGATCCGACGCATAATAACAGAGATATTCAGAATTTTTAAAATTCCCATCTCTAACCCCCCCCCCCCACTTGTCCGATTTCTGCCAGTAACGAACTTGATCTTCACTTTTACATACAACGTTTAAATATCGAGTTTGGTAACGATCACAAAAGAATGCCGACCGCTAGAGCGTTTACAGACAAACAGTGTGGGTCATGACGGGAACAAGGAAAATATGGTTTGTAGATATTTTGATGGAATGACCTTAAAACTTTGATGACTGGTGATATTTGTAAATTCCGATAAGGAAGGAATGAAATAAAATGTATTCATTTCTATTTGATGTTAACATAGCTATTAACTGAATATTATTGTTAGTAATCAGTTCTAGTGTATAAGAACATCATTCAGGTACCAAGTTAGATAGATAGATAGACCGGAAAGAGAGCAATTAATGAAATATATCTGAATGTACCGTATTAATTTCATTGAAAACTATTTACTAAAGCTAGTGCTGTAATTTGTATGAATCAGAATCAGTTTTATCACAGCCACTCAACTTTTTGAAATCAAAGAACAAAAGAAGGGTGGGGGTGGTTAACAGAAAGCTATGCATAATGCATAGGAGATGGGAAATATGACAATATGGAGGGCAGTGAAGTCTTACATAAAAAATTAATTTTATTATTAAAAAATTCACAGCAACAATGGGTATAAACCTTAAACACTGAGACGGGTAAATGTCAAAATATTGTGCAAAGTAAAGCCTTATCAAAAAAATACCACACCATTCAGCCTCAACTGAATTCCCGGGCAAAGCCGGGTATCTGAGCAAGTATAATATATATAAAAAAAGTCCGTCAAATGGTTACAATAGATAAATATACATACTGGTAACAGAACCGTGAATGCTCAGTAAATGTACAATACAAGGCTGAATTGTAAAAAAAAAAAATCAATGAATATAACATATTAATATCTGAATATAACATATTAATTTTATTGAAAACAATTTACTAAAGCTAGTGCTGTAATTTGTAATGAATCAGAACCAGTTTTATCTCAATGACTCAAATTTTAGTAAAACAAAAACAATAGAAAGGGGGGGGGAGGGGTCAGCAGAACGTATTTTCATATATCTCACAAAGTAAAAGTTCAATGAAAACAATATTTGGTAATTAACCTTGTAATGAAGTGATTCATCAATAAATACAGCAGTTTATTGTTAACATGACATGAGTGGAAGTAGGGGTTTGCTGAAGGCTCAAAACTGAAAAATGCAAATATCTTGATTAATATTCAAGATACAGAATAAATGTATATAACATCATTTATAGTAAATGTAATTTGGAATATGAATAGTTCAATACAATTTTTTGTTCCGACATACTCCTCCCACTAGTCCGATTTCAGCCACTAGTTGGATATCTTTCTTTTTAAATAAAACAACTAAATGTCGAGTTTGGTGACGATCAAACAAAAATTGCGACCGCTAGAGCGGTAACGATATATATTTATGTGTTTCCTTTTCTTTTATTTTATTTTCAACAATAAATTTATAAACTTCGCATTTCTTGTAAACAAAGTTATTATGCATTATGAATATACACGCTATATACTATGTGTGGGCAAGCCCCGGCCAGTGGCAAGGTTTGATCCGGCCCCCGAGACATTTTGAAAAACCGAATCAAACAAAAATATTACACTACTTACTCCAAATGAGGAAGATGAGGAGAGATTTGTGCGTTTGGCAGTACTTGTAAATGCCAAATTCTTTCAATGTAAAAAAAAAACGGATTAATCCAAACATCGATGGATTAGTTTCCCAAATTCAAGCTCATTGATTTCGGTGTCACTATTTAACTTTCGTTGTTTGTAATAATTCCAAATTTTACGATTTAATTATAATGTTGTGCCTATTTTAGCAGATTTCCCTTAAGGGAAATCAGCTATTGAGGTCGTACTCATGATGCGAGTTTCGAAAAATTTCTTCAAATGTCCATCGATCCTACCCAGGAGATGACGAAAATGAGGTCCGTTCAAAATTATATATATATATATATATCTATATATATATATATATATATATATATATATATATATATATATATATATATATATATATATATATATATATATATATTTGTCTGTTAACGCTCTAGCGGTCGCAATTCTTGTTTGATCTTTACCAAACTCGGAATTTAATCGTTTTATGTAAAAAGGAAGATCAAGTTCGTTAATGGCTGAAATCGGACCAGGGGAGGGAGGGTTTAGAGGGGGGATTTTTGAAAATTCAAAATATCTCCGTTATTATGCGTCGGATCGAAAAATTGTATAGAATAAATCTTATTGCAAATTAAATTTACTATAAATATTGTTCTATTCATTTATTCTGTATCTTGAATATTAACCGAGATATTTGCATTTGTATTCTGCGTGATACTGGTCACCAGTAGGCTATGTTCGAACTTTCCGGCGAGTGCTCTGGCGGCCGTTTCTATAACTTCGCCCCTCGTGAATAGGTTTAGAGGTTAGGTCAACTGTTTTTTGGGGCTAGAAACTACTGGGTTGTTACGCCCTAAATAATGTTTTAGGTTTAGAGGTTTCTTACTACTACAGTTGTTATTAGGCAGATTTCCCTATTGTAAAACTTCACGTGGGAAATCTGCTTAGTTTACGCAGCCCCTGCGTGACGGACTTTTTTCATTTGATTTTGTTATTTTAATAAATTGTATTATAATTACATGCCTAATATCTATCGTTAAACATTATGAACACTACTTCAAAATGGACTACATTTAAAAGCGGCCCGCGAACGTATTTGCAGACTAAAGTTGGTCCCGCAACATGTCAAAGGTTGCCCACTCCTGCTATATACTATAGTAGTATGGTACATGTAGTACATAAACGCCCATTGTGCATGGGCAATGTGAAAAGGAAAATATTATATATATATTTCATTTTCGTCATGTCTTCGTGATCTACACCGTTCATATGATGCACTACAATTCCACTGATATTTTGGCAAAGACAGGATGAATATCACCTTAACATCAAACAGTGTCATCCTAATACCGGTAAATTTGACAATTAACTATTTATTTTCTTACTGTATGTATGAATGTTAATTTCGTATTGCATTTTATTTTTTATTTTTTTAGGTGATTATGGAAATAAAAAAGTAAGACTATCTGCCTTACCTACCTCATTCATAAGTTTAAATGTCATATGTTATTCACTAACAACTTTGTAATATGCTCATTCGTTACAAAATTAAATGGAAATAATAAATTTAAAAATTAATTCTTTTGTATTGATTTCTGCTTAATATAAACTGTAAGAAAATTTTAATCAATCGTGTTCAACGTCCTTCCCCTTCAAATCCTAATCCCTTGAATTTGTGTACCAACTTCAACATTTCCGTCTTGGGTCGTAAATAATTTCATTGTACTAAAGGGTTGTAGTCGTAGAAAATCTGTCATGGAGGTCACCATATTTTTTTACAAATACCATCTATGTAAAAAGCATGGTGGACCCCGTGACTGATGTTCTCCTACCGTTCCTCTTAAATTGTATACTACAATGTAATATAACAATAACTTTAGCCACAGCAACGCGTGGCCGGGTCTGCTAGTATATATATATATATATATATATTTCATTTTCGTCATGTCTTCGTGGCAAGATGGATTGGCCACTTGTGAGGATGTTTGTAGAATAGCGACATGTGTACAAGGCAACCTCTCACGTTTCATAAACGAATTTACACTTCTCTTATTCTCCATATTAATAATTAGCCCTCCGTCGGGCGCGTGATCTCTCAGATACACAATTTCTAGAAAAATATTTGCCACTCCTCCTAGCAGAGAGTGGTGGTGTAGTGCTTCGAGTTATGTGCTTTATAGTTCCCTCCTCAAGGTCAGGTGTGTCACTGTGTGTGATGGAGTCGTGTGTTTCATCTGTCATTCAGTTTAATCTCCTAGATACCATGCGCCCGATCTCGTAAGTTTTTTTGAAATCTACATTTCATAAATATATACATCAATTAACTTTCTCTTTATTAAATGGAACCATATAAACCAATTTTTCTATTATTTTGCTCATACACGAGCTTTCAGAAGAACTTATTCAAGAAAATATTGTATGATGCAGTGACAACAGTACCTAGACGTTTACCAACTGAACTAGGGACGAAACTTGACGAGTACAGAAACTCATTGGACCATACATTGAATGCTCAAGTACAGAGCAGCATAAAAAAAGTCCCTCCACTTCAAACGAAACTAAAGCAACATGATGTTGTAACCACACATAGCAAAACTGTTATAGAAATGTAGGTTATACTCATTATTCTTGTGAGATCTTGCACAAAAGGAAAATTTTGTTTTCAGAACATAGTTCCACGTCTTGTCCTAATTGTATTGTCAGCTCTGTAAAGAAGAAGATAATAATTAAACTGGTATTTTTAAAAGGATTGGTACATTAAAATTTAGATGATTTTTAATAAGTTCTTATCTAAATGTGATTTCGTGCTAACTTATTTTTGAATGAAGTTATATTTAGATATTTTGTTCTATATTGTTCACAAACTGAAATGAATTATGAATAATTAAGATGTGCATTTAAACTATTTCTTTTGGTATTGGTATGTTTTAATTATATTTGTAAAATTATCGTCCCCACGCGGTTTTAATAACCAATGAATCTATAAAATAAAAAAAAAAAAAAAACCTCAACTTGGTTACTATAATTTCCCATAATTTTTTTTTATTATTAGTTAGTGTCAATTTTGAAAAATTATTTACATTCTTTCAAACAAAATACTTCCCCAGATATGAGTTCCTAAATATACACACTGAACATTTTAGTGCAAAATATATATTAAAAAACTGTATTTCCCTAAAAACGGTTGAGGTTGTATCTCTGAGATACACGCGCCCGAAGGCGGAATATTTTTGACGCGCCCGACCGAGGGTCAATTAGAAAATTTTTCTTTTTCTTCTTCAATCTTTAACATTATTCCATTTTTCCTTGTTTGTCTGCCTATATAGATGTTCAACAATTAGCCTTAACAATTTGAATAGGTTTAATTGATTTATGGGATTTTCGGGAACTGCCATTTGGTGGTTGTGACAGCTAGGCTAGGTAAAGGGATTAGAGAGGCTAACTAACTACAATGGTGAGAGACAGACATAGCCCGGGCATTCCCAACTAGGCGCCAAGCTGTCTGGGCAATTCCCCAGCACCTTCTAACCACCCTTCTACTCACATCTACCTAACTCATATAACAAGAAATACACTTTTACAATCAAATAACGATTTAAATAAAATATGTTAATGTACAACAGTTTAATCTCCATCCTACTTTGAAAATTATATAAAATGTATTTATTTCCATTAATCGTTAACATATAATCCGTAATAGGATACTCCAAATATTTTTGGCTTTAATAAAAAAATTTCTATTACTATCTCAATTATTTTCTTTACATATTAATGGATTCAATTCAAGAAAGAGAATAAAGGTATATACCAATATTTATAGTACATTTAATTTGCAATAAGCAATTTATAGCAGATTTCCCTTAAGGGAAAGGAATGTCTCCCTTAAGGAATGTCCATCGATCCTACCCAGGAGATGACGAAAATGAGGTCCGTTCAAAATTATATGCGGTCGCAATTTTTGTTTGATCGTAACCAAACTCGAGTTTTAAACATTTTATGGAAAAGACAGATCAAGTTCGTTAATGACTGAAATCGGACTAGTGGGAGGGGTGTTTAGAGGGGTGATTTTCGAAAATTAAAAATATCTCCGTTACTATACGTCAGATCGAAGAATTGTATAGAATCAATCTTATTGCAAATTAAATTTACTATAAATATTGTTCTATACATTTATTCTGTTTCTTGAATATTAACCGAGATATTTGCATTTTTATTAAATTTGGGCCGATAAGATGGCCATTTGTCGTAACTGTTCGTCTCTCATATGGAGATTTCTCTATTGTAATACTTCACGTGGGAAATCTGCTTAGTTTACGCAGCCCCTGCGTGCCGGACTTTTCAATCTCTACTTCTCCCTTAGGACGAACCCCATATTATTTATTAACGACCACTTTCAGCAGATTTCCCTTTAGGGAAATCAGCTATTTACGTCTTACTCATGACGCGATTTTCGAAATTCTCAAAACTATATATATATTTGTCTGTTACCGCTATAGCGGTAGCAATTATTGTTTAATCGTTACCTAACTCGATATTTGGTCGTTTTATGTAAAAAGAAAGATCAAGTTTGTTAACGGCTGTCTTATTGCAATTTAAATGTACTATAAATATTGTTCTATACATATTTTCCGTATAATGAGATATTTGAATTTTATAGTTTTAAGATTTCAGTAATCCCCCACTCTAGTGACTAGTGTCATATTAATATAAAGCTGATATATCCTGAAACACTTTCATTGGAACGTTAAATACCAAATATTGTTTTCAGCAAACGTTATTATACAAGATACAAACAAATACATTCTGTTGACCCCCCCCCCCTTCTGTTATTTTTGGATTACTAAAACCCAAGAGATAGAAATTGTTTTGATTCATTTCAAATTACTCCACTAGCTATAGTAAATAGTTTTCAATAAAATTAATATGTTATATTCAGATATATTTCATAAATCGTTCATCATTCCGGTCTAGAATAACTATTTATTCAGCGCTGCTAAGTTGACTTCCCTGTTTGTTTACAATTCAGGCGCTTTCCGTTGTAGATATATTTAATTTGTGTATTGACTGAATGATTTCTTATTTCCGTTTGTATTTATTCCCTTAACACTCACGGCGGTGTTGCCAGTATTTAAATGTATCTGTTATATAACTTCCCGTTGGAAATCTGCTTAGTTTACGCAGCCCCATTTTGGATAATGAGTTCGTCGCTAAATAAATTCCTTTAGCCCAGGCGGGAATCAAACTCACCACTATTTGAACCCTAAATATAAAGGTGATATTTTTCGTAACCATATGTCGAACATTAGTGACGAAATTCATTAAATAACACCTTAGTCCCACCCTGGCTAGAAAAGGGTAGTAACCTGGAGATAACCCGTCCCGATTAGCCTTAGTTTCAAAAAGTGGACGCTAATAAATAATAATAATGTTGTATTAGTGGTTGTATGATGATATATTTAAAACAATTTGCAATGAGCACAACGTCTATGGCAACTGAAAAGTTGTATAGTACATAAATTTTAAACTATTGATATGTTCTACTTTTAGTTATTCAAATGAAAAACGTGGTTATTATGCATTTTTTATTAAATTTGGGCCGATAATGAATGACATTTTCCCGCCAAAAGCTAGCTCGGCCCTTTGCCGTAACAGTTCGGCTCTCGTATGGACATTTCTCTATTGTATAACTTCACGTGGGAAATCTGCTTAGTTTACGCAGCCCCTGCGTGACGGACTTTTAGCTATTGAGGTCGTGCTCAGGACTCAATTTTCAAAATTGTTCTTCAACTGTCCATCAATCCGACCTAGAAGATGACGAAAATGAAGTTCGTTCCAAACTGTGTGTGTGTGTGTGTGTGTGTTTATATATATAGACACACATACTCTCTCTCTCTCTCTCTCACACACACACACACATATATATATTTGGTTGTTTCCGCCCTAGCAGTCACAATTATTGTTTAATCGTTACCAAACTTGATCAAGAAAGATCAAGTTCGTTAATTGCTGAAGTCGAACCAGGAAGAGGGGGAGGGTTTATAGGGGGAGACTTTCGAAAATTCGAAATATCTCTATTACCATACGTTGGATCGAAATATTGTATAGAAACCATGTTATTGCAAATGAACATTACTATAACTATTTTTCTATACATATTTTCCGTATAATGAGTAGTTTCATGCCATATTAACAGTAAGCACTTATGTCCTGAACCACTTCGTTACAAGATTAAATACCAAATATTGTTTTCAACAAACCTTTATTAGACGAGATACAAATAAGCAAGTTCTATTGACCCCCCCCCCCTACTTTTGTACTTGGATCACTTATTGGTTGAGTGTTGGAGATAAAACTTATTCTGTCTGATTCATTACAAATTACAGCACTAGCTTCAGTAAATTGTTTTCAATAAAATTAATACAGATATATTGCATAAAATTAATTCAGATATATTGCATTAATTGTATGTCTTTTCGGTCTGTCTATCTATTCAGCACTACGAGGTTGGCAGGCCTGTTTGTTTACAATTCAGCCGCTTTCCGTTGTAGAGATTATTAATTTGTATTGTAAATTGACTGAAAGATTTCTCATTGCCGTTTGTATTTGTTCGCTTGACATTCGCGGTCGTGTTACCTGTATGTGTATTTATCTATTGTAAACCTTCGCGTGGGAAATCTGCTTAGTTTACGCATCCCCTGCGTGCCGGTCTTTTTAGTTATTCAGCGATGGAGGTGGAATATCCCCGGAACCGGTTTGGACAGCGGACTTGGAGCAGGCAACCCTTTTTTTATTTATTACAAACCTCTTGGTTATTTATTTTTTCTCCTCCGATGTGAATAGAATATTTTAAATTAGGCACAGCCTCCGAAAATATTTGTAGATGTCTATCTAGTATAATTAATTTTTGAGGATAGTCTGTTTTCTTTTCAACTGGGCTCTAGTAGAACAGGCTCCAATTGTAAAGTCTTTATGCCACCCCCCCCCCCCCCCACCCCCCCCCCCCCACACCCCCACCCCCACCCCACGCCCCCACCCCACCACCCCCCCCCCCCCCCCCCACCCCCCCCCACCACCACCCCCCCCCCCCACCCCCCCACCCCCACACCACATCCCCACCCCCCCCCCACCACCCCCACCCCCCCACCCCACCCCCCCCCCACCCCCCCCCCCCCCCACCCCCCCCCCCCCCCAACCCCCCCCCCCCCCACCCCACCCCCAGCCCCAACCCACACCCCCCCCCACCCCCCCCCCCCCCCACCCCCCCCCCCCCCCCACCCCCCCCCCCCCCCCCCCCCCCCCCCCCCGCCCCCCACCCCCCACCGACCACACCCCATCACCCCCCCCCACCCCCCACCAGACCCCCCCCCACCCCACCCCACCCACGCCCCCCCACCCCCCCCCCCCCCCACCCCCCCCCCCCCCCACCCCCCCCCCCCCCCACCCCCCCCCCCCCCCACCCCCCCCCCCCCCCACCCCCCCCCCCCCCCACCCCCCCCCCCCCCCACATATCATTTCAGAATTAATACTTGTCTGTTACCGCTCTAGAGTCCCAATTTATGTTCGATCGTTGCCAAACTCGATATAGTATTCCATACAAAACTAAAAAGTTTGGCGGGATTCCAAACAGTAGGAGTGGGGTTCAGGGGGGAATTCCTAAAATTCGAAATATCTCCGTTATTAGACAGAATCGAAAAATTGTATATAATCAGTCTTGTCGCCGATCCAATTGCCTATTATTGGTTCAGTGTACTTATTTTATCTTTCATGAATATTAATCAAGATTTTGGCACTTTTTGTTTTCTGAGATGTTTGTGAGATGAGATCACAACTGTGTTATACCAAGACTTAGGAATTCTGCAAGTTAATGGTGTTAGCTTATTTCCTGTGCTCCTGTTGTATTTGCTATCTACTCACAGTTACTATTATCTATATAATGTTATGTATATAACTAAGATTACAATGTATATTTGGATTGGTTTTCGCCACGAAATATGTACATTATTGATAATATTTATTAAAATAAATGCTTTTTATTATTATGATTTGAATTATTCACTTTGTGTCCAACAGTGGAAGAAGATTGATTAGGGACTAATTTTATTTATTGTTCATAACTAAAATTTCTATTCTATAAGTTTCCTGCCAGAATCTTACGGCAAAACTATATTCCCAGATTGGAAGTGCAGTTGTACACATTGATGCCTTTGCCGAAATGATTCCATCATCATTCAGCCTCAAATGAATTCCCGGCCGAACCCGGGTAACTTAACTAGTATATATATGGTTTATTTTTCCCTTTTGGTATCAGCTGATATTAGTTGGCATTTTCATTAAATTAAATCAGGTGTTTTTTATTTTTTAATACCGCAGATATGATTTAAATAAAAGAGCAATACACCGGTTGAGTAACGTCAGCTGAGCAAGCAACATCTCTGTTATTCTTAGTTTAATTAATTTGTTATTTTCATCTATCAGCTATCGAGCCTTGAACCAACTAGTCCTTTGGATGCAGATAACACGCAGCTTACTGATTCCCAAGCAGCTCCTGTAGCACTTGCGGCATTTAATTTTGAATCCTGTCAAAGTTCAGAACTCACTTTAGGAGTTCCACAGAAATTTGTCATTGGTCGGAAGGAGGAAATTTCACCAGCTTACAAAGGCCCTTCTAGGACGAGATGGGGAATCAGCCAACTGCTTATTGTAGCGTGTACCAGGGAATTATGACAATTTAGGAGAACTAGCCTCATAATAAAAGGTTTCTTCCTGAAAATTAAAAGGTTCGAATTTTATGAAACTTGGTATGTATATTACTACTAACCCAACTTAGGTTTTAGGCTATATTAGTATTGTCTGAAACGAACAGGAGTGGGGGTTATAAGGGAGGCCTGAAATTGAAAATAGCGATATTTCATTTCCTATTGGTTTTCGGCAATTATGCAGAGAACAAAAGTTGTTTATTTTGTAATTTAAAGTAACATTTGTTAAACACACTTTTGACGTATACTTAAGTATAAATGAGTTATACGCTAAAAACTATAGTGAGAATCAAACATTTTATATGGCACAAAAACTCAACCTAACTAAACGAAATTCCTTATGTGATTTGGTAGTAACACTTCTCTGATTATAAGCTATATTAAAATTTCGAGGCACGAACAGGAGTGGTGTTTTTTTCGTCATCTCCTAGGTAGGATCGATGGATATTTGATAAAAATTTTGCAAAATCGCGTCATGAGTACGACCTCAATTTACCTAATAATAATGGATCTAATAATGGATCAGAATAATTAATGTCTCAATCAATCAAATTTTAGTAGTAAAAGAATTTAAGAGACAGGGGGGGGGTCACAAGAATACATTTGCATTTATGTTGTATAATAAAGGCCTCTGGAAATAACATTTAGTATTTAAGCTTCGAATAATGTGTTTTATTATATAACAGAGCATTATTTGTGTAACATGAGTAGGAGTGGGGGTTTGCTGATGGCTGAAAAATGAAAAATGCAAATATTTCGGTTAATATTGAAGATAGTGAATAAATGTATATATCAATATTTATAGTACATTTAATTGTACAGTCGATCCAGTTGCAATATAATTGACGAATATTTACAGGAACAATCGGAGATATATTTGGACGCCACAAGTCTGAAAAAGTTTTATTTCTGAAATGGGAAACTGTAATGGATAAATTTATTTTCAGGATTTATCACACTAAGTTCCCGCAAGAAATTCTGACGGATTGAGAAAAGCAACGGAGAGGGAAGTTTTCCGATTAGTGATAATTGTTCATGACTTATGGAGGAGTAAAATCGAATGGCATGAAACAAGTACTGGTACATTAGGAGGAAAGTCCGACACGCAGGGGCTGCGTAAACTAAGCAGATTTCCCACGTGAAGTTTTAAAATAGAGGAATTTCACGAGAGTCGAACAGTTACGGAAACGGCCGAATTAGCTTTTGACGGAAACTCACGACTAGACCCGAAGTTAGCCGATCTCATTTCGTCCGTTATAATTAATAATAATGCAAATATCTCGGTTAATACTCAAGATATAAAATAAATGCATAGAACAATATTTATAGTAAATTTAATTTGCAATAAGATTGGTTCTGTACAATTTTTTTATCCGACGTATGGTAACGGAGATATTTTGAATTTTCGAAAAGACGTCTAGGTTACAAACAACTTTAAGCTTTCTGTAATTACTGGAAATTCCACATCACTCAAAATCCCATAGAATTAATACCTGACAGTTGATATGGGTTAAAATTCCTTGGAATCTCTATTTTCTAAAAAAGTCCGTCACGCAGGGGCTGCGTAAACTAAGCAGATTTCCCACGTGAAGTTTTACAATAGAGAAATTTCACGAGAGCCGAGCCAGTCAAGGAAACGGCCGAACTAGCTTTTGGCGGGAAAGTAACTCTCCTCCGTTAGGTGCCCCGATTTCATAAAAATGCAAATATCTCGGTTAATATTCAAGATAGAGAAAAAATGTATACTATAATATTTATAGTAAATTTAATTTGCAATAGGATTGGTTCCGTACGATGTTTCGATCTGACGTATAGTAGGAGATATTTCGAATTTTCGAAAATCCTCCCCTCTAACCCCCCCCCCCCACCGGTCCGATTTCTACCGTTAACGAACTTGATCTTTCTTTTTGCATAAAACGACTAAATATCGAGTTTGGTAACGAATAAACAAATATTGCGACCGCTAGAGCGGTAACAGACAAATATATATATATATATATATATATATATATATATATATATATCTATATATACTAGCTCAGAGACCCGGCTTCGCCCGGGAATTGATTTGTGGCTGAATGGTGATGGTATTTTGATAGTCTTAGAGAATATTAATATAGCCTAAAGTCTAAGTTGGGCTAGTAGTAATATACAAACCAAGTTTCATAAAATTCGGTTCAGCCTTTTATGCGTGAAAAGGTAACAAAAAAACAAACAAACAGACACCAAAGAAACAATATGCAGTTATGGTGTCTATGACATGTGAAACGAAAAGTTATCGTGAAATATCGCGAAAAAAATCCATGTACAGACAGAGGTTACAATTTTATATATATATAACCTCTGTCTGTACAGTGATTTTTTTCGCCCAATTTCACGATAACTTTTCGTTTCACAGGTCATAGACACCATATCTGCATTTTGTTTTGTTTCGTGTATGTTTTTTTGTTTGTTACCTTTTCACGCATAAACGGCTGAACCGAATTTTATGAAACTTGGTATGTATATTACTACTAACCTAACTTAGACTTTAGGCTATATTAATTTTCTCTGAGACGAACAGGAGTGGGGGTTATAAGGGAAGCCTGAAATTAAAAATAGCGATATTTCGTTTTCTATTGGTTTTTCGGCAAATATGCACATAACAAAAGTTGTTTATTTTGTTATGTAGAGTAACTTTTGTTATATACACTTTTGTCGTATACGGAAGTTTAAATGCGTTATACGCTAAAAAATATAGAGGGAGTCAACAATATTATTTGCCAAAAAAGACTCAACCGAACTGAATAAAACTCGGTATGTCAATTAGCATTAATTCTTCCATGATTGTAAGTTATATTAAAATTTTTAGGTTCGAACGGGAGGGGGGTTATAAGGGAGGCCTGAAATAAAAATTCACCATATTTACATGTATAAGAGACGGGAAATATAAAAATATCGAAGACAGTGAAGCTTTATCGAACAAATATTCTATTATTAGCAAATCCGCGGCAACGACGGGTATCAATCCTAAACACTGGGACGGGTCAATGTCAAAATATTGTGCAATGTAAAGTCTGCTAAGAAATACCATCACCATTCAGCCTCAAATGAATTCCCGGGTGAAGCCGGGTATCTGAGCTAGTATATATATATATATATATATATATATATATATATATATATATATATATATATATATATATATATATATATACAGTTTTGAACGGACCTCATTTTCGTCATCTAATAGGTAGGATCGATGGACATTTGAAGAAAAATTTCGAAAATTCCGTCATGCGTACAACCTCAATAGCTAATTTTCCCTTAAGGGAAATCTGCTAAATTGCAAATATCTCGGGTTTTATATAAGAAAAAATGCGTTTTAGAACATATACAGATAATGGAATTGGCAATAAGATTGTTTTTATACGATTTTCGAATCCAACTCGTAATAACGGAGAACATTCGAATTTTCGAATTCCTTCCTGGTTCGATCCCCGTGTTCCATCTTCAAGAAAGTCCGTCACGCAGGGGCTGCGTTAACTAAGCAGATTTCGCACGTGCGCCCTCTATTTGCATTTACCTCAAAACGTAAAGGTTCAATGAGAACAATATTTGGTATTGAGGCTTCAAATAATGTGCTTCATAATATAACACCTTATTGTCATAATGACATGAATAGGAGGGGGGGGGAGTTTACTGAAAACCAAAAACTAAAATATGCAAAATATTATCAAGATACTGAAAAAAACGTACATAATAACATTTATCGAGCATTGCATTTGCGGTAAGATTGGTTTAATACAATTTTTCGATCGAACATATAGTAACAGGGTCATTCCACATCAATTCAACCACACCATGATACCCATGATTTCAGATTTTGTTGAATTTTATTTTGGGTGTTTCTATTCATTGATTTAAGAAACCATACCAAATATTTTTGATATATCTTTAACAGTTTGGATTTTATGGCCTCTTAAAGTTTTGTGATTTTAGTGTTTTCTATCGATCAACTGTATAGTTAATTTGTTTTCATTTCAAAAAATAATTTGTAACTTTCTTATTTACGAACCAATTTTGATGGAATTTTTTGTGTGTATTCATAAATATATTTTAAAAAAATAAACTAAGGTAAGTAAGTATTTGTGGACAGAAAAAAATTGCAAAGTGTCAATTTGAGCTTTTCAGAAAGCAAATATATAGTTTCACGTAAAATTGAATATTTCCAAAAGGGAAAAGGATAATCATGGAAATCTTTTTTTTTTTATGTTCTAAGACATATGACCTACCACCTAAAACAATAAAATTAATGGTTATTTGACCCCTTCATTGTTTATTCCAAGTTTAAAAATAAATATATAGAAAATTTAGAAATTTGTATGAATTAAAAGAAACATTTAACACTACTGATTATTCTGTACGCAAGGCCCAAAAATTGTATAAAACCAAGGGATTTTTAGCTGAACCAGATTTAAAACGAGGCAAAAAAACTAATTCCTGAAATGGTTAAATTGGTAAAGGATTTTTATCAGAAAGAGGAAAATTGTAGAATTTTGCCAGGGATGAAGGATGTTGTGAGCGTAGGGAAAAACGTTTATGAAAGAGAGCGTTTGATTTTATGTAATCTTTGTGAGCTGCACTCCAACTTTAAATGGGAGTATCCAGGTTTGAAAATAAGTCTCAAAATTTTGTACTTGAGACCTAAGTGGTGTGTTTTAGCTGGTGCTAGTGGTACACACCTCGTGTGTGTATGTGCAATTCACCAAAATGTTATTTTGTTGATACATGGAGCCGGTTATAGAGGAGGATTATAAAGAACTAATATTGCACATGGTTTGTGAAGAAACAACAAGAGAATGTTGGTTAAGACATTGTGAGAAATGCCCTTAAAAAAATGAACTCATTAAAATTTTAGAATCAAAATTCGAAGACCATGACGAGGAAGACGTCATTCAGTACAATTAGTGGGTGTCCACAGATAGAACAGAAATGATACAGTGTTCCAGCACTGTTGAAGAATTCATTGAAACGTTAGTTGAAAAACTTCACAAAATGATACCTCATTCTTACATTGCTAAATCACAATCAACAACTTTTAAAAATTTGAAGGAATCATCTCCTTTTGACACAGCTATTATCTGAATGGACTTCAATGAAAATTATTCATTCACAATACAAGTGCAAGGATACCACTGGGCCTCAAATTCTTGCATTAAAGATCCTATAATCATACACTGCAAGGATGCAACTTAGAAAAATCTTGTCCTACCCTTTTGCATTATATCTGATGACCTCAAACACGAAGTATGGTGTATGAAATACAAAAATCTGAGATTACGTTTTTGAAAGAAAACCACCCACAAATGAAATAGGTTCATTACTTCAGTGATGGGTGTGCTGCTCAGACCAAAAACAAGTAGAATTTCATAAATCTGTGCCTAAATGAGAAGCATTTTGAAATTCAGCAACAGTGGTCATTTTTTGCTACTAGTCATGGTAAAACAGAATGTGCTGGAATTGGGGGTACAGTGAAATGATTAGCTCGAAAGGAAAGTTTGAAAAGACCCTTAGAAAACCAAATAATATCAGTGAAAGAACTGTTTTGACTTTTGCCAAACCAGAATAGAAAAAGTCAGTTTTTTCTTCATATCTAAAGAAACAGTCGAATTAACTCCTTCGGCTTTGGAAGGTCACTTCAAAGATGTTCAAACTCTTCCAAGGACAAGATCATTTCACAACTTGCAGCAAGCCAATAGATGACTCAGGAACCATTGAGGATCAAAGAATTACCATGGACGAAAAACCAGCTCTCACTTTTAATTTATTGAACAATCGACCAAAGAGACAAGTAACATTGAAAGATTTAAGCCCAGGATGTATGTGTATATGACAGATTGTGGTACTTTGGCATGGTTGAGTGAGGTGAACACCAAACAGCAAGATGTCACAGTACAGTTCCTTCAGTATCATTTTCTTGGCCTAAAAAGGAGGATATATGTGCTGTACCCATTCTTCATATTATCATGACTGTGGAATCTCCAAAAACAATGAAAGGAAAAACATACCAGTTTTATCAACAATGTATATCAAGTGTTGAAGCAAAATTAAACGATATTTTAAAACTGTAAAGGACATTAACCAAAATAACCAGTTTAGGGTTAAGAATTGTATATATTAAAGTACATTTAACTGGGGTATACAATAATGTAAACTGTATTTATTTTACAATAAACCTATGTAAACTATCTTTTTAGTTACCTTTATTTATCATTTTCTTTTAATTCATTCAAATTTCTAAATTTTTCTATATATTTATTTTTAAACTTGGAATAAACAATGAAGGGGTGAAATAACCATTAATTTTATTGTTTTTGGTGGTAGGTCATATGTCTTAGAACATAAAAAAAAAAAAAAAGATTACCATTATTAACATTTACCCTTTTAGATATATACAATTTTACGTGAAAAAATATATTTGCTTTTCTGAAAAGCTCAAATTGACACTTTGCATTTTTTTCTGTCCACAAATACTTACTTGGTACCTTAGTTTATTTTTTTATTGTTTTTAAATATATTTTATAAATACACACAAAAAATCCATCAAAATTGGTTCGTAAATAAGAAAGTTACAAATTATTTTTGAAATGAAAACAAATTAACTTTACAGTTCCTAATCGATAGAAAACACTAAAATCACAAAACTTTTAAGAAGCCATAAAATCCAAACCGTTAAAGATATATCAAAAATATTTGTTATGGTTTCTTAAATCAATGAATAGAACACCCAAAATAAAATTCAACAAAATCTGAAATCATGGGTGCCGAAATCATTTTTTTTTGGTTGATTTGAGATGGAATGACCCAACAAAGATATTTCGAGCTTTCGGAATTCCTTCCCATTAAACCTCCCTCCCACTGGTCCAAATTCATCCATTAACGAACTTGATCCTTTTTTTTTACAAATAAGAAATGTGTCAACCAATTTCGACAACCTGCCGACAGGAAGCGTTAGGATTGAAATGTAAACAACGGGTCTGCCAGTCTCACACCGGAAAGAAAAACAATTACTGAAATATATCAGAATATAAAATATTACTTTTATTGCGAACAATTTACTATAACTAGTAGTGTAATTAATAATGAGTTAGAATAATTGTTATCGAGAATTATCAAATTTTAGTAGTAAAAGAATTCAGGAGAAGGGGGGGGGCACAAGAATACATTTGCATTTATCTCGTATAATAAAGGCCTCTGGAAATAACATTTAGTATTTAAGCTTCGAATAATGTGTTTTATTATATAACAGAGTATTATTTGTGTAACATGAGTAGGAGTGGGGGTATGCTGATGGCTGAAAAATGAAAAATGCAAATATCTTGGTTAATATTGAAGATAGTGAATAAATGTATATAACAATATTTATAGTACATTTAATTTGCAATAAGATTGGTTCTACACAATTGTTCGATATGACGTATAGTAATGGAGATATTTCGAATTTTCAAAAATCCTCTCCTCTAAACCCCTCGTCCTCCTGGCTGATTTTAGCCATTAACGAACTTGATCTTCTTTTTAACATAAAACGACTAAATATCGAGTTTGGTAACGATTAAACAATAATTGCGACCGCTAGAGTGGTAACAGATATATATATATATATATATATATATATATATATATATATATATATATATATATATATATATATATATACTAGCTCAGATATTTGGTGGAGAATGGTGCTGTGCCAGTCCCGGGAACCACCAGCAGCAGACCATCCTAATTTGATGGCAATGCATTATTATTGAGTGGTTCTTATTTTCCAATATTTGTATTTGGACCAGAAGTTATTATTATATCAATTCTTTTAAGAGGATAACTGCAATTCTAATAACAACCTGTTTATAATTAGTCCAAAGCATATGATTGTGCATTTACTGTTCATGTTTGAGTGTATTTGTGTTGTGGCTAAAACGGGTAGTTCCTGTCAGCTGGAGTCATCTTGGCAACTGCAGTCACAACTATCTCTGAAGAAGAAACAGCCACCGAACCGTCAACTCGATAATTGTGCTTGGTTTGTGCCAATAATTCAGTTTTCTTGGAAGCTGCAGATGATTTTAGTGGAAAAGGCTCTTCTATTCCAATCAGAATACAGTTATGGAGTTATCTTTGTACAAGTTTAAATTACCTTTATTATAGCTTTAAGTAATTGTATGGTCGAATGATGCTGTTTAATCTTTACGTGCGGGGTAATACCGGGCATCAGGAGCAAGGGTAAAACAGGGTGGTACTTGGTTCCCTTCACGATTCTCGAAACAGAACAATTATAATTTGAACCAATTTTGTTTAATTATTTCACAGGAAAATCATGTATAATGACAGAAAATATGATAAATCTTTGCAATTGTGGATTAACTTTTTGAAATATAGAATTGTTTTGGAATAGCTAAAAAGATTAATGTTGTTATATTTTTATGCCACGTTCATGCCTCTTGTCAGCACCTAGCACATTCCCTACTTTTCAATACGACAACTATTTTGAATTTCTCTCATCATCTAATCAAAAGTAAGTGAATCTCTCACTCAATCTATCCTTCTCTGCCTCCGCTTTACCTTCAGGCTGCCCTAATTCAAGCGGTACTTTCCAATTTCTTTTTTGAATAATGATTTCCTGAATTTTAAATAGGTCTGTGGTAAATCCAACCAGTGGTTGGCTCTGGGTGCAGTCACCATTCATCAAGTTAGCCAACACTATGGGGTTTCCACATCAATTCAACCACACCATGACACCCATCATTTCAGATTTGGTTGAATTTTATTTTGGGTGTTCTATTCATTGAGTTGAGAAACCATACCAAATATTTTTGATATATCTTTAACGGTTTGGATTTTAGGATCATTTTACAACATTCAGCCAGTAGATGACTCAGGAACCATTAAGGCTGGAAGAATTGCCATTATTGAAAAAGCAGCCCTCACGTTTAATTCAATAAACTATCAACTTTAAGAAACACTGGAAGATTTAAGCCCAGGATCTATGTGAATTTGACAGATTGTGGTATTTTGACATGGTGAGTGAGGTGATCACCGAAGAACAAGATGTCACTGTACAGTTTCTTCATTCCCATGGACCTTCAGTATCATTTTCTTGGCCTAAAAAGGAGGATATATGTGCTGTACCCATTCTTCATATTATTATGACTGTGGAATCTCCAAAAACAATGACAGGAAGAACATACCAGTTTCATAACAATTTATTTCAAGTGTAGAAACAAAATTAAACGATATTTTAAAATTGTAAAGAAGATTTAGCAGAACAACCATTTTAGGGGTAAGAATTGTACATATCAAAGTATATTTTAGACTGATGAATCCTATGACGTAAACTGTATTTCATTTAGAATAAACCTGTGTAATGTAACTATCTTTTTAATTATGTTTATTTATAATTTTCTATTAATTCATATAAACTTGTAAATATTTGTGCTACTAAAACAAACAGAAAATAAGCGTCCTAAAAAAGAGAAACCAATGGAGACTATGTGGAGTGACGTAATCGAAGAAGAGGATGAAATTATGGCTAGTTCGTGCATCAAGTTTTCCCCGACTCCAAGAATGCACCCATTGTCATTGTTGTGGTCATCAAAGCTGCTCTGGGACCCATCACCAACATGGTCATGCCACTTGCCACTTGTCCATTACAATTTCACACTAAAAAATGTAATGGTAAAGTAATAATGGCAAAGACTGTTACATTTGCTTAAGTCTAATAGAATTGAGTGTTCAGTTACTTATTTCAATGTTTTAATGCACCAAACAACATTTTTTTTCCCTTTAAAAAAACACTAATTTGATTAAAAGCCTTTACATTTTTATTTTCCCATAAGAATAACATATGTACCCAGCTTTACACTACTAGTGTTGCAAATAGGACCATATGATATATATTTTTTGAAACTGTGGTTCTGTTAACAGAAAAGTAGCGCGTTAATTTGACCAAACTTTGCTTATTTGTGGTACAAAATGCTGTTTCTGGCAGCCTTCTAACCTTAGCTGCCCGGTTTTACCCCACTTTCCCCTAATATTGAATATTAATATGAACTATGGATGATTTCGTGAATCCTATCTTCATATTCAGACAGGAAACTATATTACTTCAAGTCAATAAATAAAACCCTTCAATATTTCAATTAGTTTATTGTTCACATTTTATCTATTGATGTTCCATTATGCAACTGTTATCTTTGCTCTTTGGCTTAATTCGCTAATACTGTTTCTCCATTAATAATGTTTTTATTGAAGTAAATGCTTTTTGATCTGAATATTCTTAATTGTTTTCCTTATTTATTGGAATATTAATAAACAGACTACTCCAATGTGGTCAAGTATTTAAAAGCATTTATGTGTTACCGTTATCAGATATATGCATATATATAGAGCAGGCATTTTCCTAAAGCTCATTCCCTACTTTTCAAGACGACAACTATTTTGAATTTCTCTCATCATCTAATCAAAAGTAAGTGATTCTCTCTCTCTTTCTATCTATCTTTCTCTGCCCCCGCTTTACCTTCAGGCTGCCCTCATACAAGCGGTACTTTCCAATTTTTTTGAATTTTGATTTCCGGAATTTTAAATAGGTCTGGTGTAACTCTTCCTTGATGCTTTCTAAGCAGCGAGGATGAGCTTTGCGCATTAATAAAATAAGTTATTATAGGAAACTATTCGGTTAAATGTTAGGGCGCCCGCAATTCTGATACCGCTGCTCTGTTGAGCGGGATTCCAATATATTTCTAAGACCTCGATTTTAAACAATATTAATTCATTACTATTTAACGTCTATAACAATTTAAACCTAACTTATTATTATACAATTGTTTAAAACTATTTATTTATTTTTTTTAATGCACTA
Source organism: Riptortus pedestris (assembly GCA_019009955.1). Lineage (NCBI taxonomy): Eukaryota > Metazoa > Arthropoda > Insecta > Hemiptera > Alydidae > Riptortus > Riptortus pedestris. The sequence continues at coordinate 151,962,056 of CM032231.1, forward strand.
GCTGTAAATTTCTTAAACGCTATAAAATGTCTTTGTTTCAACCAGTTCTTTTAATGCTGTTGGAGGCCATTCAAGAAGGGAGAATTCTCCTGCTAATTCTAGCCTTTCTCTTGTATAATAAGTACCAGTAATATATTGCGCGCATCTTTGATTTCTCCGCACTTGCATTTAGGATATTCCTTCCTTTTGAAAGTATGTAGTATGTATGTACGTTAAAATCGCCAAGCCCCGAGATTATCTGAGTTGTCCAGTGGAATTTTTATTTAGTTTTCTTTTTAAGAATAAGGATTGTGAATTGTTTGCATTGAGACTCAGCTTATTATTTTCACACCACTCCAGGATGATATTAGTAGCGAGTGAAGCTTTGATTTCTATCTCGCGCCTCGACTCTGCCTCAAATATGACTCCTAAGTCATCCATAAAAGCAAATGGAGTTAGTCCTGCGTCCACTAGTAGTAATCAAACTCTCTCTCTCTCTCTCTCTCTCTCTCTCTCTCTCTCTCTCTCTCTCTCTCTCTCTCTCTCTCTCTCTCACACACACACACACACACACACACACACACACACACAGTGTGTTTCACCTCCACGTTGGAAATTTGCCCCTGCGTAACAAATTTTGTATCAGATTCCCCCCCCCCCCCTCATCTCATGTTTTTCAAACATTTCCACAAATGTCCATCGATCCTACCTCAAAAGTTCAAATATATATATATATATATATATATATATATATATATATATATATATATATGTTTCCTTTTATGCACATTAGCAATGTGCGATTGGAGTTTATTTCCTACAAGTAGGAAAGGTTATTACATGTGCGTTCAAGAAGACTGTCTTAATATATTGTATACATTAAGATAATTGAAATAGCCATTTTAGTGTGAAGATAAGAAAAATAATATTTTCAAACGTCCATCGATCCTACACAGGAGATGACGAAAATGAGGTCCGTTCCAAATTATATATGTATATATATATACTAGCTCAAATACCCGGCTTCGCTCGGGAATTCATTTGAGGCTGAATGGTGATGGTATATTTTTCGCAAGGCCTTATTTTGCACAATATTTTAACATTTACCCGTCCCAGTGTTTAGGGGTAACCCCGTCGTTTCTGGGGATTTGTTAATAATAAAATTAATTTGTTATGTAAGACTTCACTGTCCTGCATACTGTCATATTTCCCGTTTCCTGTGCATTAAGCATAGATTTGAATTATGAAGGAGAAAATATTGACATACATTTGAATTAATTGTTAGCAAAGTTCTATAAATAACAAAATAAACAACTTTTGTTATGTGCATATTTGCCGAAGCCCCAATAGGAAATCACTATTATTAATTTCAGGCCTCCCTTATAACCCCCCCCCCCACTCCTGCCCGTCCCTAGAAATGTTAGTATGGCTTATTATAGTATAAGGAAGGCGTTCGTGCTAATACACATACTGAGTGTTTTATTTAGTTCGGTTGAGTCTTTTGTGCTAAATAAAATTGTTGACTCCCGCTATAATTTTTAGCGTATAACGCCTTTATACTTCCGTATACGGCAAAAGTGTATATAACAAAAGTTACTGTAAATAACAAAATAAACAACTTTTGTTATAGGCATATTTGCTGACTAAGCAATAGGAAACGAAATATCGCTATTTTTAATTTCAGGCCTCCCTTATAACCCCCACTCCTGCCCGTCTCTAGAAATGTTAGTATAGCTTATTATAAGGAAGGCGTTAGTACTAATTCACATACCGAGTTTGGTTTAGTTCGGTTGAGTCTTTTGTGCCAAATAAAATTGTGAACTCCCGCTATAGTGTTTAGCGTATAACTCATTTATTCTTCCGTATACGGCAACAGTGCATATAACAAAAGTTACTCTAAATTACAAAATAATCAACTATTGTTATGTGCATATTTGCTGAAAAAGGTATAGAAACGAAATATCGCTATTTTTAATTGTTAAGGCCTCCCTCTATAACTCCCACACTTCTGATTGTCTTAGAGATTATTAATATATCTTAAAGTCTAAGTTGGGTTAGTTAGTAATAGATATACCAAGTTTTATTAAATCGGTTCAGAGGAGCCGTTTAATGCTCGTTAAAGGTAACAAACAAACAAACAAGCAAACAAACAAACAGACATACACCAAAGAAACAAAAAATGCAGTTATGGTGTCAAATGACATGATGTGAAACGAAAAAGTTATCGTGAAATTTCGCGAAAAAAAATCAATGTACAGACAGATAAACGAGATATACGGTTCGGCTCTAGCGTAAGTGGAGATTTTCTCTATTTTGGACAAAAGATCCAACCGAAATAAATAAAACTCGGCATATGTAATAGCACTAACGCTTTCATTATAACAAGCCATACCAACATTTCTTGGGACGGTCAAGAGTGGGGTTATGAGGGATGCCAGAAATTAGTTTACGCAGCTCCTGCGTGACGGACTTTTTCTAATATTTGTGTATGAACTACATTCAGGTTAGGTATTTTATCTGCTGGTGAGAGATGTTTTGGTTATATACACTTTTCTTATAAAACCAATGTAAATACGAGATATACGCTAAAAACTAAAGCGGGGGCAACTATTTTATTGGGCACTCCGGTAGTCCCTGAGTAGCCAGGTACTTGCTATGTAGATTAGCATTAATTCTTCCATGATTAATAGCTATGGTAAAACTTTTAGTTTCGCTCTGGGAATATTATGCGGGGGGCCTGAATCTAAAAAATGAGGGTTTTCTTTTTCTCTCTTTAGGCAAGGTATGTCCAATAACATAAGTTGTTTACATTCCTTCTTAGTGTAAATTTTGTTTTGACGGATTTTTTTTGTAACCAGTAGGTATGAAGCGAGTAATTTGCTTAGAAATATTAATGACTGCTCAACAATACATTCCAATATGAACTACCCAGGTATCTCACCTGGATAAGTTAATTCAAATCCATGTTAGAATTTTATCCTTAATAATTCAAAACTATGTTATTTTTTGACGCCAGTAACAGTTTGCACCAAATAAGGTATACTGCCCCCTTCCCTTCTCTAAGTGTATTTAATACATTATTTAATTAAAACGTGAAAAATATTTGAAACAGTTTTAGAATTGTGAAGATAATGTAATATGATTTTTTTAATATATTTGAATGTATTAGAGGATAGCTATCCAAAATGCATTGCAGGTTGGCAGCACTGAGGCTATGTAAGTGTCGAGCTACTTCCTTTGTCCTATCAGTTCTGCCGCTTCCTTTCCGACCTCATATTGGTCTATGTTTACATGTTAATTGATGCTTATAGCAATGCCTCGGTTCAATATCAATCCCTCGGTTCAAAATAGGTGAGCTTAGCTCGGGAAATATTTACACCGAGTAATGATGTGATTGTTATTCATTGCAATGTCAAATACAACAGAGAATATTATGGAAATTATGTTACTCATTGTAGGCTATAATAATCCCCATTTATTTATATTCACGGTCTGAACATTTAGGTTTATTACATTTTACAGATTTCTGGGAGCATGGTGAATCCATGACCTTTTGTTGAATGTGGAAGACTAAACCGTAATATGCAATCCCTATTCGCTATGCCACACAAATATCTTTATCATGGATAACATTTTTTTATTATAAGCTATGTCATATTAACAATTTATATTCACAAAGGAGCTCCCAATGACAGCTCCGGCTATTTTAAGGAATTAATAACCATTATTAAGAAACTTCTGCTGTATGTCCGAAGAAGAAACTTAGTATTAACAATTTTTGATAGTATGCTCTGTTATATTTACCATATTAATGGAGCAATGTTCATAAATGGCTCACACAACTGGGGGCACTTCCAATCCATTTAACATTGTTTCCAATTGCTCCCAGGATTAAAATGCAAATGTTTTAAGGATACGTATAAATGTATTAAGAATGTAATAACATTACAATACCAGTTAATAGCTCGAATAGAGAGCGAAGGAGGAAGTCTCCCCACTCCTCTTATTTGCAGCTTAAGCAATACAACACCAATAATTTATACTATAAAATCGATTCATAATAACTTGGGTTCTTACAGTTCTAATCATTTATTCCATGTTCAAATAGTTTTATTTTTGTGAAGTGAATAAGTTTTGAATACATAAATGGAAAGACTTATTTCTGATTCAATAATGTTTGGGTGAGTAAAAGAGGGAGTGAGGGGCGGGGGCAAATGTACTGTCTTCCTCCTGCAACCTGTTCATCGTATTCAAAATTTATCGTACAATTGAAAAGTTTACGACTCTCACAATAATTTATTATGGTGAGGTCAAACTAATTCAAACTTTGGAAAGTAAAATAAATTCAAAAATTGGGATGAATTTTCAGTTTATTAAACATTATATATATATATATATATATATATATATATATATATATATATATATATATATATATATTATGATTTTTTTTTTTTTTTTTTAATTCCTTTTTTTTTTTTAGCTAAATTTCCACAATAAACTTTTCGTTTCACCATGTCATAGGACACCAAATCTGCATTTTGTTTCTTTAGTGTTTGTTTGTTTGTTTGTTACCTTTTCACGCATAAACGGCTGAATCGTAATTTTATGAAACTTGGTATGTATATTGAATACTTTACCCATCTTAGACTTTAGGCTATTATTAAATATTCATCTGAAACGAACAGGAGTGGGGGTTATAAGTGAAGCCTGAAATTAAAAATAGTGATATTTCGTTTTCTATTGGTTTTTCGGTTAATATGCACATAACAAAAGTTGTTTATTTTGTTATTTAGAGTAACGTTTGTTTTATACACTTTTGTCGTATAAGGAATTATAAACGAGATATACGCTAAAACTTATAGCGGAAGTGAACAATTTTATTTGGGACAAAAGGCACAACCGAAATAAATAAAACTCGGTATGTGTACTAGCAGTGAGGCCTTCATTATAATAAGCCATACCAACATTTCTATGGACGGGCAGGAGTGGGGGTTATAAGAGAAGCCTGAAATTAAAAATAGCGATATTTCGTTTCCTATTGGTTTTTCCGCAAATATAAACATAAAAAAGTTGTTTATTTTGTTATTTGGAGCAACTTTTGTTATATACACTTTTGTCGTATACCTAAGTATAAATGAGTTATACGTTAAAACTTTAGCGGGCACTAGCGGCTGAACCGAATTTAACAAAACTCGGTATGTCAATTAGCATTAATTTTTCCATGATTATAAGTTATAATGAAATTTTTAGGTTCGAACGGGAGGGGGGTTAAAAGGGAGGCCTGAAATAAAAATTAACCATATTTACATGTATAAGAGACGCGAAATATAAAAATATCAAAGACTGTGTTATTATAAGGTAGGCGTTAGTGCTAATACACATCCCGAGTTTTATTTATTTCATTTGGGTCTTTTGTCCCAAATAAAATTGTTCACTTCCGTTATAGGTGTTAGGGTATATCTCGTTTATAATTCGGTATACGAAAAAAGTGTATATAAAAAAACTTACTCTAAATAACAAAATGAACAACTTTTGTTATGTTCATATTTGCCGGAAAACCAATAGGAAACGAAATATTGCAATTTTTAATTTCTGGCTTCCCTTATAACCCCCACTCCTGCCCGCCCCTAGAAATGTTGATATGGTTTGTTATAATGAAAGCGTTAGTTCCAATACATATACCGAGTTTTATTTATTTCGGTTGGGTCTTTTGTCACAAATAAAATTGTTCTCTTCCGCTATAGGTGTTAGGGTATATCTCGTTTATAATTCGGTATACGAAAAAAGTGTATATAACAAAACTTACTCTAAATAACAAAATGAACAACTTTTGTTATGTTCATATTTGCCGAAAAACCAAAAGGAAACGAAATATCGCTATTTTTAATTTCTGGCTTCCCTTATACCCCCACTCCTGTTCGTCACAAAGGATATTAATATAGCCTAAAGTCTAAGTTGGGTTAGTAGTAACAGTACCAGTTGGGTTAGTAGTAGTATACATACCAAGTTTCATAAAATTCGGTTCAGCCGTTTATGCATGAAAAGGTAACAAACAAATAAACAGACACCAACGAAACAAAATGCAGTTATGGTGTCTATGACAAGTGAAACGAAAAGTTATCGTGCAATTTCGCAAACAAAATCAATGTACAGACAGAGGTTACAATTTTATATATATATATATATATATATATATATATAATATATATATTATATATATATATATATAATATATATAATATATATAAATATGATATAATTATGACGTATCCTGGGGGCTATATATTAGATAGCCGCTTCCGCCCGGGAATTGATTTGACCTGAATGGTGATGGTATTTTTTTGGCAAGACGTTAGCGAGAGAGTGCACAAACTTTTTTGACATTTACATTACCCCGTCCCTTGTTAATTACCACACCCCTGAACGGGTTATACCCGTTGTTGTCATTTGTTAATAATAAAATTATTTTTTTAGTTAAGTCTTTCCACTGTCCGCACTTTTGTGATATTTCCCGTCTCCTGTGTCATTATAAATAAATTTCACGTTATTAAATGATAAATTTATTAACGTGATTTGAATAAATTTTTCCAGCTCATGTACCTGATAGTTCAATATTGGAATAATTTTTTTGTTGAGCATATCAATATTTCTACGCCAATTACTTGCTCCACACACATTGACCTGGAGAAATGTATACAACAAGAGCGCGCGCGAAAGGTTGAAGCAGAAATAATAAATTAACCAACTTTTGTTATGTGCAATGTTTTTGTCGAAAATCTAATAGACAGCGGGAATATCGCGAATTTTTATTTTCAGGCCTCCCATTATATCCACCCCCAATTCCGTTCTAACCTGGCGAGATGAGATTAATATCGTTTTAAATTTGTGAGAATTAATGCTATTTGACCATACCGAGTTCTGTTAAGTTCGGTTCAATCGTTAGCGCCCTATGAAATAGTTGACTCCCGCTTTAGTTTATATTGGTATATTAAGCGTTTTATAAACATTTTTTCACACACACGCAACACACACACGAACAATATGACAGGATGTTACTCTAAATTCACTAAGTAAACAACTTTTGTTATGTTCCCCATATTTGTCCGAAAAACTAACACACACACAAACGAAATACCTGCACACATGTCAAATTTCAAGGCCTCCGGCTTACAACCCCCACGACCTATGGTAAAGCCGTCCCTAGGAATGGTGTCTGGTAAGGCTTATTGATATATAAAGACGTGATTAGCACACCCCATACTGATTTTATTGGTTCGGTTGAGTCTTCTGTGTCAAATAAAATTGTTCACTTTTCCAATATAGGGTTTAGCGTAGAAGTGGCACTCGTTTTATTATACTGAGGAAGGTGGCAAAAAAGTGTAAATACCAAAAGTTACTCTAAAATAACAAAATAAATCAACTTTTGTTATGTTGCATATTTCCTGAAAACCCAATAGGAATCGAAATAGCAACACACACACTATTTTTAAATTCTGGCTTCCCTTATAATCCCCACCCCTCCTATTTTTCGTACGAGAGATTATTAATATAGCCTAAAGTCTATGTTGTTAGTAGTAATATACATACCAAGTTTCAATAAATTCGGTTCAACCGTTTATGCGTGAAAGGCTCTCTCTCTCACAAACAAACTTTACCGAAAAAACAAAATGCAGTTATGGTGGTCTCATGACATGTGAAACGAAAAGTTATCGTAAAATTTCGTGAAAAAAATTAATGTACAGACAAAGGTTACAATTTTATTTATAGTACTAGCTCAGATACTCGGCTTCGCTCGGGAATTCAATTGAGGCGGAATGGTGTTGGTTATTTTTTTGGCAAGGCTTTACTTTGCACTCTACTTTGAGATTTACCCGTCCCAGTGTATTGGGATATTATCCATTGTTTCTGTGGATTTGTTAATTAAAATTATTTTTTTATGTATGACTTCACTGTCCTCCATATTGTCATATTTTCCGTTTCGTGTGCATTATGGTATAGATTTGAAATATTAAGGACGAAATATTAACATATTTTGAAATTATTTTTCCAGGTGAGGTACCTGGTAATATAATAGTGAAAAGAATTGTTGAGCAAACTTTCTAAAATAACAAAATAAACAACATTTGTTATGTGCATATTTGTCGAAACCCCAATAAGAAACGAAATATCACTATTATTAATTTCAGGCCTCCCTTATAACCCCCACTCCTGCTCGTCAATAGAAATGTTAGTACGGCTTATAATAAGGAACGCCTTCCTTATAATAAACCGTACTAACACGTACCTGCTCCTCCTTGGTTATCGGCGGTTATAAGTACCAAAAAACATATATTACAATAGCTGAGGAGGGGTGGGTGGGGAAGGTCAGAAATCTGCTAATATATCTATTTTTATGGTAAGAAGTAGAATCAGTAACATTCCTAAAACTATTGTTGAAGACATTTGTTCTCCAAGATAAGGAACGCCTTCCTTATAATAAACCGTACTAACCACCCCCCCCCCCCCCCACCCCCCCCCCCCCCCACCCCCCCCCCCCCCCACCCCCCCCCCCCCCCACCCCCCCCCCCCCCCACCCCCCCCCCCCCCCACCCCCCCCCCCCCCCACCCCCCCCCCCCCCCACCCCCCCCCCCCCCCACCCCCCCCCCCCCCCACCCCCCCCCCCCCCCACCCCCCCCCCCCCCCACCCCCCCCCCCCCCCACCCCCCCCCCCCCCCACCCCCCCCCCCCCCCACCCCCCCCCCCCCCCACCCCCCCCCCCCCCCACCCCCCCCCCCCCCCACCCCCCCCCCCCCCCACCCCCCCCCCCCCCCACCCCCCCCCCCCCCCACCCCCCCCCCCCCCCACCCCCCCCCCCCCCCACCCCCCCCCCCCCCCACCCCCCCCCCCCCCCACCCCCCCCCCCCCCCACCCCCCCCCCCCCCCACCCCCCCCCCCCCCCACCCCCCCCCCCCCCCACCCCCCCCCCCCCCCACCCCCCCCCCCCCCCACACATGATAAAACGCTGTTCCCATAGATAGGATGAAGAAGGTAAACATCATGAGAAGGGAGTCACCTACCCGGGACAGGTATGGAGTAGGGCATGATAGAACAGCTGATCTTCCATAGATAGGATGAAAGAAGGTAACATCATGAGAAGGGAGTCACCTACCCGGGACAGGTATGGAGTAGGGCATGATAGAACAGCTGATCTTCCATAGATAGGATGAAGAAGGTAACATCATGACAAGGGAGTCACCTACCCGGGACAGGTATGGAGTAGGGCATGATAGAACAGCTGATCTTCCATAGATAGGATGAAGAAGGTAACATCATGAGAAGGGAGTCACCTACCCGGGACAGGTATGGAGTAGGGCATGATAGAACAGCTGATCTTCCATAGATAGGATGAAGGAGCTAACATCATGAGTGGGGAGTCACCTACACGGGACAGGTATGGAGTAGGGCAGGATAGAACAGCTGATCTTCCATAGATAGGAAGAAGAAGGTAACATCATGACAAGGGAGTCACCTACCCGGGACAGGTATGGAGTAGGGCATGATAGAACAGCTGATCTTCCATAGAGAGGATGAAGAAGGTAACATCATGACAAGGGAGTCACCTCCCCGGGACAGGTATGGAGTAGGGCATGATAGAAACAGCTGATCTTCCATAGATAGGATGAAGAAGGTAACATCATGAGAAGGGAGTCACCTGCCCGGGACAGGTATGGAGTAGGGCATGATAGAACAGCTGATCTTCCATAGATAGGATGAAGAAGGTAACATCATGACTAGGGAGTCACCTACCCGGGACAGGTATGGAGTAGGGCATGATAGAACAGCTGATCTTCCATAGATAGGATGAAGAAGGTAACATCATGACAAGGGAGTCACCTACCCGGGACAGGTATGGAGTAGGGCATGATAGAACAGCTGATCTTCCATAGATAGGATGAAGAAGGTAACTTCAAGTGTAGGGGGACACCTACCCGCGACAGGTATGGAGGGGGGCATGATAGAAACAGCTGATCTTCCATAGATAGGATGAAGAAGGTAACATCATGAGAAGGGAGACACCTACCCGGGATAGGTATGGAGTAGGGCATGATAGAACAGCTGATCTTCCATAGATTAGGATGAAGAAGGTAACATCATGAGAAGGGAGTCACCTACCCGGACAGGTATGGAGTAGGGCATGATAGAACAGCTGATCTTCCATAGACAGGATGAAGAAGGTAACATCATGACTAGGGAGTCACCTACCCGGGACAGGTATGGAGTAGGGCATGATAGAACAGCTGATCTTCCATAGATAGGATGAAGAAGGTAACATCATGACTAGGGAGTCACCTGGCCGGGACAGGTATGGAGTAGGGCATGATAGAACAGCTGATCTTCCATAGATAGGATGAAGAAGGTAACATCATGACTAGGGAGTCACCTACCCGGGACAGGTATGGAGTAGGGCATGATAGAACAGCTGATCTTCCATAGATAGGATGAAGAAGGTAACATCATGACTAGGGAGTCACCTGCCCGGGACAGGTATGGAGTAGGGCATGATAGAACAGCTGATCTTCCATAGATAGGATGAAGAAGGTAACATCATGACTAGGGAGTCACCTGCCCGGGACAGGTATGGGCATGATAGAACAGCTGATCTTCCATAGATAGGATGAAGAAGGTAACATCATGACTAGGGAGTCACCTACCCGGGACAGGTATGGAGTAGGGCATGATAGAACAGCTGATCTTCCATAGATAGGATGAAGAAGGTAACATCATGACTAGGGAGTCACCTACCCGGGACAGGTATGGAGTAGGGCATGATAGAACAGCTGATCTTCCATAGATAGGATGAAGAAGGTAACATCATGACTAGGGAGTCACCTACCCGGGACAGGTATGGAGTAGGGCATGATAGAACAGCTGATCTTCCATAGATAGGATGAAGAAGGTAACATCATGACTAGGGAGTCACCTACCCTGGACAGGTATGGAGTAGGGCATGATAGAACAGCTGATCTTCCATAGATAGGATGAAGAAGGTAACATCATGACTAGGGAGTCACCTACCCGGGACAGGTATGGTGTAGGGCATGATAGAACAGCTGATCTTCCATAGATAGGATGAAGAAGGTAACATCATGAGAAGGGAGTCACCTACCCTGGACAGGTATGGAGGAGGGCATGATAGAACAGCTGATCTTCCATAGATAGGATGAAGGAGGTAACATCATGACAAGGGAGTCACCTACCCGGGACAGGTATGGAGTAGGGCATGATAGAACAGCTGATCTTCCATAGATAGGATGAAGAAGGTAACATCATGACTAGGGAGTCACCTACCCGGGACAGGTATGGAGTAGGGCATGATAGAACAGCTGATCTTCCATAGATAGGATGAAGAAGGTAACATCATGACTAGGGAGTCACCTGCCCGGGACAGGTATGGGCATGATAGAACAGCTGATCTTCCATAGATAGGATGAAGAAGGTAACATCATGACTCCATTTGAACTCCAGTTGCAGCTAAGATTAGCCGAGTACAATCTGCAGCGAGGTATGGTGGCTAGAATTGGAAGTAGAGTTGTTATGGCTGGTACATGTACACATAAGGAGCTGAAGGATTCTTTATATAATTCAGCAATGCTTCAGTGGCAAGAGCGGTGGAATAATTCTTCAGAAGGAACAATAACATATGAATTCCTCTCAGACGTACGTGATCGCAGCAGTAGGACTGAGTTCCCACTCGAGCATGAAGTAGTCCAGCTCTTCTCAGGACACGGAGACTTCAAGCTGCACTAAGCGTAGGTGTGGAGCTGTAGAAACGGTGAAGTACATTATTTTTGAGATGCCCGTTCTACTCCAGCCCAAGACTTCTGGGGGGGGGAATACTCTCTGCTCGATATGCCCGTGCTACTCCAGCCCAAGACTTCTGGGGGGGGGAATACTCTCTGCTCGATATGCCTCCGGATTCACTTCAACAGCTGATCCAGACCGAAGACGTTTTGAAGGTGTTCGTGAAATTCGCAAGAAAAATGCTGAATGCCAAAGGAACTTGTAATAAATAGGTATTATAGGTTATATGTAAATAGGTAAGACAGGATATAAGTATAATATATGACCAATGTAGTTTAATTAGGACATAAGGAAATTATTGGAGCTTCACTGAACAGAGGCAGTGAGGCTCCAATTGCAGGTGCCATTTGAACATTTTCGGCCCGTGATGTAAATATGCAGCAAATGGCTGCAACGATGTCTAAGGTGCTCAAGGACTCACTATGTTGATGTCTGTTGAGCAGGGACTACCTGCTACATATAATTCAAAATTTAAAGATTATAAATTGGATGTACAGCTGGTATAGGGCTGTCCTAAGGTACAGCGGGTGGAAGAGAAGGATAAAAAAAAGCACATATCACGGCACGTAGCACAGTATCTGCCAGCTGATTCATGAGAACTACATATAACAACTCCATTATATCACTATGCTAATTCACCACTATATACCTTATAACACACAATTCCCATAACTATAGCTTATGAAACCTCTACTTACACAACAGCACCAATACAAACACATACCTGCAACAACAAACATCAAACATTAATGTCTTTATATTATGCCAGGTGTATATTTACATTCTTAAATGCTAATCAATATTGTTTATGTATTGCTCATAAAAAAAACAATAAATATACACAATACAAAAAAAGTCCGTCACGCAGGGGCTGCGTAAACTAAGCAGATTTCCCACGTGAAGTTTTACAATAGAGAAATCTGCCTAATAAGAACTGTAGTAGTAAGAAACCTCTAAACCTAAAAAACATTATTTAGGGCGTAATAACCCAGTAGTTTCTAGCCCAAAAAACAGTTAACCTAACCTCTAAACCTATTCACGAGGGACGATAGTTATGGAAACGGCCGCCAGAGCTCTCGTCGGAAACTCCGAACATAGCCTATTGTTGACACGCAGAATAC